>CM060898.1:102249280-102606780 GCA_030762935.1 Hymenopus coronatus | reverse complement strand
ACAATCTGTGGAATTGTGGGACGCAGCTTTTTTTCCTGACACATTTGCAGATGACATTATAATATTCCTGCCAAAGACAGCTCGGACAACCACAATGAATGATTACCACCCAATAACATTGCTCAATGTGGACTATAAATTATTCGTTAAAAGTCTTGGTAAGCAGACTGAAAGGTTATTATGCTGAAATATTAAACTATAATTAATTGGAGATATCAAAGAAGAATATCATTGCCTCATTAGCAGAACTTCGGGATGTATTAATTTAACTCCGAAGAGAACGTAAAGTAGCACCTTTGATAAGTTTCGATTTCCGAAAAGTTTTCGATAGAGTGCAGCGCATTTTCCTGTGTAGACGGCTCAACTGATTCAAAGTCTGTATAGAATAGGTAATGTCGGGTGTTATGGAACGGATGGCTTTCCAACCAATTCTAATCATACGTCAAGGGTGCCCGTTACCCATGGGAATGTTTTCCCTATCATTAAGTCCTTTGCTCCAAATTCTAAAAGACACTCTCCGTGGGGTCACTCTCAACCCCTGCTGACAAGTGCCAATTGTAGCTGCTGATGACCTCGATATGGCAGAATTACACCGTGGGCTGGAGGTGTATACGTTAAACGTGGCAAAATCGGAGATACTGGTAGTAAGAAAATAACCGGAGCCGCTTAATACATTGGGCATGAAACTTGTCTCCACCACACGAATACTGGGTATCTCTTTCATGGAAAATATGACAGATACCGTTAGTCTTAACTGGAGCGTAAAATCAACAATCCTTACCCATTGAGCGGACTCAGAGCTTGAGTTTGCTGCAGCGTATCTGGAATATACATGCTCATGGTCAGTGGTAATTTGGTGTTTAGCACAGCTTCTGCCAAATACGACGTACAGAGAATTGAACAACTCATCGGTTATTTCTTATGGACTGGTAAAGCATGCAGAGTGAACAGACCTCAACTGCGCTTACCATGATTCAAACGTGGATGTGGATTAATGGACATTGCAAAGAAATGTTTGGCATTATTGGGGAAAAACACTATGGTATTCAGCATTCTGGGAGGACCAATTCAGGATCCTCATATGGTACTCCCAGGCTTTAAACCCATCGTCTCCATTTGAAGCACCTTCTGGACACATACACGGAGATCACAACTTTCCGGTAAACTCGGAACCACTGCCGTCTGTTGACTGCTGCACCTCTTGCCCCCAGGATTGAAGAAAAACAATCTGGAGATGGAGTATTATCTGACGGAATTTATTCTGTAAGCATATTCCAACTAACTGGCAGGAAGTGTTAAACGAGACCATAACGACAGCAGAAAAACTCTGACAACATGGGCAAGCACAATCTAACCTCTGTGCACTCTGCTCCGAAATTGATACTTTTGAACATCGTGTTGTATCTTGTCAGCAGGTTGCTGGCATTTGGTTCGTACTCAAAAGCTATTTAACCAAATGGTACCAGCCGAGCTTGGAGAAACTCGGTCGCCTGAAATTCGTTTCCAGAATACCTACTTACATCGCTGTGTGATTTCGTTGGTAACGGGGATGCTACACTGGGTCTTGAAAAGGAATGTCTGAACTGTGGCAAAAAGATGGAAGTTGATGAAGTCCGGATTTATCGGCGATATGCAGCCATTTATCTCCTGGTTTGAGGTTACCAACTAATATTGTTGACTATGACCTCAATGCTAAGAAAGCGTAGGACAATGTTGTTAGCTTAAGCTTCCCACTGCTGCGAGGAGGACTCATTCTACAAAATTAACAACACAACCTAGGAGAATAACAAAATTCCCCAAATCGTGAAATGGAACAACAAAGAAAGGCGAAACAAATAAAATAAAATGAATTAAAATAAAAATAATCAAAAATAATAATACCAATAACACTCCCTTGATCTCGACCTTTCTACTGGAAAGTTATAAATTTCCTTGAACACATTCCTGAACTTTGCCAACAAAAATGTTACCATATGGTGTTGCAGAAGAGCATAATAAATACTTGTACGAAACTATCCGGGAATATTGCTCCAGTAATAACTAAATATCTTCTCCATCTTCATAGCTGAAATTTTCAAAACCACCAGGATATCACTGAACATCAGCAGAATGAACCTATTGCAAAAGACCAGGAAAAATCAGGGTATCCGAAGAGAAGGAAAGAAGGTAAGCAAAGAGCCACAATTTGACAATCCACACGAACCACGACCAAGCTATAGAATAGGAAAAAACAACAGAAAATGTGACCCAATATATAATAAGGCAACAAAATTGAATCAGTTTAATATAGAGATGTAGAATTATTATTAGACTTCGGACATGGTTGCGTTTTGGTTGCACTCTGGTTGAGAAATTGGACCGTGCACACAGTTTCACTGGGACCTCCCCTTCCTAAAGCACTACTGGTTATTCACTCTGAGCAAATCATAAGTACATATACAGCCTGCACTGAATTACGAAGTGCAATAGAATCTCTTTTTGTTTTTTATACATTCGAAAATGTATGTAATACGTTGCAATAGTAGTGAACACTTGTAAGTCATATATAAACCTGATTTTCGTATTATTCTTTTTACCACAGAACTACATACTTACTTCTCTACCCTATACACCTATAGCACAAACTTAAAAAATGCACGAGACTTCTGCCTCTCCCCTCATCTGCTCGCTTGTACATCGAAGTTCTCACCATGGCACATCTCACAAAGAGCTTTGGCCTAATGCCCGGCCGCTGCGGTCCACGATAGACATCATGGGGGGTGAGACATGCAGTATTGGGGGGATGTGAGACGTAGTCAGAGCTTCAACCCCCCCGGCCAGTTAATGCGGTCTTCAGGATCTGGAGCCGGCACTTCTTCATCAAGTAGCTCCTCAATTGGCCCCCCAGGGGACCTCACGAGGCTGAGTGCACCCCGGCCCAAGTCTCCCAGTGGAGGAAAAATCCCCACGCCGAAATCGAACCCAGGTCTCCCGCTTGGGGAGACTGCTAAGGAGACGACCTACATCGAAGTTCACTTGACCTAAAACAGGTTCTCCCTGTGAAGGTCGCTTGCGGGCGCTCAGGGCTGTCTACAGTCCTCACTGCGGGCAGCGGGTTACCACTCCAGCAGTGGTGGAACTCAACGATATGTTTCATTGTTGTAATGGCTACTACATCCTCGATATTGCTGTTGAACTATGTATAATCAGGCCTCGCCGTGGGCGGGTGGTTTCACCACTTGTCTCTTAGCAAGGTTAAATCCCAGGCGACCGCATTTGGAATTTGTGGTGGATAAAACGGCGCAAGGGCGGGTTTTCTCCGGATTCTCCCTCATCGCATTGCAACGGTGTTCCATCTTCTTTCCATGTATCATCACTGCAATCATCTGCGGTGCCACAGTAGTAAAAGCAGGCGTTAAACACTATAAAAACAATCTGTGTTCCATTCACACAACTTTCCCTACATCTCTGTCGCAAATTATTGTTAAAAAGCTTATTCTTCTACCTATATCACGCTAATTTAGATAAACCTTAGCAGAAATTGTCCTTATTCCATGGCCCCTTGTAAGTAGAAGGGAAAAAATCGAATGTGTTCCATTCACATGATGTCCTCTAACTATTCGGAAAACAAACCTTTTATTCAAAAGATTAATCTGTTATCTACAGCATGTTAATCAAGATAAACATAAGCAAAATTTGTCTTATTACTAGCTTCCTTGTAAGTAGAAGGTAAATAAGAAAATACACAGGCTAAAGCGATAGTATCGTTCACTATATGAAACACTTAAAATTCTAGTCTCTTTCATTACCAGGAGTAAACAAATGAGAAACCAGAAGAAAGATGTCTTTCCGTTTGAGATAAGTTAAGTGGCTAAAATTGAAACCACTTATCCGAAATATTTCGAAAAAAAATGCATATATCATAAATTGTGTGTTTTAATGAGATCTACAATTTTTGTAAGTTCTTTTTATATCCCTTACGATTTGCCAGTTATACGAAAGTCATCCAGAATAAAGAGCTCTTCAAAAGCTATTCCCAGAAAATCCAAGATATGTATTTCGTTTGCCATAAAATATTTCAAACATAAGGTATTTTAAAATAAGAACTGAAGCTTTCCTGGCGACGTGTTAATTCAAACTCTTCTCGGGCTTCTAGCCAGGTAAAAACTTGGCTTGACACCAACGTTTCGAAGAAGTACATCTTCCTCGTCTTCAGGGTGAACTGAAGCCCGAGAAGAGTTTGAATAAGGTATTTTAATCAAAATCGTTAGAGCAATTTTTGAGAAAATGAAAATTCTCGAAAAATGTTCCATGTAAAGGATAATTTGAGGTGGAGGAATTTTCTTCGTGTAGCATCCTTGGAAGACACTCGACTTAAATACCAAGTTTGATATTTAACCGATTTTCGTTTTTGAGTTGTGCTGCCAATACACACATGTACGTGCGCGAGCGGACATGATTTTTTTAATCAGGGGGTCCCAAATCATGTATTTCCGGTGAAATCTCTGTATCGAAATTTTTAGTGCAATGCAATACCTTCTCTATACACTATGTACATAGAACGTGTAGAGAAAGTACAAAGCCACGTGAATGGAGCACATCAGAATTTTTTAAACATTTTCTTTATTAAAATTTATGAAATTTAATTCTGAAGTAGAATAAAAGAAAAGCAGAAAGCCCATTTTTCCTTTCTCTACACTTACTATGTACATAGTGTATAGAGAATGTATTGCATTCCACCCAAAAATTCGATACCAAGATTTCACCGGAAATATATGTCTCCTTTTTTAAGAAAAAGGTCCGTGTGTATGTGTCCGTGTGTTCGTGTGTCTGAGAACACGATGACTCAAAAACGAAAAGTAGGTAAAATACCAAACTTGGTATTTAAGTTTAGTATCTTCCAGGGATGCGAGAGGAAGATTTTGAGAAAAATCCCCCCACCCCAAACTACCCTTTACTTGGAACTTTTTCCGAAAATTTTGATTTTCTTTAAAATGGCTCTAACGATTTTGATTAAAATATCATATATTAAAGATATTTGCATGACAAATAAAATGTATATCTTGAATTTTCTGGTAATAGCTTCCAAAGAGTAGGTTATTCTTGATGAATTTTACGGAATTTTGAATAACCGCTAAACCGTAAGAGATGGACAAAAACTTACCTTACAAAAAATGTATAGCACGCTAAAACACACGATTTAGGTTATACACATTTTTTTCGTGGAGTTCGTCGTTTTTGAGACATTCCTTACTTTTGGTTTCTGCTATGAAAAACATACTTTTCTCATACAGGAATTTGTTAACTGCTGTCCGTACAAACAAAGGAACTTCAGTGACATAGCAACCAGCTTTTGATTATCACTTTAACGTATGGTACTCCCTTATTTCGCCTCTACTTACAAGAAAGCAAGTAATATGGCTATTTCTGCTAATTTTTTACTGATTAGCATGAAGTAAATAGAAGTATAAGCTTTTTACTTTCTCCATACGCACTATGTACATAGTGTATAGAGAAAGTATTGCACTCCACCAAAAAATTCGATACCGAGGTTTCACCGGAAATATATGTTTTAGGGTCCCCAATATCCAAAAAAAGCATTTTCACAAAAAGGTCCGCGTGTGTGTGTGTCCGTGTGTCCGTGTGTCTGTGAACACGATAACTCAAAAACGAAAAGTCGGTAAAATACCAAACTTGGTATTTAAGGTTAGTATCTTCCAGGGATACGACACGAAGATTTTGAGAAAAATCCCCCCGCCCCCAGCTACCCTTTACATAGAACTTTTTTCGAAAATGTTGATTTTCTCAAAAATGGCTCTAACGATTTTGATTAAAATGTCGTATATTAAACATATTTACCTGAAAAATAAAATGTTTATCTTGAATTTTCTGGGAATAGCCTCTGAAGAGTAGTTTATTCTGGATGAATTTTACTAAACTTTTAATAACTGCTAAACCGTAAGAGATGGACAAAAACTTACTACACAAAAAATGTAGAGCACATTAAAACTCACAATTTATGTTATATACATTTTTTTCGTGGAGTTCGTCGTTTTTGTGACATTCCTTTTTTTTGGTTTCTGCTATGAAAAATGTATACTTTTCTCATATAGGAACTTGTCAACTCCTATCCATATAAACAAAGGAACTTCATTGACATAGCAACCAGCTTTTGACTATCACTTTAACCTACGGTTGTCCCTTATTTCGCTTCTACTTACAAGGAAGCGAGTAATTACGACTATTTCTGCTAATTTTTTCTGATTAGCATAAAGTAAATAGAAGTATAAGCTTTTTAAGAATTATTTGTTGCAGGGATATGGCGAAAGTCATGTGAGTGTAACACATCAGATTTTTTAGTAATAGTTTAGGGCTCCTTTCCTAGGCAGAGTCATAGATAGGTTACATGAAAGGTATGTTTTGTAGAGGTAGTGTGTGTACGTTGATATCGCAGTTTGGTGATGAGGTACATGGGACGATGACAGGTCAGCTGATGGATGAAATCAAAGCTTCGATCAAAACGAGAGCGTCGTGTCGCCTTAACATGACATCACAATCACGCAACCAACTGGATCCCTGTGAGCGAGCTTCCTGCTCCCATAAACAAATATACGGTGAGAAAGCTCTCTCTCTCCCTCTCACAGCGCCACTGACACCTACAGCTTTACTCTTTGTAACGTATTCTTAAAACGGAAGATTACTCATTAATATTCATTTCATACACTAATAAGTTCTGCGTATTTAGCCACATTCACAATTAGATACAAGCGCAGACGTAACGCAGCATAAACGCAAGCGCGACGAATGACCATCCCCAATGCACGGATTTCTAGATCTGTAAATTGTATACATAGCATATCTTCTAAACGCACCGCAAGTTTAAAATTGAATAACTTAACCAATTACATCATATAAAAATGTCTCAAACTCTTACAAATAAATAGGTTATAAAATTACATATACTAATAACTGACGCTGGAGGCAGTACGTCAACATTGTTTATCAAAAATATTGAAAATAATTCAAGTATAGAGACTGCAAAAAAGTGGTAACGCTCTACATTTAATGAACTGTGAATTATCTCTTTGCGCCTTACAGTTTATGAGAGCCAAGAAATATCGAGGCAGATGGTGCGTATATCCATTAAATCAAAAGAGAATCGCGACGGAAAATCATTCAGAATGCGGCCATATACGGAACGCAAGACGTTGTCACAGGTTTTTAGAACTATAACTTGCACATAAGCGGATGTTTTCCAAGCGCTCCGCAACTTTAAAATCGAATAACATAACCGACTATATCATACAAGAAAGTTTGCTCAAAATCTTACAAATGAATTGGTTATAAAAATTACATACCAACAACTGACGCTCGCGGCAGTACATAATTGTTTACCAAAAATACTGAAAATAATGCAAGCATAAAGAATGCAGAAAGTGATAATGCTGCCCATTAATGAACTGTGAATTGTCTCTTTGCGCCTTACGATTTATGAGAGCCAAGAATTCTAACGCAGTCGGTGGGTATATCCATTAAATCAAGAGGATTCTTAAGGAGACTGTCATAACCTATTGAGGGAAACGGGAGATGGCGCAGCACAGCCAAATAGAAGAGCACGTGTACAGTAGGCGCTATAAAATCTCGAATCGCGATCGTCTGCTGTTAAACAGCAGGGAATGCATAGAGGAAGGCATGGATAATACTTTCTCTGTAAGCAATGCAAGGATGACGTTTGGAATTTGCAAAAATTTGCGTTGCTTTGCATTACGTAGGGGTCCGTCAAACCAGCACTATACGCGAAAATTAATGTTTTTACTATATAACGTTACTTTTAAGCAGGTTTTTAAGCAGTTTTTTTTTTGTTAGAACCGAAAGTGTTCGGCGTAAAAGTTCAAATTTGGTGTGGTATCGACGTTAACACGGATTATTTAAAGGAGCTTGCAACATACCAAGAAACCAAAACACTTCAGTAAATGCGGAATTACCTTTTTATGCGTGACTATTCTACAATAATATGCAATAGTTCCTAAGTTAATTAATTTCACATTCTGCTATAGTAATTCCAGCCCTTTCATATCATACAGGACTTTGCACAAACATAAAACATAATATTGTAGGATACCCGTTGGTCATTTTGGCTAAATTAATATTTCATAAAGCAGCTGAGTTTGAGCAATCGTTATTAGAGGCAAGATGTAAACGATGACTCGGTCGAGGTCTCCTAAGCAGTGCTGGCCTTAGCACAGTTTTAGCTATAAAAATCCCTATAGGTATGTCACGACGAGCCTTTACATCAGCACCACAGACACAGCTAAACGTGCTCTTGATCGATGGTGACTAAAGGGGCAAAGCGTAACTTGAAAAGTGTGACTTCCATGAGAGAAGAGTATACCAGATGAGTTTTATGAATTAGGATAACCCCCTGGGTTCTCCCCTGAGCTCCTTAATGATGCCTTCCCGTTAATTCCTTTGATTGGTAGTGAAACTACTGTGTCTCCTCGCACCCCTTGATGCACATATTACGCATGTGTGATAAAGCTTTACCTGAACCTATTACTCCCTAACCTGCACAGTGGCAGGGGTAACTCTTACCACACACTAAGTATGTTAAAACATGCTTAATACATCTAATATGAGTTTCAGCTTTTTCTTTCCTGAGTTTTAATATTTTTAAATTTAATACTAGAATACATTTTATAGCTTACTAAGTCGTTCTTTTATAGTGTAACATGGCAGCCTTCCCAAGGTTGCCGTGTCGTAGATTTACGGCATGCCTCTGAGAAAAATTAAGCGAGCCTTCAGATCCAATATAGAAAGGGAGCTGAGAACCACAGCAGTTAAAGAGCATCTAAAATAAAACTCAATATAAGTTAATATAACGTTTGTTGAAACAAAGATTGAGCTCCTAACCTTCTTTGCTACAATGACACTTCAATCTTAATGTAATAATATATCTTTCCTGGAAAGTATGGAACCAACCAACAAACACTCTTCGTGGTCAAGGGGGGTATTACTAAGTTGTATTATTGAAATTTAAATAAACAACAATAATCTCGATTTCATACTCTCTAAAGCAACGGTTCCCAGCCGGGGTGCCCCGGCACCCTAGGGTGCCGTGTGATTGGCTAAGGGGTGCCGCGAGATATCGAGATAAACAACAAAAAATACCTTCTACTGAAGCCTTAAGTCTTGTAAGGTCTTGAAATAAAATAAGTCAAATCAATTACTCTCATGCACGGCAGATGGTGATAGTGGTCGATTCATTTCAATAATTCAGTTATACTAGTATCCCACAGATGGCATTACAGCTATACCCTGCCGAACATTCCCGAGACTACTCGCTTCCTCACGAACATTCCCGAGACTTCGACAGATGAAGATATAAAAGTGTACGCGGCTTGGCGCTTTCAGTTGCCTTCCCCGCGTTGATTCACAGTGTTTAGCTATGGATAAGTTCATTGTTAAACGTAAACGCCAGGACAGTGAAAGTGAACAGTCGGCTCCTACTGCTTGCTTTAAGAAGCCAAATCTTACAGTTTCTCCCGGACCGTCGAATTCACCACATAAAGAAGACAAACGAAAGAAAAGAACATACCAGGACAGTTACTTAGCGTATGGATTTAAGTGGAATAACAACGAGGAAAACCCTATCGCTGTGTGTTTAGTTTGTGGCGAAACTAGGACGTGGTACCTAGCAAACTGAAGCGGCATCTTACAATAAAGCATTCTAGTGTGTCACAGAAAAGTGTAATGTATTTTTCACATACATTAGAAGGGGAGAAGAAAACAGCTGTGCGAATGGTAAAGAGAATGACCATAGGTGATACTGTTCTTGAAGCCTCATTTAAAGTAGTAGAACTGATAGCTAAAAAAAAGAAACCTCATACTCTTGGAGAGGAAATCATTGGCCCTGCATGTCAAGTTATAGTTTCAACAATTCTTGGCGAAGGAACAGCTAATCAAATTTCGAAAGTTCCTCTGTCCAACAACACAATCAGCCGCAGGATATCTGAAATGTCATGCAATATCAACGAACAAGTCACGGAGAAAATAAAAACTTATAGAACATTTGCTTTGCAAGTAGATGAGAGTCTCGATATTGGTGACAAACCGCAACTCCTTGGTTTTATCAGATATATTGATGAAAAAGATATTAGTGAACAGTTTCTGTTCTGTAGACTGCTGGAGACTACAACCACAGGCCATGATATTTTCGTTTCTATTAATTCCTATCTCAATGACCATGATCTTTCATGGAAAGACTGTTGTGGTATATGTACAGATGGTGCACCATCTACGTCTGGGAAAATTAAAGGTTTTACTGCCAGAGCTCTCAATGAAAATCCATCCATCATTATAACTCACTGTTTTCTGCATAGAGAGGCATTAGTCGTGAAAGCGTGTAATGAAGATTTTGCTGAAGTGTTTAACCAAGTTGTGAAAATGGTGAACTATATGAAGTCTCGACCTTTAAAGTGCAGAATTTTTGAACAGTTATGTCGCGCAACGGATGCAGCTCATACCTCTTTGTTACTTCACACAGAAGAAAGGTGGTTGTCGCGGGGTCGTGTATTGAACCGGTTTCTCGAACTTAAAGAACAGGTAAAAACTTTTTTTAAGGATGAAAATCAAGACACATTTCATGAGCTCTTACTAAGTGATTCTTGGTGTTTTGGCAGATATTTTTCATAAGCTGAATGAACTGAATGTTTCGATGCAGGGTCGACATGAAACAATAATCTCCTCAACCAATAAAATGAAAGGTTTTAAAAGAAAACTTAGTTCTTGGAAGTCTGCAGTTCAAAAAGGAGATTTGTTGAACTTTCCATCTCTTCTTAATGTGGCAGGAGATAAAGATCTGGGTAAGCTGAAAGACCGCATTTGTGATCTCTTATCAAGATTGCAAGTTGCAATAGATGCGTACTTTCCAACTATTTCCACTACGAATCTCGACTGGGTTGTCTCACCATTTGATTTCGTAGATAGTGTAGAGGAAATAGATTTCACTGCTTGCGAACGAGATGAATTTATTGATCTTTGCGCTGATTCCACACTCAAAGAGTGAGGCGTCGGTGGCTAGTTTTTGGCTTCAACGGAGAGAGGAGTACCCTAACCTAATGAAGAAAGCAATTAACACACTTTTGCCCTTTTCAACATCCTATCTATGCGAGCAAGCCTTCTCTGCTATGGTGACAATAAAATGCAAAGCAAGAAATAGACTGAATAACCTTGAGGATGATTTGCGTGTTTCACTGTCAACTGTAAGACCCGACATCACATATCTGTGCTCTAAGCATCAATCACAAGTTTCACATTAATCATTAATGGAACAAAATTTATTGATGTATTTTTACTCAGTGATTGTAGTAAAGTTTACTGTATTATGTTATGGTGTACGTTATTATTATATAATATTTCAATAAATTAACATATTAAGCTTAATTTTCTTTTAATTCAAGGAAGGGTGCCCCTAGTGTTTAATGTTATTCCCAAGGGTGCCGTGAACTTTAAAATGTTGGGAAACACTGCTCTAAAGTGTAGTTAACAAACCTAAAGTATATCCCATGCAAAGTGATTGGCCACAGTAAGAGGTTATGTAACAGTACTTTCTAACTACTTCCTTAATTATTTAATATTTATGAATAGCTAGACATTTCTAAAAATGATAAAAGAGTAAAGGCATATGTTGCACACCTTGGAGCCATCTGTAGGAAGAAAATATCCCTATGAATAGTCTTAATTTATTTTAATTTCGGATCTTCATTTCCATGAAAGAGAAAGCATACTATCTTTTGAGTCTTTCGCATAATTACTATTACAATTTGGCACACTTCACTTCTGAGCATTGTGCCGTTAACAATAGGATACAAGTCAAAACCACTGGTATGGAAATATCCTTACAATGTACTCAAATAAAAATGACCCGCGTTCAAGAGGTGCTGGATTCAAATCCCATGGGTCGAACAATCTGGCTGTTTTCATGGTTCTCCTCAGTCACCAAGGTCAATAGTGGATTGGATATTCAATACCGCCACCCAAATTTCCACATTTAGTCTAAAAATATAGCAGAAATTGAAAAGGTGATGATTATTGCGATTCCGCTGCCCTCTATCCGTAGATAGTGAAAGTAGTGGACGGAACGGCACTCCTAACCCCATCTACTTGTCGCGGATCTAAGTGGTAAGAATGGTGTGAAGAGATGAGACATTAAAAGACTAGCTGCACTTTGCCATCTGACTACAGTGGCACTGTCTGGTTGCAGCTAGAATGGACGACACTCTAACACCATCTGTTTGACGATAAGCGAAAGTCATATTATGAACGGGGATGAAATCTTAAAAGGCTACTGCCCGCCAATTACCGTAAATGAGGTACCTTATAGAACAATTCCGTCGCCGTATGACCGACCTGTTATAGCGACATCTTAACCCGAAACACACATACTAGCCATGACGCTAAGTATTGCCATATATCTACATTCGAGTGTGCAGTTACGGCCCATAGAGATATGAGATAATATATTTTATGCTGTAGCAAACGATTTAGAACCCTTAGTCTATCTCAAACTGTTTATCTTGGACTCCTCTAAAATCCTATCAATTTGTGCGGTGAATTCTGGGGCACCTATATATTACAGTATGTTTCGTTTCGTTTCGTAATTGGGTAACCCTCACCGTATTTGTAGAACTGACACCTCCCTAGGACTTATAAGCCAATGCCTAGGGGTCAGAACCCTGTCGGGGAGCCAACGGTACGAAACCATAGAATGGAGAACCTGTTACGAGGGGTCGAACCGTAGTCAGGCATGAACATGAGGAAGCGGATGAGTTGAAATGTAAGCGAAATTGATGATTGAAAAGATGATGATGAAGCAATTGGTGGAATAAGTGGCGGGGGAAACCGGAGGACCCGGAGAAATGCCGCCCAGACGAATCCCACATGTGGGCGCTTGGGATCAAACTCGGGCCGCCTAGATGGAAGGCGAGCTATCAAACCACATACCCACGACGCTGCCTAATACAGTATGTTTTTGACTTAAAATATAAGTTAAAGGTACAAATAATGAGTAAATCACTTAAACAGTAATGCAAATAAATGTATAATATATTTTTACAGACTCAACTTATATTCAGAACACAATGAAATCGTAAGCATTTCGTATCATGCTGTAAAGACATAACCTTTACGACTTAAATATGTGCATTTTTATAGTGTTGAACACCCACTTTTACTACCATGGCACCTCAGGCGATGACACTGATGATACATTAAATGAAGATGGAGCACCGGAGAAACGCGATAGCGGGGGAAACCGGAGAACCCGGAGAAAACCCGCCGCTGCGCCGTTTTGTCAATCACAGATCTCAGAAGCGGTCGCTTAGGATCATCTAGGTGAGAGACAAGAGGTCTGACCACTCGGCCTTACATATGTGCAGGACGCGAGATTGCAGATTCTAATTCCGTTTTAGACTGAACCTTTCCTATTGGTTACGGAGAAAATATGGATACGTGACAGGTGAACGACAGGTTTCGAGATTTCGTCGAGGTTAGATTATGTTAGGTTAGGTTATGTGTATGTTAATGAACTAGATTGAAATAAGGAATAAAAATGAAGTTTCTGAAAATGACTTTCTTTCCAATCCGGAATGCACATTCTTCCATTCGTTCTGTCTGCTTCTTCAGTTTTAGACAGAATTTCCTATTGATAACGCAGACGTGGCAGGTGAACGACAGGTTTCGAGATCTCGTCGTGGTTAGGTTACATTAAGTTATGTTAGGTGTATGTGTGTGTGTAAATGAACTGGTTCGAAATAAAAATGGGCTTTCTGAAAATCGGCTCTTCTTTCCAATGCGAAATGCAACAGCTTTCCGTTCGTTCTATCTGCTTGCGCATGTGCACTCATGTAGGTCAATCAACTAATGGCAGAGTTCAAATCTCAAACTGAAATAGAATCTGCAATGTCGCGTGCAGGACAACCCTCTCGTCTCTGCTAAACCACAACAAAACACCCAATCAGCTATACGTTCGGGAAGCAAAAAAACGCTCGCAGTAAATTTACTGACATGTGGGCCAGATTTGAACCCGCGACCTTGGAATCAGAAGGCCAAGGCGTAACCAACTGAGCTATGCGGACCAGGTATTTAACTGACGTTTCGTTAAATGGTTATGTTGTTTACATATACAGATGATATGAGATCCGCGGACCTTTTTCTTAAAAAATGTATTTTCTCTTCAGTTTTTGAATTCAGGAATCTGAAAATGTATATTACCGGTGAAATCTGGGTATAAAGCTTTGAGGGGAATGCAATAGGTTATTCCCCTGTTTACTATCTCAGTAGATAAAGTAAAAACTAAACAAAGAATCAGGTAGGAATTGAATGGTGAAATCCATGATTATGTTTCGTGTCCGCAATAATAAATGCATGAAGAGTTAAAGAATATAATGTAATTCATACCCATGCATATATAAAATAGACAAAACAAGAATGTACCAGTTACCAGTTGAATGCAGAAATTCAGCATGACACACGAAGATGAAGAACATCGTAAAAACTTTCAAAATGTTTCCTTTATTTAATTCACATTTCTTTAGAGGTGCTTGGGAATGTTAAAACTGTTAAACTGCTGTGAGTTTTACTTGAGAAATAACACAAAAAGAGAAATTCTCGAGCAGAATGAAGGTGACAAAGCACTCAAGCGCGAACTTACCGTAGTTAAAAGCGAATGGATGAATAGAACATTTCTAGCAATACACATTTCGATTTCGCGATGAGTATGACCAAAACTTCAGCCAAGTGGAAGATGCGGGCTGGTGTCGTTATAGCAACCTTTAACCCCGTCCTTTCTCTTTCACACACACGCTCCGCTGACTGCTCGTTCACTCCTCATCCCTGTGAAGCTTCCTTGGCAGTGCAGACCGTCAGTTGAGAGTTGGGTTGGTGGACTCATTAACTTTTGTCGTAGACAGGAGACGCGGGTTTCTCCATCCATCCATCCATCCATCCATCCACCCATTCCATTCTCGGTTCTCTACCGCACCCCTTTTGCCTGCAGAAAAGGAAATGCTTCAACTGCTGCTGCTGCTGCACTGAATGTAGACACCATTTGGAATCCCGCATCACATGCTTGCTCTGCTAGGGTAGAATAGACGTCACGTGGACTGAGTAAACCCTAGATCATTTGAATAAAGGAGACCGAGAATTTAGGGAAGCAGCTTTCCAGTGCCACGAACACTTCAGAAAAAACATCGACCACAAAATGATAAAATACTGCTCTTGCTCATCCTTCCAGAGATTTCATTGGTTTCAGTGGTCTACTCAAAACTCTTCCATAATGGATATATATATATATATATATATATATATATATATATATTCTATATTGAAACAATAACAACTCCCCATATTTATGGGCTGCCAACAACGACAGAGTAAAGCAGACAAATTATAAAATATCTAAACAAAACGAAAAAAAATTGATGTGTACTATTCACATGACTTTCTCTATATCCCTGCAACAAATTATTCTTAAAAAGCTTACACTTCTATTTACTTTATGCTAATCAGAAAAAATTAGCAGAAATAGTCTTATTACTTGCTTCCTTGTAAGTAGAAGCGAAATAAGGGACCACCATAGGTTAAAGTGATAGTCAAAAGCTGGTTGCTATGTCAATGAAGTTCCTTTGTTTATATGGGCAGCAGTTGACAAGTTCCTGTATGAGAAAAGTATACGTTTTTCATAGCACAAACCAAAAATAAGGAATGTATCAAAAACGAGGAACTCCGCGAAAAAAATGTATATAACATAAATTGTGTGTTTTAATGTGCTCTACATTTTTTGTGTAGTAAGTTTGTCCATCTCTTACGGTTTAGCAGTTATTCAGAATTCAGTAAAACTCATCCAGAATGAACTACTCTACAGAGACTATTCCCAGAAAATTCAAGATATACATTTTATTTGTCAGGTAAATATCTTTAATATACGAAATTTTAATAAAAATCGTTAAAGCCATTTTTGAGAAAATCAACATTTTCGAAAAAAATTCTATGTAAAGGGTAGTTGGGGGTTGGGGGATTTTCCTCAAAATCTTCGTGTCGCATCCCTGGAAGATACTAAACTTAAATACCAAATTTGGTAATTTACCGACTTTTCGTTTTTGAGTTATTATGTCCACAGGCACACGGACACACTGACACACGGACACACACACACACACACGAACCTTTTTGTGAAAATGCTTTTTCTGAATATTGGGGACCTTAAACATATATTTCCGGTGAAATCTCGGTATCGAATTTTTGGGTGGAGTATGTATGTATGTATGTATGTATGTATGTATGTATGTATGTATGTATGTATGTATGTATGTATGTATGTATGTATGTATGTATGTATGTATGTATGTATGTATGTATGTATGTATGTATTTATGTATGTGTGTATGTGTGTATGTGTGTATGTGTGTATGTGTGTATGTATGTATTTGTGTATGTATGTATTATGTATGTATGTATGTATGTATGTATGTATGTATGTATGTATGTATGTATGTATGTATGTATGTATGTATGTATGTATGTATGTATGTATGTATGTATGTATGTATGTATGTATGTATGTATGTATGTATGTAAGTATGTATGTCTCTCAATTCCCCCTCATTGTCATTCTTCGCTCTACCATCGCTGGGCGCTCTTACCTCAGAAGTGAACCCATCATCGCTTAGTAAAAATGAGGTATCTCGGAAGACCAATGAAAATGTGAGGAGAATGACGCGGCACAGCCGAATAGAACAGCATATAGCGCTGTAAAATCTTCTATTGAGTCATCTGCTTTTGAACAGCACACAATACAAAGAGAAAGGAATTCAGAACCCAAGGACAAATTCGAAGTTTGCAACTCTTGCATTGCGTAGCGTGTTGCGCGTGTCTATGTGAATACTTAGATTGAATAACATGGGATCACAATCTAGTGCTTACGCTGCGCTTACATTTTAATGTAAATGGGTCATTAGGTTTTTAACAGAAGAAGGGCACTGCACGTTACTTTGATAACAATGGCGATTACGTAGCTTTGTAAATAAAGTTTTGTATTAATATATTTCGTTATTATTTAGTTATACTAAGTCGTGTTTTACTTTCTGGTTGGCCCTCGAAGTTTATTCAAGGAGTGTCTAACAGAAAGTCAAGTGAGCCTGATGTAGGACTCCAGAGAGGAGAAAAGGCACTTGAGGGATATCATGACGTAATAGATGTTGCTCCCTTACCTGGTTCCCGCCATTTTGCCCTTCTATGACTTACGCTACCAGCAA
Organism: Hymenopus coronatus; assembly: GCA_030762935.1. NCBI lineage: Eukaryota > Metazoa > Arthropoda > Insecta > Mantodea > Hymenopodidae > Hymenopus > Hymenopus coronatus. The sequence continues at coordinate 102,589,489 of CM060898.1, read as the reverse complement.
TGTAGGTTCCTGTATGTAGAATGCAAAGAAAGCATAGCATCGTTATTGTTTTTCTACGTCACCTGTGTTAAGGGAAGCCGAGTCAGCTGTTGGACATAAAGCGATATCTCAGCGGCCACTTAGTGAGGAGCAAAAAGGGAATGCGAGGTAGAAGGAAACTGATATATCCGTCCGTAGAGATCCTAATATGTCAGCCAGCTGCTGCGGTAGCCAACCTCTTTTCTTATAGTTACCAACCAAACAACGATAATTAATTCCATAGGTTCGACCAAACTCACAAAAGAGCCGCAGTCTTTTATACGTTCCAAACTGAAAGGTTTTTGGAATAATTGGACCATCTATAACTTTCCGGGCATCTTCCAGAGTAATGCGCACAACTGGAAACTTGCGCTTTCTTCTCTATATTGTACATGGTACTTAGGTAGAGAAGGTATTGCATTACACGCAAAAATTCGCTACCGAAATTTCACCGCAAATATATATTTTTTCCGTTGGCACTATGACTAAAAAAATCTTATGTATTACACTCACATTACTTTTTCTAGCTGCTATAAAAATTTCTTACAAAAGCTTATTCTTCTTTCTACATAATGCTAATCGAGATAAACTAGCAGAATGTTCTTGTTACTCAGTTCCTTATAAGTAGAACGAATGCGCGATTGTCAAATGTTTTTAAAGCTGTCGTTATGCGATTATCATTGCAAATCGGTTCTTTGCTTGGCCAGGAGTAGAACAAAAGAAAAACGGACACTTCCTGTCTGAGAAAAGTATTATTACTTTGTAATTGAAGCTCATAAGCAATATCTCGAAAACGGTAAAGTCCACGAAAAAAATGCATATGCATAAATTGTGTGTTTTAACGAGATCTACATTTTTTTGTGTAGTAAGTTTTTGTCTATCTATTACGGTTTACTAGTTATGCAAAAATCTGAAAAATTCATCGAGCTCTTCAGAAACCAATCCCAGAAAATTCGAGATATACATTTTATTTGTGTTGGCAATTACTTTAATATGTGGTATTTTAATAAAAATAGTTAGTCATTTTTAAGAAAAACAAAATTTTCGAAGTTTTTTTAATGTAAAGGGTAGTTTGGATGGATTTTCTTGAAATTCTTCGGGTCGCATCCTTGGAAGATACCAAACTTAAATACTAAGTTTAGTTTTTAACCGTCTTTTCGTTTTTGAGCTATGCTGTCCACACACACACACACACACACACACACACACACACACACACACACACACACACCTTTTTCTTGAAATGCTTTTTTTTTTTGGATTCAGGATGTCCTAAAATAAGTATTTCCAGTGAAATATTGGTATCGAATTTTTGGGTGGAATACAATATCTTCTCTATCCACTATGTGCATTGTACATACGTGACTAGAAAAAGTAAAAATCCGGTGTGTTCCATTCACATGAATTTCTGTGCATCTCAGTAAAATTATTGTTAGACACGTCATTCTTCTCTCTACGTCACTCTAATCGATATAAACATTAGCATAACTTGTCCTTTTACTTGCTCTCTTGTAATTAGAAGAGAATAAGGGAATACACTAGGCTAAAGCGATAGTCAAATCTTTTAAAAGCTGATTATCATGTGGTTGATATTCGTTTCTTTGCGTTGCCAGGAGTTGACAAATTCGCATATGTGTAAAGTTTAAGTATTTTAAAAATAAACGATAGCAAGAAATGCCTGAAAAAATGGTCACACGAAAAAAAATGTATATGACAGATTTTATGTTAAAGTGTGCTTCTTACGAGTATAATTTGTGTAGTATTTGTCTATCTCTAACGGTTTATCAGTTTTGCAAAATTCCGCAAGGTTCATCCATGATAAACAGTTATTCAGAAGCTATATTCAGAAAAGAAAAGATTAACGTTTTATTTGCCGTGAAAACATCTTTAATATATGGCATTTTAATCCAAATCGTCAAAACCACTAAGGGGTAGTTTTGGGTGGGAGGATTTTCCTCAATATCTTCTTGTCGCCTCCTTGAAATATACTAAACTTAATTACCAAGTTTGGTATTTTACTGAGTTTTCGTTTTTGAGAAATTGTGTTCCCTGGCACACGGACACACATACACACAGATTTTTTTTAAAACGCTTCTTTGGATAAAGGGGACCCTAAAACGTGTATTTTTGTTGAAATCTCAATATGGAATTTTTGGGTGGCGTGTAATACCCTTTCTACCTACTATTTAGAGAGAGTAAAACCAAAAGTCTGTTAAATACTAAACCTGGTTGTTTAAGTTAACCAATTATCTGTTCTGCAAATAAACCACTTTCTTAAAAAGTATTATTATTATTATTATTATTATTATTATTATTTCTTCTTCTGCATCATACTAATCGAGATAAATATTAGCAGAAATTGGTCTTATAACTTGCTTCCTTGTAAGCAGAAGGGAAATAAGGAAATACGCCAGGCTAAAGCGATAATCAAATATTTTAAAAGCTGTCTCCATGTGATTGACATTGAAATTCGGTTTTCTTTATATGGTCAGGAGTAAAACAAAAGAGATATGAAAGTGATAACATCTTTCCGTTTGAGAAAATTTTAAATATTTTTAAAATTGAAATAATAACAGGAATACCTCAGAAATGGATAACTCTACAATAAAATGTTTATCATTTAGCTTTTTGTAAAGTTTGCCTTTCCAAGGTATTCCTTGTTTTTGGTTTTAATTTTATATTTTTCTCTAACTGGAAACCGTCATTCAGTTTTGTTTTGTTTTACTCCTGACTATGCAAAAAGAAGAACCAAATGTCATTTCATAATTTAGCAACAGATTTTAAAAGATTTGTCAATCGCCTAGTGTATTCCCTAATTTCCCTTCTGCTTATTAAACCCATGGCGTATATTATGGGCTATCAAAACTGTTGCCGAAGGCCATTTCTAAAGTAAATTAAAAATTAATAAGTAATATTAATAATAATTGCAATATCGCCTAGTTTCCCGCATGGAAACTTAGTTTTAGGTATAATATGTCTCGTTGCTGTACTATCGATCCGAGTAGGGCATAGAGCTTCGGTTGCTTGAAGATGCAGTCCTACAGATGCAGTCAAAGCGGGGTTAGGGAGGAGGAACGCAGGAATCATCAAGTGAAGGCATCGGAAAACGAAATCGCCACGCTATACACGAACAATCCCGAATAATGTCGTACGGACACGACTGACTGTCGAATTCTGCACAGCACGTGGAGTTAAAATCATGAAGAAGGGTTTTGTGTTTTTAATTGTAATTACTCCATGATTAAACATTGTTATGATCTTAATAGTTAGAGTAATAGAGTTAGTAAATATTGATTTTATTCAGTTCAGAGTTTACAGTGTATTAAGATAGATGCCAGCGAAATGGACGAAAAATGTGTAATTAAACAATTAGTGAAAAAAATCATTCTCATAGTTAAAATACAAGGATACATTTAGGATCTTCAAACAGGGGATGCCTACAGCAGCTCTTTCGTATTTGAAGTATGAGCAGAAAGAAATAAAAAATCTGATGTGTACCATTCACATAACTTTCTCTATATCCCTGCAACAAATTATTCTTAAAAATCTTATGCTTCTACTTACTTCATGCTAATCTAGAAAAATTAGCCGAAATAGTCTTATTACTTTCTTCCTTGTAAGAGAAAGGAAATAAGGGAGTAGCATAGGTTAAAGCGATAGTCAAAATCTGGTTACTATGTGACTGAAGTTCCTTTATTTGTATGGACATGAGTTGACAAATTCCTGTATGAGAAAAGTTAAGATTTTCGACTCTGAAAACAAAAACAAGGAATATCTAAAAAACGATCAACTCCAAGAAAAAAATGTATACAACATAAATTGTATGTTTTAATGTGCTCTACATTTTTTGAGTGGTAAGTATTTGTCTATCTCTTACGGTTTAGCAGTTATAAAAAATTCCGGAAAGTTCACTCAGAATAAAGTAGTCTTCAGAGGCTATTCCCAGCAAATTCAAAATATACATTTTAATATACAAATATCTTTAATATACGATATTTTAATCAAAATCGTTCGATCCATTTTTGAGAAAATTAACATTTTCGAAAAAAGTTCCATGTAAAGAGTAGTTTGGGGTGGGGGGATTTTTCTCAAAATCTTCGTGTCGCATTCCTGGAGGATTCTAAACTTAAATACCAAGTTTGATATTTTAGCTACTTTTCGTTTTTGAGTTACCGTGTTCAAAGGCACACGGACACACTGACACACGGACACACGGACACACACACACACACACACAAACACACGACCCTTTTTGTGAAATTACTTTTTTTAGATAAAGGGAACCCTAAAACATATATTTCCGGTGAAATCTCGATATCGAATTTTTTGGTGGAGTGCAATACCTTCTCTATACACTATGTACATAGTTCGTATAGAGAAAGTAAAAATAGAACCCAAACAAAAGCATTATCATCTAAGCAATTACGAAAAATATGTATGGCTGTGTGGCTGATGTAAACTAAATGCATGTTCTTGTTGGCCGTGCTTTTTGTTTGTAAAAAAGAAAACATAATTAAGTAACAAGACAATTTCTGGTAATGTTTATTTTGATTAACATGAAGTAAATAGGGGAATAGTATTTTTAAATTTTTTTTTTGCAGAACAGATGGAGAAAATCATGTGAAAGTATCAGATTTAGATATACCTATATATACGAGGTACGTCCAGAAAGTAAGTTCCGTTTCAATTTATCTCCGCTGCAGCGCTGCTATCGCAGTTCCGCACATGCGCGGTAGACGCTCTGCATCAAGGAGAACAAACGTGCGCCATTTTGAGATCGCTGTCAGCCACATACGCTTTGTTGTGCTTGTTTACAATGTCGGTGTTGATTGAAAATCCCGCCGCTTGTGAAATCAGATCTGTGATTCGTTTTCTGAATGCTAGGAAAGTGAAACCAATTGAAATTTATCGGCAAATTTGCGAAGTTTACGGACAAAATGCTATGAGTGATTCAATGGTGAGAAGATGGGTCCGACAGTTCAATGAAGGACGTAGTGAAGTTCACGATGAAGAAGCAACTGGGCGTCCATCTTTGGTTACAGAAGAACTGGTTCACGCGATTGATGACAAGAACCAGGAAAACCGCAAGTTTACAATTAGTGCTCTCGCTATGGAATTTTCCCAAAGCTCACGATCACTAATTCATGAAATTGATACCGAAAAACTGAAATTTCGTAAACTTTGCTCACGTTGGGTACCAAAGATTCTTACTGAGCAACAGGCGGCAAACTTCTATGAAGAAGGTATACAAAAACTTGTTCCACGCTATGACAAATGCCTGCAAAATTTCGGCAGTTATGTGGAAAAGTAGTTTAAGAGTTGTAGAATTTTGTGCAATAAATAATTATTCTGTATCTGTACCCAATTTAATTGTATTACCAAACGGAACTTACTTTCTGGACGTACCTCGTATATGGAATATCAATGGAGCCGGTGAACCAGTGCATCGAACACTAAAACAACTTATGCCACAGCCAAGATACGAGTGGCGTCCCAATAAGTCCTTAGAGAATCCAAGAAATTAAACTCGTAGCATCGAACAATTTTGTATTTAGTAACTGTTGTCTCTTACTAGATGGCAGTTAAAGTTTCAGCTATATCTATATCGTCGTTTCGTTGCCATAGACGATTGAATCAACAATCTTGTGCTTTTTTAGAAAGATGGAAAAAAAAAACTAGTTTTGTGGGGTAACTAATCAGTTGTATTTAAAAGACTTAACACAATAAGGGATAAAAATCGAGTTGGCACATCTGCTCTTACTTTTTCAACAATTTACAATTTTTTGGATGAATGAATATAAACGTGGCCGTACATCGTTCTGGACTTCCAGTAGAAGTAACTTCCTCCGAAATGATTGACAAACCCAAAATATGGTTTTGAGAGATCAACGAATCAAAGTTCGCAATATAGTAGAGTTACAAGGTATAGTGTTCTTAATTTTGTACCAAAAATTAGGTCTGACAAAAGTCTTGGCAAACTGGGTGCCGCGTTTGCTCTCAATGGAGAATAAACGCAATCGTGTGATCGATTCGGACACTTTTCCGTCTCTATCTTGATGAGTTTCTGCACCGATACATAATTGTGGATGGAATACGGATACACTACCACACAACAGAGACGAAAGTAAGTCGAAACAGTGGGTTTTTTTAAGGCTAATCGGCTCCGAAGAAGGCAAAGGCGGTGAAATCTGCAAAAAGGTGATGGCATCGGTTATTTGGGATGCATGCGGAATCATGTACATTGATTATTTGCAGAAAGGAAGAACGATAAATGGAGAGTACTGTGCATAGTTATTGTACCTATTGAACGGAAAAATCAAGAAAAAAACGCTCTCGTCTGACAAAGATAAGATTCTCTTCCATCAAAACAATGCGCGAGTGCATACTGCGCAGTTTTAATGACTAAAATTGTAGCACTAAGGTTACTACAACATCCACCGCAGGTTTAGCCACCAGTAACCTATTTTTATTTCCAAACTTGAAAAAGTGGCTCGGTGGAGAACGATTCACGTCCAACGAAGAGTCATCTCCCGAAGAGCTTCCGAAATGCTACTTTTTGGAAGGCTTAAAACAGTTGGAGAAAGGCTAGTAAAAGTGTATCGAGCTAAAAGGAGATAATGTTTAAAAATAACAAAATAAATCTATCATAATTCCAACATACCTCACTATAAGAAACTAAGTAATAAGACCATTTATAGTAATGTTTAAATAACTAATAACTCCATGGCACGACAGCTTACGGGCAACCTTGGCCTACCGCCCGGCCGCTGCGTCCCCCATCTCGGTCCACTACAGACGTCAGGGATGCAGTTTTGGAGGGTGAGACGGGGTCAGCGCCTCGAGACTCCCCGGCCGGTTAATGCGGTCCTCAAGACCTGGAGCTCCTCAATTGGCCCCCCAGGGACCTTACGAGGCTGAGTGCACCCCGGGCCAGGTCTCCCAGCTGGGGAAAAATCCCCACGCCGGTACTGGGGATCGAACCCAGGTCTTCCGCTTAGTAAGAAGACGACCAATAGTAATATTTATCTCGATTAATATGAAGTAGATAGAAGAATAATCTTTCGTAAGTATTGTTGTTTACAGAACAGATTGAGAAAATTATGTTAATGAAATACATAAGATTTGTTATATGTATGGAACATCAATTGAACCGGTGAACCAATGCATGGAATATTAAAACAAGTGCTGCCACAGCGAAGCTATGACATGAGGAGAGGACTAGTTGATATTCAGAGACGCGAACATGGGCGCCTCCACAAGATGATACCGCTTTTGTATTTCAAGCCACGCCACTGCCATCTTGTTCTTCTTGACAGCTGCATTTTATCAGTTCTTGTCGAAGTCCATTACAATTGCCGGTCTTCTTCCGCCCCACTGAGTTGAGGCAACATGTTCACATTACATACCGCAGCATATACAACTGGTCCTGAAGAAGATGGATGATTTCTGGCTGCCGACCGCCTCAAACTTCACGATGAGCGCTTTAAATAATTCACGACAATAAACAAAAACGATCTTCTGCTATCTACTAATTTTCACAGGAAAAAAATCTGATGTGTTCCATTCACATGACTTTCTCTACATCTCTGCAAAAAATTATTGTTAAAAAGCTTATGCTTCTATTTACTTCATGCTAATTAGAAAAAATTAGCAGAAATAGTCTTATTACTTGCTTCCTTGTAAATAGAAGTGGAATAACGGGGTACCATGGGTTAAAGTGTTAGTCAAAAGCTGGTTGCTGTGTGACTGAAGTTCCTTTATTTATATGGACAGGAGTTGACAAATTCCTATATGAGAAAGGTAAATTTTTCATAGCTGAAACCAAAACCAATGAATATCTCAAAAACGATCAACTCCACGAGGTGGAATGCAATACCTTCTCTATAAACTATGTACACAGTACGTGTAGAGAAAGTAAAAGTGCGTGTAGTTTTTTCATATGAAAACTTGTCAACATCTGGCCGCGCAAAGAATCGGATTGCTATCCCATAGCAACCACATTTTACATCATTTGACTGTCAATTTAGCCTAGTGTATTCCCTTATTTCCCTTCTACTTATAAGGAATTAATAATAATAGTGTTTATCTCGGTTAACATGAATTGGAGAGAATAATAAGCTTTTACACAATAATTTGTTTAACTGTATCCGTGATCGAGTGGTCAGTGAGCTGATTTCTGACTCGGAGGTCCCTGGTTCGATTCCCGGCTGGGGCGAGGAAGTTTTCTATAACCAGAAGTATTCCCCATCCCCCATAGAGAGCAAATGTGCGTGTGTTTAGTTATATAAAGCTTATTAACCTAATGTTCTGAACCTAAAGTTTCACAAGTCAAACCCCTCCGATATGAAGTTAAAGGCGTCTATACAAATGAAACAATAAAAAAAAAAAAAAAAAAAAAAAAAAGATTGTTACAGAGAATATGAGAAAGTCATGTGAATGGAGCACATCAGATTTGTGTTTTTATTAAGGGATCCGGAAAATATGCAATTGTGTGAATCGAATTTTAGACCTTGTCTACCTACTAGATGTGTACAGAGATTAAAAAGTTGTATTAATATTCATATGACATTCTCTAGCAGGTATCGTTTGATTTTTATATATCAAACAACAACAATAAGAATATACAAACTCTTTTTACAGAAGTTTGCTGTCCTAAGCGCTTTTTGTTAATTTATATAAACAGAATTACGCAATGTTGCCTGTTGCGGTTTCAGAACATATCTGGCCTTTGTTTTCTTGGTCTTCGCATATGCCTTTTTCTCATAGGTCTATAGTATAATACTCTTTTAGGGATCCTCTCTCTCGCTCTCTCTCTTTCTCTCTCCCTCTCTCTCGGCATTCTATCAACATGCTATTCTCATTCATATCTATAGTTTATACTTTTTTCTTCCAAAGAATTAACTTCTAGCTCTTCCCTTATTTTATCATTTGATATTTTGTTTCCTTTTACTGTTGTTAAGAATCTCATTTCGGCAGCTTGTGTCTTGTTTTTGTCAGTTTTGATCGACGTCCATATTGGAGATCCATAAAGAAAAGCGGACACGGCTTACCTTGTAAAGCTTCACTCTTGTCTCTTTTCTGGGTTTAGTTTTTAGCCTCTATTTATTGTACCACATATTTTTGGATCATAGGTAATTTGTGAAAAAATCTGATGTGTTCCATTCACATGACTTTCTCTACATCTCTGCGACGAACTAGTTTTAAAAAGCTCATGCATCTATTTACTTCATGCTAATCGACAAAAAATTATTACTTGCTTCATTGTAAGTAGAAGGGAAATAAGGGAGTAGTATAGGTTAAAGCGAGAGTCAAAAGCTGGTTGCTATGTGACTGAAGCTCCTTTGTCTATATGGACAGAAGTTGACAAATTCCTGAATGAGAAAAGTTAAGTTTTTCGAAACTGAAAACAAAAACAAGGAATATATAAAAAACGATCAACTCCACAAAAAATGTATACAACATAAATTGTGTGTTTTAATGTGCTCTACATTTTTCGTGTGGTAAGTTTTTGTCCATCTCTTACGGTTTAGCAGTTATGCAAAATTCCGTAAAATTCACTCAGAATAAAGTAGTCTTCAGAGGCTATTACCAGAAAATTCAAAATATACATTTTGTTTGGCAGGTAAATATCTGAAATATACGATATTTTAATCAAAATCGTTAGAGCCATTTTTTAGAAAATCAAAATTTTCGAAAACGGTTCCATGTAAAGGGTAGTTTGGGGTGGGGGATTTTTCACATAATCTGCGTGTCGCATCCCTGGAAGATACTTAACTTAAATGCCAAGTTTGGTATTTTACCGACGTTTCGTTTTTGAGTTATCATGTTCACAGACACACGGACACACACACGGACACACACGCGGACCTTTTTCTGAAAATGCTTTTTATGCGTACAGAAGACCCTAAAACATATATTTCCGGTGAAATCTCGGTATCGAATTTGTTGGTGGAGTGTAATACCTTCTCTATACACTATGTAGATAGTGCGTATAGAGAAAGTAAAAATTGATATGTATTATCTAGTCTCGGAGTTTTAAGAAGAATCCTTTTGTTTTCGAGTGTGCGAAGACGAAGCCCAACATATTTTTGGTCACTGTAGACTAGAAGAGGCGGTTTTCATTTGTTCTGCTTCTGACTATTTTCTCTACTTAGTACAGAGATATTGAAGATATTGCATTCAATCCAAAAATTCGATATCAAGATTTTACCAGAAATACACATTTTAGGCTACCGTGAATCCAAAAAAGTATTTTCAGAAAAAGGTGTGTATCTGTGTGTGTATTCGAGTGTCTGTGAAAACGATAACTCAAAAAGGAAAGGTCGGTAAAGTACCAAATTTGATATATAAGTTTAGTATCTTCCAATGATGCGACACGAAGATTTTGAGGAAAAATCCCCCAAACCAAACTCCTTTTACATAGAAAAAATTAAAGTTTTGATGTTCTCAAAAATAGCTCTAGCTATTTTTTATTAAAATAATAAACGTTTAAGATATTTTCATGACAAACGAAATTTATATCTTGAATTTTCTGGCAGCAGCCTCTAAAACGTCTTCATTTTGGATGAATTTTGTGTAACTGGTAAACCGTAAGAGATAGACAAAAACTGACTACACAAAGGTATAGATCTTGTTAAAACACACGATTTATGTCATACTCATTCTTTTGGTAGACTTAAGTTTTTCCAAGATTTTGGCTTCAATTTTAAAATACTTAAACTTTTTTCAAGCGGGAACTTAACTTCCGTTTTATCCCTTTTGCTTTACTTCCAAGAATACATAATTTCATTGTTTCTATTTTTCAACTGTTTTACATAGCGTTTAAACAATTTGTATATCGTTTTAGCCTGTCCCACATTTCCCTTCTACTTACAAAGAAGTAAATAATAATGCAGCTTCTGCTAATGTTTACCACATGTTGTAGATAAAGGAATAGTGTTTTGTAAGGAAAGTTTGTTAGTGGAACAGTGAGTCAAAATTATGTGAGTATAACACATTAGGGTTTTTACAAAGATTTTGGGCCGCGCCGTGGCCGAGTGGTTAGTCCACTCGCCTCTCACCTAGACGGCCGGGGTTTGATCCCAAGCGACGGCATGTGAGATTTTTGGTGGACAAAGCGACGCTGGAGCGCGTTTTCTCCGGGTACTCCGGTTTCCCCCGCCAACGCATTCCACCGGTACTCCATCATCATTCATGTATCATCGCCTGCGGCACCTAAATAGTTAAAGCAGCGTTAAACACTAACAAAACAAATACAAAGATTTTACATTGTCACAGCAATCAAAAGTAAATAAATATACATAATTGTAAGAACAATTTCATTCTTAGAGTATATTCACTGTATGTTCTCCAGGGTTTTGATTTTTAGCTCTGTTTCAAGGAATAGCTATAGCACCAAAAGTGGTTTAATCTTTCTCTGCAATCTTTGTGTGTTATTTTATATCAAAATACCATATCTCGGAAATAGCTATTGCTACACAAAATCCTTTGAAATCATTACTGTGTTTTAAAGAAACCTCGTATTTTGTTTATTAGACTTTTTCTGTCAATTGTGTTTTACCTGTTATATAAAACTATACAAGTTCTCTTTCGAATGAACAAGACATCACAGACTATTCGAAAAAAAATCGATATATACATTTTAATTCTCATGTAAATATCTTAAATATAAGACTCTTAAAGTCAAAATCATTAGCAACATTTTTGCAGATAGCCTGAGAATACTTCTTCACTTTTAATTACTTTTGTATAAAAGATAAACCGTAAGATAGAGATAAAATTGTACTGCATAAAAATCAGTATTTTGTATAAATATAGGTAGGTATATGTTATTGTGGCGATGAACATTTCCTAGATACCCCCTTAATTTTTGAACACTTACACTTTAATGAAAGCAATAATTCGTTTTTCGCTCGTGCTTATAGAAGGAGGAAAACAATCAAATAATGGTTCCGTTTTTAAAAATCTGGTTTTTCCACTTATATAACCTTGCTTACGTGCTTAGCAAAAGTAATTCATACAAAAGTAATTTATACTTTGTGTTAATCGAGATAAACATAGTTGAATTACTTAGTTCCTTGTAAGTAGAAGGAAAATAAGAGAATACACTAGGCTGAACCAACAGTCAAATCTTTTATGTGATGCAATTGAAATACCCTTCTCTTTGTGTAAACGATGTCCCAGTTTAGAAAAATCGAAGTATTGGACATTTGAAGAGCATTAAAAAGGTATATCTCCAAATGGTTAGCTTTAAAAATGTATTTGACATAAATTGTGTGCTTTAACACACACATACATACATATTCATAGACACAATTACATGGAAATGTTTCTAAAATGTTTTTGTTTCAAAACATGTATTTGCGGTGAAATTTCGGTATGGAATTTTTGGGTGCAATACAATAGCTTCTCTATACATTATGTACATTGTACACACGTGCTAGAGAAAGTAAAAGCTGATGTTTAATTAAATTTCCTTCAAATATTGACATAATCAAAACATAGTTAAACTGGCAGCAGCAGTGTAGCTTCCTGCTGTAGTAGGAATACTGAACTAAACCCTCGTCAGGATTCAAATATTTTTTTTCGGGCGTAAAATCCTTAGCATGGCTTCCTTCAGAGGAGAAATAAAGCTGGTGGTCCCGAGTCCTAGATTTACGGCATGAAAAAGAATCTTAATGCTGATTAACGGCCTCTGAGCAAAATTACCTCTGTTTCACACCCAATAGAGAATAGGACGCACTTAAGATAAACAGCCTCTGATTAAAATTAACATTCAATTTCAGTGCTATATACACAGGTTATGATAATACTAGATGTTCAACTGTTTGATAGACCCGTCATAAATGTATAGTAATTAAATAATTCCCTTAAACTGTAAAAAGTTTTACCACGTAAAAATGAACGTAGTGATCTTTTAAATTTACACATATAATCTATTTTAATGTCATATGGGAGAGCATTGACAATTTTACTTATGGGCACTTTGGTGAATTTTAGTATTTAGTTGTTATTTTCCTATATGGTCGTTATTCATATTTCTAGTAAAATGATTATGAGAGTGAATAAACTTGAGTTGTTTTTATAAAACAGTGGAGCACCATATATTAATAAATAAGTCAAAGTAAAGATAGAAATTGTTTATAAACATGTCTTAATGAGTCTCTTGGGTTCATATTAAAACTATTCTTAGCACTCTTTTCTGAATTAAAAATACCCAAAAATACTTCAGTTGCAGATCCCCATATTAAAATATCGTATGATAAAATTGATTGTTAACTCCATGGCACGACAGCTCACGGCGAACCTTGGCCGCTGCGTTCCCCATCTTGGTCCACTACAGACGCGCAGTATTGGAGGGAGAGACGTGGTCAGCGCCTCGAGTCCCCCCGGCCGGTTAATGCGGTCCTCATGACCTGGAGCCGCTACTTCTCCACCAAGTAGCTCCTCAATTGGCCCCCCAGGGACCTTACGATGCTGAGTACACCCCGGGTCAGGTCTCCCAGCGGGGGAAAAATCCCCATGCCAGTACTGGTGACCGAACCCAGGTCTCCCACTTGGTAAGCAGCAACGCTACCACCGCGCTAAGGAGACGACCTAAATTGATCGTACAGTGGCATAATATAAGTAAGCAAGCAGTTAATGTCCAAACTCATTTTTAGGCTTCTAATAGCAAAGCATGCTTTATTTAATTTTGTACATATATGATCAAGTTGATGCCAAGTAAGGTTTTGATTTAAAACAATGCCTAAAAATTTCGTCTTAATAGTACCACCTAAGTTAAAATTCATGTTTGTTAAAATATTTTTGTTACTTAAATATAAGCAAGCATTTTGTCAAGGTTTAAAATAATGCACAATTTTTTAAAAGAATTTTTTAAACGAGAATGTTCGAGTCGAAAATTACCGAATAGAAGTGAGAGCACCTGATAATAGGAAAATCGATTATTATCGAAAGGTAAACTGTGGCATGGAAGTATAAGCTCCTTAGCATTAGTTTATTGTTTATGGATACGGAATAAAGTATAATTTATTCCTTCGAGCTTTTACTATATGTAAAGCATGAGGCTCTTTGTGTCGCGCATCCTTGCCAAGATTGATTTAACGGACTTTTTATTTTTGAGATATGCCGCCATCAGACACGCACAAACACACACACACACACACACGCGCCGCGCGCATACGTGGACCTTTTCCTAAAAATGTTGCTTGGATTCAGGGATCCTCAAAACATTTATTTCCAGCGAAATCTCCGCATCGAAATTTTGGATGCAATACAATACATTCTCTACCTACGTATATAGTACTCAGTGGAGAAAGAAAAAATATGACTATCGCTTTGGCGTACTCTGTTATACAATGAACTACATAACTGGAATGATATGTGTAAATGTACATAAAAAGAAAGTTTATCTCGATTAATAATAAGTAGGTAGAAAAATAAGTTTTTTTAAAGAATTGTTTAGAAGAGAGAACACAGAATTTATGTGAATTCACCACGTTAGATTTGTTTAAACCGTTATCGTCATTCAGTTGTTTTGATATTCACGATGTCATGGAAAGAGTGTGGAATTTTATAGCCATCATATTCTGTGTTTAATCATCTGAATATGGATTCGGTCGGTTTTTGGGGGAGTATTGGATCGCTTTGTGAGGGGATAATAAGTAACAACATTAATAAGAAACCAATATCTGTCCTTCCAATAAATCGAACATTTTTTAACTTCTTTAACCTGTAGTTCATATTGAACGAGAATGAAATAACTGAAATGATTCTCAAATGAGATCAGACTCCATGGAGCTTAAACTTACTCGACAGTCGTCTTGTCAGGATAAGTGAAGACCCGAAAAAAAAATTATCCAGATATCTCACCTAACGGAGATTCAAACTCAGAAGCTTTTTAATGTGAGGCAGACCGACTACCACCAAACTACAGAGGTGAGCTAAATCAATCTTTAGCCCTAAATTCGATTTAATATGATGCATTTCTGAAATTTGGAAAATCCACAGTATGCAAGATGTCTTATTGAAATTTATAACATGTATTACACTCAATAATTGTGGTATTTTTGCCTTGTAACGAAATTCCTTACATGATTATTTAAATAAGCGTTAATATTATACTTATTTTGTGAATTCGTTCTAATAAAAAGAGCCACGTGATATATTTTTGAAATATTGGCGTACAAATTTCAATTTTACAGTAAATGACTTTAAAATAAGATATAACATATCGAATTTTTATAAATTATCATCAACTATTGTAGAAAAATTGTTAGCTTTCGTACTCTCAAAAAATCTGGATTTTTTCAAAATTTAATAGTTTATTTGTCAAAATTGAAGCATTATTTCGAAAATAATATATAACCAATTTCTTTAGTGCACTTTATAATGCAATGACAATTTTGAAACAAATTAGCAAAACTTTGCATCGTGGGAAGAATTTTGAGTATTGAAAAGTATTGAAAAAAGTTTTCAGAACTGGGAGTGCGAATTAATAAGGATACGCATGCTCATTTACTGCTTCAGTTAATTGGGAGTTAGAGTACGCAAAGTGGGGAAAATAAGGTTTAGAATTCATAAAATTTTAGTATGAAAATACTTTTTCTCTTTTTGTTTTAAGTTTTTCAAAATTTTTCTCAAATTTCACAGATGCATTGAGTTAAAGGATCTTTTAAAATATTGATTTACTTATTGGCCTTCATTATTTTCCACAGCAACATTGATTCTCTTTAATTGTATTTAAGGTATAGATTGAATTTTATTTTTTTTCTTTATACATTATGTGATAATTACTTTTTACTTTCTCTATACGTACTATGTACATAGTGTATAGAGAAGGTATTGTATTGTACCCAAAAATTCGATACCGAGATTTCATCGGAAATATATGTTTTCAGACCCCCTGAATCCAAAAAAAGCATTTTTAGAAAAGTGTCCGTGTGTGTCTGTCTGTCTGTTTGTCTGTGTGTGTGGGTGTGTCTGTGTCTGTGGGCAGCATAGCTCAAGCATTGGTATTTAAGTTTGGTATCTTCCAAGGATACGACACGAAGATTTTCAAGAAAATCCCCCACCCCAACTACCCTTTACATGGAACTTTTTTCGAAAATTTTGATTTTCTTAAAAATGGCTCTAACGATTTTGATTAAAATATCAAATATTAAAGATATTTACCTGACAAATAAAATGTGTATGTTGAATTTTCTGGGGATAGCCTCTGAAGAGTACTTTATTCTGGATAATTTTGAATAACTGCTAAACCGTAAGAGATGGACAAAAATTTACTGTGCATAAAGTGTAGAGCACGTTAAAACACACAATTTATGTTGTATACATTTTCTTCGTGGAGCTGATCGTTTTTTAGGTATTCCTTGATTTTGGTTTCAGCTATGAAAAACTTAAATTTTCTCGTACAGGACTGTCATACAAACAAACGAACTTCAATCACATAGCAACCAGCTTTTGACTATCACTTTAACCTGTGTTACTCCCTTATTGCGCTTCTACTTACAAGGAAGCAAGTAGTAAGACTATTTCTGCTAATTTTTTTCCGGTTAGCAGGAAGTCAATAGAAGCATAAGTTTTTTAACAATTTGTTGTAGATATGTAGAGAAAGTCATGTGAATGGAACACATCAGATTTTTTTTTCTTCCAAAGAATTAACTTCTAGCTCTTCCCTTATTTTATCATTTGAGATTTTGTTACTTTTACTGTTGTTAAGAATCTCATTTCGGCAGCTTGTGTCTTGTTTTTGTCAGTTTTGATCGACGTCCATGTTGGAGATCCATAAAGAAAAGCAGACACGGCTTACCTTGTAAAGCTTCACTCTTGTCTCTTTTCTGGGTTTAGTTTTTAGCCTCTATTTATTGTACCACATATTTTTGGAACATAGGTAATTTGTGAAAAAATCTGATGTGTTCCATTCACATGACTTTCTCTATACCTCAGCAACAAATTATTCTCAAAAAGCTCATGCATCTATTTACTTCATGCTACTCAGTATAAAATTAGCAGAAATAGCCATATTACTGGCTTCCTTATAAATAGAAGCGAAATAGGGAGTAGCATAGGTTAAAATGATAATCAAAAGCTGGTTGCTATGTGAAGTTCCTTTGTTTGTATGGACAGCAGTTGACAAATTCCTGTATGAGAAAAGTGCAAGTTTTTGATAGCAGAAACCAAAAACAAGGAATGTCTCAAAAACGATCAACTCCACAAAAATTATATATATATATATATATATATATATATATATATATATATAACATAAATTGTGTGATTTAACGTGCTCTACATTTTTTGTGGATTAAGTTTTTTTCATCTCTTATGGTTTAGCAGTTATTCAAAATTCCGTAAAATTCATCCAGAATAAACTACTCTATTCTACTAGGCTATTCCTAGAAAATTCAAGATATAGGAACATTTTATTTGTTAGGTAAATGTCTTCAATATTTGATATTTTAGTCAATATCGTTGGAGCCATTTTTGAGAAAATCGAAATTTTCGAAAAAAGTTCCATGTAAATGGTAGTTTGGGTTGGGGGGATTTTTCTCAAAACCTTCGTGTCACATCCCTGGAAGATACTTAACTTAAATACCAAGTTTGGTATTTTACCGACTTTTCGTTTTTGAGTTATCGTGTTCACAGATACACGGACACACGGACACACACACGGACCTTTTTCTGAAAATATATTTTTTTTGGATACAGGGGACCCTAAAACATATATTTCTAGTGAAATCTCGATATCGAATTTTTAGGTGGAGTGCAATACATTCTCTATACACTATGTACATAGTGCCTATAGAGATTCGGGCGTAAAAATCCTTAGCATGGCTTCCTTCGGAAGGGAAGTAAAGCCGTGGGTCCCATGTCGTAGATTTACGGCGCGAAAAAGAACCTCAAGCCTGATAAGAGAGGCCTCTGAGCAAAATTAAGCGATCTTTCACGCCCAATATAGAATGGGACGCTGAGAACCAAAGCAGTTAAAGAGCGTCCATAAATAACACGCCATTTCCATTTTTTGCCTATAGAGAAAGTAAAAATTGATATGTATTATCTAGTCACGGAGTTTTAAGAAGAATCGTTTTGTTTTCGAGTGTGCGAAGACGAAGCCCAATATATTTTTGGTCACTGTAGACTAGAAGAGGCGGTTTTCATTTGTTCTGCTTCTGACTGTTTTCTCTACTTAGTATACAGTACAGAAATAGAGAAGGTATTGAATTCCGTCCAAAAATTAGATATTAAGATTTTACCGGAAATACCATTTTAGGCTACCGTGAATCCAAAAAAGTATTTTCAGAAAAAGGTCAGTATCTGTGTTTGTATATGTGTGTGTATTCGAGTGTCTGTGAAAACGATAACTCAAAAAGGGAAATATTTTCAGAAAAAGGTCAGTATCTGTGTGTGTATATGTGTGTGTATTCGAGTGTCTGTGAAAACGATAACTCAAAAAGGAAAGTCGTTAAAGTACCAAATTTGGTATATAAGTTCAGCATCTTCCAATGATGCAACACGAAGATTTTCAGGAAAACTCTTCCAACCCAAACTCCCTTTACATGGAAAACATTAAAGTTTTGATGTTCTCAAAAATAGCTCTAACTATTTTTTATTAAAATTATTTTATTTTGAGCACTGCATTACTAAATGTAAACGAAAGGGATGTGAATAGAACACGTAGGGTTTTTCATTAAGGTTTTTGGCTGCCTCCTGGTTGTTTAGGATAGTATTACTTTTGAAATATCTCCTGGCAGACAAGGATGTAAAGAGGAAGGAATACGAGAACTCAAGTCTCGGAAGAAGGCTGAAGGAATATCTAGTTGTTAGCTTAGGAAGAAGAAGAACACTAAGACATGGGATGAGATAGTGAGGGGGAGGGGAGGAAAGCTTATTTCCTTCCTTGGAAACGTAGCTCACCTTTGATCAAGTTTTCCTCTCTTTAATGAACTCTGAAGACGAGGTTCTTAGAGGGGGTTGGAAATGCTATGAGGCCTTTCTTTTCTTTTTCTCCGTCTTCACGTCGTGGAAGAAAGTTTGAAGGGGACGCAGAGCTGCAATACGGCTCGCGAAAATTGGGGAATACCAGCAAGGCAAAAAGAAAAGAAAGTACACACAAAGAATTGAGGATTTTTAATAATTCGTATGAATTTCTTGTTCCTGGAAACTCTCGTATACGACGCTTATTATTTCATTTCTCTTTTTTTTTCTTTTTTTAATTTCCGTCTCCCTTTTTCCAAGACTTGAAGACGCGTGATCTTGGCAGGCTAGCAGAGTACAACGTAAAGGTTAAACCCAAGAGACCCACTTATTTTTAATTAAAAAGTGGTTAGGGACCAGAAGAAGTTCTTTAATACCCTGCTCCATGGCCCTAATCTTAACCTGGCCACTCGTCCACAGTTTGCAAGACGAAGACTTTCAATTCCCTCTGCTGAAAGTTGTATTTCCTCTTATTTTAACACAGAGTTAAGTACAAAGGCAAATTAAAGTGGAATGCCACTTGTATTTGTGGTAAACGTCCATTCATTTCCCATTAGTCTCTATTAGCAAGACTATGTAAACTCCAGAAACTCTCCAAGGATACTTAAAAACGTCTTATTTACAGATGAAGTAGGGAAATGCTTACTCTGGGCAGCTCCGTAAAAAAACGGGACGTTCTGCAGATGTTTTCAGCCAACAAGATCATTATAAATATGTATGAGCACAGATAGACATTTATAACTGGATATTTGAACATTTTTATCAGCATTGCCTTGAGATACATCAACAGTTCTGTGCGGTTTTATATACCAGAGTCTGGTCAAGACTCCGGCGCTGTATACCCATTTTTCCTTATTCCCTAACATTTACGTTTGATTACCGTTTGCTGTTCCAATACATACACACATATACATTTTACAAACATATAAACACCCATGCGAATGCAACAGAGCCCAACAGGCAGTTAACCATCTAATATACGACTGCATAAACATAGAACATCAGAGAGCAATATCAATCAAAGAAGTTATTCAGGATGGAGATACCTGATCTGTCAGTAATCAACAGCTAATATTCCGGCATTTACGAAGTTTTTATAAATATTTTAAATCCATGGATATCTAAACCAAATAGATGTAAAATTAACTGCATAATTAATATGTACTAATTCTGAGCACAGAGTAATTCTAAAAATAATTTAAACAGTCATATGTAGTAATATAAAATTATTTTCATGACATTTGACTGCAATGAGTTTTTCTAAAACAAAATCTGTGTATATTATTATATGTTCTTATTTATTGTAACAATTATCACTATATTGTAATGAGAAAACAAATGTAAATCTAGTGTATTGATAACATGTACTAACGTCTCAATGCCTGTAATGCTATCATGTGGACCGGCAACAACATTTTAATATAATATGGTTGGGCTGTGCATTCTGCGTCTGCGTGCTGCGCGTACTGTCTATTAAACAGTTGTTTTTACTTCCTCTACTTAGTATATAGTGCATAGGTAGACAGTCTATTGCACTCTACCCAAAGATTTGACATCAAACTACCCTTTACATGCAAAAAAAAAAATAAATAAATGAATAAAATCGAAAATTTTCATTTTCTCAAACGTGACTAATGATTTTGATTAAAGTATCGTATATTTAAGATATTTAAATGACAAATAAAATGTATATCTTTTAATTTTCAGGGACTATCCAGTGAAGATCCTGTGCATTCTGGATGAACATTGCTGAATTTTGCATATCTGTAACAGCTGGGCAAAATTCTACTATACAAAACACGATTTAAAGCATACAGTTTATGTCATATACATTTTTGTTGTAGAGTTGACAGTTTCAGAGATATTTCTTATTGTTGGTTTAATTTTAACTATGTAACTTTTTTCAAACGTGGTCATCTTTAGTTCCATCTCTCTTTTGTTCATTGCTGGCAATGCAAAGCGAACCGAGCTTCAATTGTTCACACAGCTTTTAAAAGATTTGACTATCACTTTAGGCCAGTGTATTCTCTTGTTTCTCTTTTACTTCAAGGAATGAGGACTATTTCTGCTAATTTTTGTCTCGATTAGCATGATATAGATAAAATAATACCCTTTTATACGAATGTTTGTTAGAGAAAGTTATGCGAAAGGAACACAAGATTTTTTTGCTCAAAAGCTCCCAAATTTCTTACTCATGAATGATAGAAACATGCCCTCTAAAGAGCATTAATCTTGTTATAAGTTGTATTGGAAGTAATGTCCTGGCATGGCTCAATACAAAATTATAATTTATTAGTAATAATAAGGCTTTTATTTTAAAATTCTATAGCAGAGCTCTTTGAAATGTTCAACTGCTGTACAACATATCTTAAGAGGTTTGGGAACATGCACGAGTGCTAAAAATATTTTTAACAAAAAGTTCATCTTCAAATTGGCCTAAGATGATATTCATTATTATATTGCATTCTTTTGAAAGCAAGAACAAATATTTAAAGTCCTAATTTGCAAGACTCACGAAAACGCTTCTGTTCCAAAGCTAACGAGATAGGCTGCAGCGTGAACTGAAATCACGCGATTCTTCTATTCCAGCCAGGTCCGATGAAGCAAAGTACATCTATATTTTAAATAGATAAATAAATTTACTGTTAAATTCGTGGGAAAGATACAGCTAACTCATGGAATTATTCATGTTTAAGGCTACTATTACCACGTAGGCTGATTCGCGTCGCAACCTGTCTCGTTAGCAATGCTCTATGTGTTGTGACGTCATCGTCTAGTACGAACTGAAATCATGCTATAGTGCTCGCATTGATGCTGGATATATACATATAAAGGTCGGGTATTGTCGGATAGGCTGGTAATGTCGCATACCTAGGTTTCGGCTTGATGGGTGCTGGCATCTTACGACAAGCACTCGAAACATGTTCACTGAGCCGAAGGAAGTATTTAACGGTGGTCGCCATATTGAGTTGTGGTGTTTTGTGGAAGCTACATTGAGAAAACTGAATTCACAGAAAACAGAATTTTTAAAGGTAAGTTAACATGCTTTAATTACAACGGTGTTATAATAACAAAATAATTTCGTCATGTTATATTCGAAAGTGCGTATTTTGCACTACCTTTTAATATATGTGAAGTACAAGATGTATTGAAATGTGAATGACCAAATGGAAAATGGAAGAATGCCATGAATGCGGAAGCACCTTTTTAATACTTGTAAATAACAGTGAACAACGAAATAGTTAACTTCTAAATGCCAGTAATACAACTAATTAGAGCATAATTCATCATTTACCTGTACGAATTTTATAAAATTTGTTTATTTACATTTAAATAGATAAATAATACTTAAATGTTTATTAGAATTTGTTTATTGAACATTTAACCCATTTAAGCTATATTAGACTGCATCACTACACAAGATGAAGAGTGCATGTATTGCAAAGGAAAGTTCCCTCACCAGGGGGAAGAATGGATTCAGTGCATCACCTGTGAAGAATGGTGCCATGAGGAATGTTCAGGTGCCGAAAAGCAGACCTTTACTTGTGATTACTGTGCATAAACAGAGAAAATCAGTGCATACCTTTTGTTGTGTATTTTAGTTTTTTATTTTCTAAGAGTTTTTAAAGATGACATTCCAGTTTATATGTCAGTTTCAAAGTTCAAGGGTTTTTAAAACTAGGCTAAGAAGTTAGCCAAGTCTTAAAACCTCACTATGTTTAAGATTTTCAGTCAAAATGAGATTTAATATTGTTTGTGTATATTACAATAAAATTTGGCGGGTAATCTCGGATAGTGTCCGACATTACCCTCCTATAGCACGACATAAGCATTTTGCCCATTTTCCTTTAAATCTTCAATAGAAAATATGCCCTTAAGACCTTGTATGCTTCACAGGATTAAACGCACTGCATAGGCAATACATTATGGTAAAATATGCACTTAGTATAGGTTCTTACACACCACAATTCTCAAAAATGAAAATGGTATACGACATTATCCGCCCTTTATATATATTGCTTGTTAGATTTTTATATTCAAACTTATTTATCAGAATAACGAATGGAACTTTAAAAAAACGCAATCGGACAATCTGATAGGCGTGGTTACATTAATGGATTAATGACAGCATAGATTGTCAGAAAATAAAGGCTGTTTTGTGGCTACTGAAATTCGTGGATCAAAAGCATAATATTAAGTAGCATAGCCAGTTATTATGGTCGGATTATTCCACTTTTCTAAGTTGGATAAAACATAATACTTATAATGAAAAAACTATTAAGTATTATTGAATAGTTTCAGAAGATAGCAGTAACCATAGTAATCGTATTTCTCACTCACAACAAAGTTTAGTTTCAGGATTGAAAGTGTTAGTGATGGTGCTCGGTGCGGCGTGGCAGGTAAAAAGTATCCTCGAGGCTGCTATGTCTGTCCTCTAACTTCGTCCGGTAGCCGGGATGAGTATCGCTTCTAGCGGGGGCATTGAACCCCTGCGAGCTGGGAGACACTGTCTTCCTGTCCGATTGTCGCCCCTGGTTCTGGCCGCCCTCTCACCTCATCCCTCCCTCCCGGAGACACCGGCTTATAGGTATAATAACCCTAAACTCGATGCCGAATCCACTCCAATGCATCCTTTCCTATTTTAAGTCTAATTGTTGCAGAAACTACTTTTCGTACTCGTCAAAACTCTTCAATTTTCAAAAGTTTACACCTAACTTACTTCTCAAAATTGGAGATTTATTTCGAAAAAACATATGCTAAATTTCTGTAATTTACTTTTTAGGATCATAAACATTGTGAAACTAATGTGAACAATAAAAAAAAAATTGCTAAGAAACAAGGTATAAATTTGAGGGAGTGTATTAATGAACGTCCAACAGCCTGTTATATCCTCAGTTAATTGGTAATTTAAATGTCCTATGAAAAAAGGGATTTATTTTCTTACCTGTGTAAATTGATCAACATTCTTGAAAATTTTTATTTTCAGATTTTAACACATTAATATAACGGGGTCCTTTTAGATTAATGTGCCGAAGTTATTTTCAGCCACTTGCAATTTAAACACTTATCGCGTGATCTTTTAAATAGACATTTTGATGGTAACAAATGACACTTCAAATGTTGAAAGGTGCATTTCTCTAACGCATGTAAATGTTAAAAATGCTCTTTGTGGTGCACATTTCCACTAATCAATTTGATTTTTATACCAGAGAACCTTAATATAATAATAAATAAAAATTATTGATTTAATTTTCTAAGTAAGCAAAAGTAAATATTTGTATTAATAGAATAAATTAATCCACAAAAATAATGCAAAAAGTATGCAGGAATATGTAATATAACCTTTTCCTGAAATAATATTTAATTAATTAAAAATACGTCCGAATATTTTTAAAGTTATACGCTTGGAGTGTATGTGAAGTTTTGGTACAAAATTTAGAAAACTGAAGCGCAGGGAGCTTTTCTGTGAGGGTAGTTAAATTTTATTTTTCAGAAAATACTTGATTCATTTGTCTCAAAATTTCATAATTAGCTACATATTACAATAGAGGTATGTGGTAAAAATGAACGTAATTGTTTAAGAAACACTAACTTTTAAATTTTTACACATTGGTCCTCTTAAAGTTAAATTATTACAAAGAAAAATAATTTCTCAATTTTCCACAAATTCTTGTCAAATTCTACAGATACATTATCTTAAAATTATATTAATGAAATTCACTGAGCACTAACTGTCGACATAAAACAGGTAATGGGAAGTTTAATTTTGAAATGTTTGCATGTCACTATCTCAACAAACATTCGAGGTGTATTTATAATTTTAACGCGTGGGCATGCAGAAAAGAATAGGTTCCAACTCACAGAATATAGAGCCATTACTTAGCTGCGCTGAGGCTTTGAATCACAAGCACATAAATAAAAATTACCATTTATCGTATATGTCTAAACGCTAGGCTCGCATGATATATTGCCAAAGCCTGAGGTGTACCTTTCTAAATATTTGGTTCGAAAGAAGACAAGAATAAGGGTTAAAGAATGCCGGTGGAAGTGAAGGAAACGCGAAGTAACACTCTTTTGAATTTAGTATATGTTACATAATAATAATAATAATAATAATAAACATTATTACTTTCTCTATACGCACTATGTACATAGTGTATAAAGAAGGTATTGCACTCCACCCAAAAATTCGATACGAGATTTCACCGGAAATAAATGTTTTAGGATCCCCAATATCCAAAAAAATCTGATGTGTTACACTCACATGATTTTCTCTAGCCGTTCTACAAATTTCTTACATAAGATTATTCTTCTTTCTGGACCTTGTTAATCGAGGTATTCAGCACAATGTTCTTATTACTTAGTTCCTTATAAGTAGGAAGAAAATAAGGGAATACACTAGGCTAAATAAATAGTCAAATGTTTTAAAATCTGTCGTTATGCGATTATCATTACAAATCGCTTCTTTTCTTGAGTAGAACTAAAGAAAAACGGACACTCCCGTCTGAGAAAAGTATCAAGTACTTCACAAATGAAATCAATAACAATGAATACCTCGAAAACTGTAAGCTCCACGAAAAACATGTATATGTCGCAAATTGTGTATTTTAACAAGGCCTACATTTTTTGTATAGTAAGTTTTTGTCTATCTCTTACGGTTTATTAGTTATGCCAAATTAAGTAAAATTTATCCAGAATAAACAGGTCTTTAGAAGCTATTCCCAGAAAATTCAAGATATACATTTTATTTCTCAGGTAAATATCTTTAATATACGATATTTTAATCAAAATCGTTAGAGCCATTTTTAAGAAAATCAAAATTTTCGAAAAAAGTTTCATGTAAAGGGTAGTTTGGGGTGAGGGGATTTTTCTCAAAATCTTCGTGTCGCATCCCTGAAAGATACTAAACTTAAATACCAAGTTTGGTATTTTAACTACTTTTCGTTTTTGAGTTATCGTGTTCACAGAGACACGGACACACGGACACACGAACACACGGACACACACACACACACACACACACACACGGACCTTTTTCTGGAAATGCTTTTTTTGGATTCAGGGGGTCCTAAAACATGTATTTCCGGTGAAATCTCGACATCGAATTTTTGGGTGGAATGCAATACTTGTCTATCCCTATGTACATTGTACATACGGGGCAAGAGAAAGTAAAAAAGCATTTTCACAAAAAGGTCCGTGCATGTGTGTCCGTGTGTCTATGAACACGATAACTCAAAAACGAAAAGTCGGTAAAATACCAAACTTGGTATTTAAGTTCAGTATCTTCCAAGGACGCGACACGAAGATTTTGAGAAAAATCCCCCCACCCCCAACTACCCTTTACATAGAACATTTTTAGAAAGTTTAGATTTTCTAAAAATGGCTCTTACGATTTTGATTAAAATTTCGTATATTAAACATATTTACCTGACAAATAAAATGTATATTTTGAATTTTCTGGGAATAGCCTCTGAAGAGTAGTTTAATTGGATGAATTTTACTCAATGTTGAATAACTGCTAAACCGTAATAGATGGACAAAAACTTACTACACAACAAATGTACAGCGCGTTAAAACACACAATTTATGTTATATACATTTTTTGTGAGTAGCTCGTTTTTGAGACGTTCCTTATTTTTGGTTTCTGCTATGAAAAACTCATACTTTTCTCATATAGGAACTTGTCAACTCCTATCCATATAAACAAAGGAACTTCATTGACATAGAAACCAGCTTTTGACTATCATTTTAACCTATAGTAGTCCCTTATTTCGCTTCTACTTACAAGGAAGCAAGTAATAAGACTATTTCTGCTCATTTTTTCTGATTAGCATAAAGTAAATAGAAGTATAAGATTTTTAGAATAATTTGTTGCAGGGTTATACAGAAAGTCATGTGAATGGTACACATCAGATTTTTTTTGTTGGTTTGATAATAGAGCAGGCCCTAAACACTATCAAAAAATCTGTTGTGTTTCTTTCACATGAATTTCTGTATATTTCTACAATAAATCGTTGTTAAATTCTTATACTTCTATTTACTTCATGCTAGTCGAGTAAATATTAGCAGAAAGGCTCTGTTTACTTGCTTCCTTGTAAGTAAAACGAAACAAGGGAATACCATACCTTAAATCGATAGCGAAATCTTTTAAAACCTGGTGGCTTTGTCGCTGAAGTACCTTTGTTTGTATGGACGGTAGTTGACAAATTCCCGTATGAGAAAAGTATTTTAAAGCTGAAACTAATAACAAGGAATATCTCAAAAATGATCAACTCCACGAAAAAATGTATGTAACATCAGTTGTGTGTTTTGACGAGATCTAAATTTTTTGTTACGTGATTTTTTGTCTATCTCTTACGGTTTACCAGTTATATAAAATTCAATAAAAATCATCCAGAAAATTCAAGATATACATTTTCTTTTTTGGATGTAAATATCTTAAATATAACAGATTTTAATCAAAATTGTTTGAGCCATTTTTGAGAAAATCAAAATTTTCGAATTTGTTTTCATGTAAAGGGTAGTTGGAGGTGGGGGTGGGGGAATTTTTTTTGAAAATCTTTGTGTCGCGTCCTTGGAAGATACCGAAGTTAAATGTCAAGTTTGATATTTAACGGTCTTTTTGTTTTTGAGCTATGCTGCACGCAGACACAAACACACACACACACACACACACACACACACACACACACACTAGAATATTTTTCTAAAAATCCTTTTTTTTTTTTTTTTTGGATTCAGAAGGTCTCAAAACATGTAGGTTTCCGGTGAAATCTCGGTATCGAATTTTTGGGTACAATACAATACCTTCTCTATAAGCTATGTACATAGTACGTGTAGAGAAAGTAAAATGTCTATACAACAAATTAAAACTCTAGGTTTAAGTCTCTAGAAAATCACTTGTGTTGTTCCCTTAATGAATCTAAAATACCAATAAATCTTCGTTTTAAACCTTCCTCTCGTTTGACGAAAGCAAATACATCTATCATATCAGTATTTACATCTCTGTCAACATTTGACCTTGTGCATGGTTTATATATCGCCATTCAGTGATGTCCTCTGCCAATCAGCGGAAAGGGGAAAGGAATTGTAGGCGAAAGGTTTATATATCAGCGCGGCAAAGTGCAACATGACTAATGTGTGATATTATTTCGTAAAATAGATTCCTAATCATTAAAAAAGTCGCATAATAGCCCTAGCTAACCCTCCATTTCGAGACATTATTGAAGTGATACACTTGTTATGAAATGAAATGCATATTTGCAATAACACCTCTCACCGATATTGAAATAAAATTAATTACGATTGAAACGCCAGATGAAATAAAATCTTAGTGTATCAATTTTAACTGCACATAACAGTAATTACAGATGAAGGTGAACCTAAGAGATAATGATAAACATCTGGTATGTTACAATCACACGATTATCTCTATATCTGCAACAGATTATTGTTAAAAAGCGTACTCTTGTATCTACACCATGTTAATGGAGATAAACTTTAGCAGAAATTGTCCTTATTATCTGGACCCTGCATGCAGAAGGGAAAAAATCTGATGTGTTCCATTCACATGACTTTCTCAATGTCACTGCGACAAATTATTCTATTTACTTCATCAAATGGAGCAAAAATTAGCAGAAATAGTCTTATTACTTGCTTCCTTGTAAGTAGAAGCGAAATAAGGGGGTACTTTAGGTTAAAGTGATAGTCAAAAGCTGCTGGCTCTACGACTGAAGTTCCTGTTTTGTATGGACACAGTTCACAAAGTCCTGCATGAGAAAAGTATGTCTTTATAGCTGAAAAAAAAAAAAACAAGGAATATCTCAAAAACAATCAACTCCACGAAAAAAATGTGTATAACATAAATTGTGTGTTTTAAGGTGCGCTACATTTGTTGTGTGGTAAGTTTTTGTCCATTTCTTACGGTTTAGCAGTTATGCAAAATTCCGTAAATTTGACCGAGAATAAAGTAGTCTTCAGAGGCTATTCCCAGAAAATTCAAAATATACATTTTATTTTTCATGTAAATATCTTTAATATACGATATTTTAATCAAAATCGTTAGAGCCATTTTTAGAAAACCAACATTTTCCAAAAAAGTTCCAATTAAAGGGTAGTTTGGGGTGGGGGATGTTACTCAAAATCTTCGTGTCGCATCCCTGGTAGATACTAAACTTAAATACCAAGTTTGGTATTTTACCGACTTTTCGTATTTGAGTTATCCTGTTCACAGACACACGGACACACTGACACCCGGACACACACACACACGGACACACATACACACAGACCTTTTTCTGAAAATACTTTTTTTTGGATACAGGGGACCCTAAAACGTATATTTCCGGTGAAATCTCGGTACAAATTTTTTGGTGGAGTGCAATACCTTCTCTATACACTATATAAATAGCACGTATAGAGAAAGTAAAAATCTAATGTGTTCTATTCATATGATGTCCCCTAGCTTTTGGGTAAACAAATCTTTTATTCAAAACATTAATCTGGTATGTACATCATGCTAATCAAGATAAATATTAGCAGAAATACTCTTATTATTAGCTCCTAGTAAGTAGAAGGGAAATAAGAAAATGCAAAGGCTAAAGTGATAGTCTCGTCCTTTAAAAGCCAGTCGCTATGTGAAACAATTAAAATTCCAATCGCTTTGCTTCCCAGGAGTAAACGGGAAACGAGAAGAAAGATCCATTTGAAAAAAGTTTAAGTGGCTAAAATTGAATCTTATAATATCGCGAAAACAGTTAAATCTACAATATATATATATATATATATATACATATAATAATAATAATAATAATAATAATAATAATAATAAATTGTTCGTTTGAATGAGATTTTACATTTTTTTATGTAGTAAGCTTTTGTATATATCTTACGGTTTGCCAATT
The DNA here is from genome assembly GCA_030762935.1 of Hymenopus coronatus. Classification (NCBI taxonomy): domain Eukaryota; kingdom Metazoa; phylum Arthropoda; class Insecta; order Mantodea; family Hymenopodidae; genus Hymenopus; species Hymenopus coronatus. The sequence goes on along the minus strand of CM060898.1, from coordinate 102,559,592 downwards.
ATAAAAATCTGATGTGTACCATTCACATGACTTTCTCCATATCCCTGCAACAAATATTCTTAAAAAGCTTATACTTTTATTTACTTTCAGCTAATCAGAAAAAAAAATAGCAGAAATGGTCTAATTACTCGCTTCCTTGTAAGTAGAAGCGAAATAAGGGACAACTGTAGGTTAAAGTGATAGTCAAAAGCTGGTTGCTATGTCAATGAAGTTCCTTTGTCTATATGGAAAGGAGTTGACAAGTTCCTGTATGAGAAAAGTATTCGTTTTTCATAGCAGAAACCAAAAATAAGGAATGTCACAAAAACGACGAACACCACGAAAAAAACATATATAACATAAATTGTGTGTGCTCTACATTTTTTGTGTAGTAAGTTTTTGTCCATCTCTTAAGGTTTAGTAGTTATTCAAAATTTAGTAAAATTTATCCAGAATAAACTACTCTTCAGAGGCTATTCCCAGAAAAAACAAGATATACATTTTATTTGTCAGGTAAATACGTTTAATATACGAAATTTTAATCAAAATCGTTGGAGCCATTTTTGAGAAAATCAAAATTTTCGAAAAAAGTTCCATGTAAAGGGTAGTTGGGGGTGGGGGGATTTTTCTCAAAATCTTCGTGTCGCATCCCTGGAAGATACTAAACTTAAATACCAAGTTTGGTATTTTACCGACTTTTCGTTTTTGAGTTATCGTGTTCACAGACACACGGACACACACACGGACCTTTTTGGAAAATGCTTTTTTTGGATATTGGGGACCCTAAAACATATATTTCCGGTGAAATCTCGGTATCGAATTTTTTGGTGGAGTGCAATACTTTCTCTATACACTATGTACATATTGCGTATGGAGAAAGTAAAAAAGTCATCCAGAATGAAGAAAAATGTTTCATATAAAGGGTAGGGAGAGTTTCTTGAAAATCTTCTTGTCGCATCCTTGGAAGGTACCAAACTTAAATACCAAGTTTGGTATCCAACGGTCTTTTCGTTTTTGAGCTATGCTGCTCCCCCTTACACACACACACACACACACACACACACACAAAGGCAGGCAGACACATATGCATACATTTTTCTGAACTTTTTTTTGGATTCAGGGATCTCAAAACATGCATTTCGGTGAAGTCTCAGGAATCGAATTTATGGGTGTAATACAATAGCTTCTCTATGCACTATGTACGTAATACGCGTAGAGAAAGTAAAAATCTGATGTGTTACATTCGCATGACTATCTCTACATTGCTGTAACAAATTATTGTTAAAAACTATATTCTTCTATCTACTTTATGATACTCGAGATAAACATTAGCAGTGTCTTAATTTCTTTTAAGTAAAATGAAAATAAGGTAATACACTGTACTAAAGTGATACTCAAATGCTTTAAAAGCTGGTTGGCTACCTTGAGGTTGAAATCCTTTTCTATGCCGGGCCAGGAGTTCACAATTAAGTATTTTGAATCAGAAACAAATAACAAAAGACATCTCAAAAGTGGTAAATTCCACGAAAAAAAAAACATAACATGAATTGTGTGTTTTAATGTGATCTACATTTTTTGAGTTGTATCCATCTCTTATAGTTAAACAGTTACTCAAAATTAATTCAGAATAAAGTGATCTTTAAAGCTATTCCCAAAAATTTTTATTTGCGTATAAATATCTTTGATATACGGCATTTTAATCAAAATCATTAGAGCCATTTCTGAGAAAATGAACATTTTCTAAATTTTTTGCACATAAAAGGTAGTTTGGGGGGGATTTTTCTCAATATCTTCGTATCGCATCCTTGGAAGATAATAAACGTAAATACCAAGTTTGGTGTTTTACCGACTTTTTGTTTTTGAGTTATCGTTTTCACAAGCACACGGACGCACACTTTTTTTAAATACAGGGGACCCTAAAACGTCTATTTCCGGAGAAATCACGCCTTTGAATTTTTGGGTGGAATGGAATACCTTCTCTATACACTATGTACATAGTACAGGCAGAGAAAGTAAAAATGTAAACGACAACATCCGCATTGGAAAAATTATGCAGTTAAGGGCTGAGCAATTTGAATCTTTCGTATTCCAGATAAAAACGCCCATATTGTCATTTACATTTGCCTTTAATGACACTAAAACCAATAAACATACTTAATAATAGGTAGAAACACAATTAATAGCACTTAAATGAAATAGAACACTAATTATGTTATATCTGTGTTTCCTGTCCTATTCATTATTACACTACTCGTATCTATAAGGTTCACCAACATGTATAATTACCATTATGGGCAGCTGAAATTGATGCAGAAAATATTGACTACAGCTAATTTTATTTCAATGTCGCTGTACCTACCCTGTCAGAATGTTATTTTAGTTGTGTAGCTAGTCATAAATCAGAGATACTGTCTGACAAATCTTTAAGTGATTTTTCATTTTCTTTATTTTTTACATTTTTCTATCTTGAAATACTTCTACACGGTGCAATGTTTTCCACTATGTCTAAACATTTAATCCTGCATTTAAGCATCTAATTACATTTCTTTCATTTTGCTTCATTTTCTCAAAAATTTAACAGTTTGTTTACTTTTAAAAGTTAAGAAAAAAATTCTAAGACATTTTTTTTTCCTTCCTATTAAAGAAGAGTGAACTTTTCACATGGGTATAAGTAACAAATGAATTAAAATGAATATAAACATATGATATATTCAATCCACATGACTTTCTCTACCTGTTCTATAAGAAGCTAATCTTAGTTTAATCTTCTACTTCATGCTAATCAAGATAAACATTAGCAAAATGCTCTTATAACTTAGTTTCTTATAAGAAGAAGGGAATTAGGATATACACTAGGCTAAAGTGATAATCAAACCTTTTAGAATCCAGTTGCTTGTGATTAAAATCCGTTTCTTTGCATGCCCAAGAATAGAACAATTCCCGTATAATAACAAGGAATATCTCGAAAATGGTCAACTCCAAGAAAAAAAGGCACATGGCACATGAAAATTGTGTGTTTTAACGAGATTTTTTTGTCTATATCTGACTTAAGCAAACGTCATCCAGATTGAAGAGGTCTTCAGAAGCTATTCCCGAAACATTCAGGATATACATTTTGTTTATCATCTTTAATGTACGGCATTTTAATCAACATTTCTGGAGCTATTTTTGAGAAGATCTAAATTTTCTAAACTTATTTTATGAAAAGGGTAGTCTAGGGTGTGAGAATTTTCTTTGTGTCACGTCCTTGGGAGATACTAAGCTTAAATAAGAAGTTTGGTATGTAACGGACACACACAGACACACACACACACACACACACACACATTTACATGCCTTCTTCTTGAAATGCTTTTTGTTTTATTCACATATATTAAAATCTCTGTATCAAAATTTTTGATTGGAATACAATATCTTCTCGAGCTACTATGTACATTGCATGCATGTAGGTATTAAAGAAAGCAATAAGTACAGGAAATGTATGTTTGAAAAAAAGACTATATAATATTTTTTTTTTTTTTTTTTTTTTGTACCTTAATGTCCTTTAACCTGGTTGGTCGTATCGGACGATGAAATGAAATTCGTGAAATGATGCTCAAATGAGCTCGGGGTCCATGGAGCTTAAAGTTACTCGGCATTCATCTTCTCAGGATAAGGGAAATCCCCGAAAAAATTATCCGGGTAACTTTACAGCGGGGATTTCGATGCGTTTTAGTGGTGCACGTTGTGAGCCATATGCGGGAGTATTTTAATTTGTTGATTTTATGCCCCACTTTGCAGCTTGTATGCTGCGTAACTGTCACTTCCAATCAACTCCACTACACTCACATACCTGGTACTGAAGCTCTTCTGGGATGGGTTGCGACGGCGTTGCTCAGTCTTGCACGAACATTTGACTGTCCCAGGCGTGGATTTGGCTAGTAGGAGAAATTGTAGGAGTGATCTTGTAATTGTTAAGAAAACACTTGTAACCTTTTACTGCTGTTTATTCTCAAGGAGTTTCAAAGATAAGCACCTGGTTATACACTTTTATTCTGCTCTTTAACACTTACTCACAAGTTCTTTCAATTACACTGTTTTAGTTGAGTACATGGCACTCACTTTCACGTAATCACGAGCCGACTGTTAAATAGGTGAGCAACGTTACTTTACTTCACATACAGTTTCTTATTATAATAAACTTAATTCGCGCACAGTGTTTTATTACTTCGTGAACTTCTTAGCAAACGACCTTGCCTCACACACGGGCAAATTCTTAGCATGCGACGACGTTGCCTCTCTCACGGGTGAATTCTTAGCAAACGACGACGTTATCTCTCTCACGGGTGAATTCTTAGCAAACGACCTTACCTCTTACGCGGGTGAATTCTTAGCAAACGGCCTCGATGTGCCAAACTTTACTTCTTATATACAAAAAACGGTGTCATGGTGCCTTCTTTCTGATTGGTTGGAAGGTCCGTCAAAATAACACCATCGTTACCCAAAATCCATTGCAAATCTCCCAGGATGCGTCATAATAGTCACGTGATACCACGAATATAAAGAAGAAGTCCCTTTGTGGGTTTAAACTGCGGGTTCCCCTTATACTAAACTCGAACGTGACTTTCACAAAAGAAGCAACTTCTCACCCCTCTATCCAGTCTGGCGTCATGATTCTGAGTAACTTTTAAGTAAACAACTAGCTTCTTGGTTCCTATGCATACAACTTGTTAAATATTAACTTTCTTTACATATATATTTAGATAATTAATAAAAAATGATTGTTATTATTATTATGAAGGTAATTAACGTTCTCAATTCGCCCTAAGCGATATTCGAACTTTCGACCTGTTGAATGTGAGGCAGACCCGCTACCACCACACTATCCTCTGGGTCAGGTTTCAACCAGCGACCTATGGATATCTGATTTTGCTAAGTACCAGTACAGCCCACCGCTCTACCAACTGAACTGCTAGAGGAATTTGATATGATCTTGTATGAGAGCCATTTTTTTTTCAACCTCCGATAGGTTATAAATAAAAGACCAGTTTATAGAAAACAATTATTTTATTGCTAAAAGTTTTGTACACTTATGATTACTTTTTAGCATAATCACAGAAAAATTGAGACATTTATCATACCTGTGCACAAGCTTTGTAATACCGGCTTCAAAAAATGTTGCCACCAATGATGCAGCCCGGAACCACTATCAATGCAGCTGTTTATTGTGAAATTTTACGACGTTTGCGGAGAGCCATTCAAAACAAACGAAGAGGAATGCTGACTTCAGGTTTGTGTTGATCCATGACAACGCTCGTCCACACACTGCTGGCAAACCTATCGGCTCCTTGAACAATTTCAATGGAACATTTTCGATCATCCGTCGTACAGTCCTGTCCTGTCACCCACCAACTTTCACCTTTTCCCTGAACTGAAGACGTGGCTAGAAGGGCACAACTTTCAAACCATCAAAGATCTTCAAAACAACGTCAATGCTCATTTGAAATCATTGGTGGTAACATTTTTGAAGGGGGTATTGCAAAGCTTCTGCACCGGCACGATAAATATCTCAATCTTTTCGGTGATTGTGTTGAAAAGTAAGTATAAGTGTACAAAACTTTTAGTAATAAAATAATTGTTTTCTATGAACTTGTATTTTGTTTATAGCCTATCGGAGGGTGGAAAAAAACGGCCCTCGTATTTGCTTTTTCGATGTTCATACCTTTATCATAGAATCTGTCAGAAGTATAATCTAAAATATTATCAGAAGCTTTAATTCTGTTGGCGCAATCACTGGTAAGCAGATGTACACAAAAATGTTTGCCCATAAATAGTAGGATAAATGAGTGCAACCCTACATCTAATATTTTATCTTATCGTTGATCACTGATATATTTTTTCGCAGAGTGAAATGTGCTGTGTCAGTTTGTGCGTTATGTTCCTTTAATCGTCCGACGCCGGTTTCTCCCAAGACACGTGTCCATAAGGAGGATGTTGGAGCTATATCTTAGCTGAGCTGATGCTCGGGAGATAACGATCATGATCTGCATACGGCGGGGATGTTGTTTGCGTAAGGGTTGCGATGGTGGTGACGAGTGATGAATTATTGTAATGAGTCCCATACTGGGATGCTGCCATCCGGGTCATTATTCTTCCGAATGGGTGTGGCATCTTGTGAACTAGCGAGCGGGCGGACGGACTTCCTAACGTATCGCACGCTCGTTCTGATCTATAGCCAAACTAAACGTTTGCCTCTTTTATCCTCTTTGCCTTCTCATTTCCGTAACACAAGTGTCTCTTCCTTCTTATACTCTTTATTGTAAAACATCTTACGTATTTCATACACATGATTTTCTCTGCATCTTCTACAAACAAAATATTCTTACAAAAAGGTTAATCTTTCATCTACATCATGCTAATCGAGATAAACATTAGCAGAAATTATCTTATTACCTGCTTCTAGACCTGTCGCTATATGAACCAATTAATATTATGTTCTCTTTGCGTGGCCAGGAGTAAAATAATAGAGATATGAAATGAGAGATGATTTCCCGTCTGAAAAAAAAAAAAAAAAACACCTTAAAACTGAAACCACTAACGAGGAATATCTCGGAAACGGTTTGCTCTACACAAAATGTTTGTGTTAAAGAGATTTCTATTTACTTTCTCTACACATATTATGTATATAATGTATAGAGAAGGTATTGTAATGCACCCAAAAAGTCCATACCGAGATTTCATCTGAAATAGACGTTTTAGAGTCCCCTATATCCCAAACAAGCATTTTAAGAAAAAGGTTCGTGTCTGTGTGTCCGTGGTTCAGTGTGTATGTGTGTCTGTGAACACGATAACTCAAAAACGAAAAGTTGGTAAAATACCAAACTTTGTGTATAAGTTTAATATCCTACCAGGATGCGACACGAAGATTTTGAAGGAAACTTCCCCACACCAAAAACCCTTTACAGGGAAACGAATTCGAACATTTTGATTTTCTCAAAGATCTCAAAAAATTTTGATTAAAACAACCTATATTGAAGATATTTACACGACAAATAAAATGTATATGTTGAATTTTCTGGGAATATCCTCTGAAGCCCTCTTTATTCTGGATGAATGTTGCTAGATTTTGCATAACTAGTAAACCGTAAGAAATAGACAACCGGAATACATCCAATTTTTTCTGTAGTAAGTTTTTGACTATGTGTTATGGTTAACCATTTATACAAAAGTCATCCAGAACGAAGAGGTCTTCAGATATACACTTCGTTTTTCATGAAAATATCTTAAACCTATGGTATTTAAATAAAAACCGCCAGTGCCATTTTTGAGTTGGAATTGGGTGATTTTTGTGAAAATCTTCGTGTCGCATCCTTGGAAGATACTGAACTAAATATCAAAATTGGCATTTAACCGCCTTTTGGTTTTTGAGCTATGTGATCACAGGCACACACGGACACACACGCACGCGGACCTTTTTCTAAGAATCCATCAGGGACCTCAAAACATGTACTTCCGGTGAGTTCCCAACATAAAACTATTAGGGGATTACAAAACCTTTTCTACGTACGTATGTGTAGCGAAAGTAGAAAGCTTTGGTTTGTTACATTCACGTTATTTAAAGTTCTAAAAGTATTTTTACAAAAGCTTTTTCAGCCTATCATATTAGTTGAGATAAACGTCGCCGAAATTGTCTTATGCATATATCCTCGTAGTAATAAGGGGATTAGTGGAATACACCAGGCTTTAAGGGATACTCAAATAGGTAAATCTATGCAACAACTGTACCAGGTGGATCAACTGCCCCACATTTGACGAGAGTAGATATCCATTTGTGCGAAAAGAGTTGCAGGATTCAACGGGGCTATTTTAAGTTAAAACTTGCAGTGGGGGAATAGGTCTGAGTGCCTCTCTCACAGTGAGCGGGATCATCCCACTGTCTCCGCTGATAAGCAAGAGAGGAAAACAAAGGTTTGATGGGGCCGTTTCTCAATTGGTTTTTAACTTGAAATAGCCCCGTTGAGTTCTGGACTCTCTTAACTCAGTAAAGGATGTGTACTCTTATCAAATATGGACAGTCTGGCGAGCGCTAAGTGAAGCGAAACTTCAAAAGAGTGTGTTTTCTGGATGCTAGTTACTATGTGCGTATGTGTGAACATTCGTGAGTGTGTGCTTGTTTGTTAATGTTCAGTATCTTCCATATTCAGTGTATGCGACACGAAGATTTTCAACAAAATCCCCTCACCTCCAACTACACTTTAGATGGGACATTTTTCTAAACTTTTGAGCGACACCTAACCATTTTGAAAGGTATTTCCTTGAAGATCCTCGTGTGTATTGTTGAAAAATACTGAACCAAAATATTCAGTTTGATAGTTTCGGTTTTGATCTGTGCCGCTCAAACACAAGGACTATTATCCAAAAATTCTGACGTGTTGCATTCACATGACTTTCTTTACATCTCTGTAACAAATTATTCTTAATGAGCTTATTCTTCTACCCACTTCATTCTAATCGAGATAAACCCTAGCAGAAACGGTCTTATTACTTAGTTCCATATAAATAGAAGGGAATGCACTAGGCTAAATCGACAGTCACATGTTTTAAAATGTGGTTGCTATGGATTGAAATCCTTTTCTTTGTGAGGCCAGAAGATGACAAATTCCTGCATGAGAAAACTTTAAGTATTTCAAAACTGAAACCAATAACAAGCAGTATATCGAAAACGGTCAACTCCAGGAAAAAATGTATAGGACATAAATTTTGCCTTTTAAGTAGCTCTACAGTTTATTTATTTTTTTTGTTTAGTATGTTTTTGTCTATCACTAGTTATACAAAATTAAGAAAACTATCTTCCAGAATAAAGAGGTCTTTAGAGGCTATTCACGGAAAATTCAAGATATACATTTTATTTATCACGTAAATATCTTAAACATAAGAGAATTCAAACAAAATCGTTAAAGCAATTGTTTAGAAAATCAAATTTTTCTACATTATTTTTCTTGTATAGAGTAGTTAGGGATGGGAGATTTTCTTGAAAATCCTTGGGAGATATGGAACTTAAGCATCAAGTTTGGTATTTAACGTTAAAGGCCTTTTCGTTTTTGAGCTATGATGCCCCCCCCCACACACACACATGGAAATTTTTCTAAACATGCTTTTTATGGATTCAGTGGGTCCAAAAACATGTGATTCCGATGAAATCTCGGTATCAAATTTTGGTGTGCATTGCAATATCTTCTCTATACACTATGTGAAAATATTTATTTGATTATTAGTATACGATGGTTCCACCACTTGGCATTACTTCTATACATGGACACTTTTTTATTTCGTCATTAGAACCTCATTATAGTTACTTACTGGTAAACATTTAGCCCAACGTGGAAAGCCGCAAAGCGTAGCCGAGGGATCCGTGAAGCTAAAACCCCAATGATCCCAAGAAGCAGTAAAAACTTCGGCAATCTGGCAACTTTCACTTCTGAACAACTTAATGTTTGCAACACTTTCAAGCATGGATCGTCAGTAAAAGTCTTAAGACTTTTGTGTGTGTCAGTGTGCGTGTGTGCCCGGGCACGCACGCGTACGTCTATGTGTGGTGGAACCATGGTATAGCTTTACCCTTATTTGAATTTACTGACCTCAAAATATATATATATATATATATATTACTAGTGAAATCTCGATAACGAATCTTTGGATGAGATATAATGCCTTTTCAAGATACTATATACATTGTTTGTACAGGGTAGAGAAAGTAAAGAGTAAACTACATACTCATCATCCTTGAAGGGAAAGATTCATCTTTAATGCCTTTATTAAAATGTCGTAACACGGCCTGAAGCGAAGTAATTTACGCGAGTACTTGCAAAACCTTTCACATATTTCATGTCAGGGCCTTCAAGTTTTTTAAAGCAAAACCTTTATGCATTAAAACTGACAGTTAAGCTAAACTTCATTATTACAATTTCCAGCAAGACTTAACGCAATGTCTTAATAACGCAACAGCTACATAACATTGTAAAAGAAGAGTTGCAATATCTTCTATTTCTGTCTAATTAACTGTCGTTTTCTTTTGTTAGAGAACTATCTATTTGCGAATATGAGAGCAGCATGAACCGATTTGCTTCGGTCTAAATATCTTCGAGTTGAACATATTTAAATTAAAATAGAAAAAGTAGTTCATAGAGTAGTCAAGGTATTATACTACTCTGCCTGAATGTATTTTGTAAATTTTCTGCCTTTTCTCAGAAAATGCTGTCGCAACTGCTGTACTTTATTAATAAAGTTGGTTTGAATTTCAGAATTTTACTTTCTTTACAAGTATTAGTACATAGTGTGTGTGGGTGGGTGTACGGTACGGAGGGGTATTCCACACAGCAGCTGTAGGTGTATTGTACGTCACATCCATGGAGGAGAGGATGAGATGAGTGCAATTTCAGAGGGCGGTCGACAACCAGACAGATAGAGAGCCACTGTGCAGGATCCCTAAAGGTTCATAAGCAATTTATCTCAACAAATAGAGCGCCAGGAGCCAAACATTCAGTCCCGAATAGACTACCCGAGTCCAAGACTACCTCTAACGCTATCCCCCCGCCTAGAGCTATATTTCCAGAACGCAGTCACCTCCACGGAATGGCGCCTCTGCCGCAGTCCTCATCGACACTTACAATCTTGAAAGAGACCGGTTGGGATGAAATGAAGATGAAATGAAGGGTCAGGAATTTCGGGGGAATGAAGAATTTTCTCCAGTATTATCCTAGTGACATGGTAAAACCCCCGAAAAAACATGGTCAGAGAGGTCGGCCGCGGGGAACTGATCCCATGACCTCCGGAAACGTTTGAGCCACAAGTTTCGGTACGTTGTATAGATAGGGTATTGCATCTCAATAAAAAAATTCGATATAAAGAGGTCCAAAAGAGTCCAAAAAGACATTTTAAAGAAAGGTCCTATGTGTTTATGAACAGCATAGCTCAAATACGAAAAGGCCTTTAATGCCAAACTTGGTACGTATGTTAGTATCTTTTTCGATGAGGACCTCAAAACATGTATTTACAGTTAAAGCACGATATCGAATTTTTGGGTGTAGTACAATACCTTCTCTGGCTACTATGTAGTATATTATATGTACCTACATGCATGCTAGTGAAAGTAAAACATCAATAACATATGAAACAGCGTGCAACGAATATAGCAGAAGCAGATTTTGTTTACCGTACTCAAAAGGAATAAACACGGAGGTGTTTCCATGCAACAATTTCGATCTGATTGCACTTTCTAAGAGGATAGGATCCCAGATTCAGTACGATTTGAATCAGCATTTCAATGCAGAATTCAATTCGATTTCAAACTCAATGGATACGTAGTAATACTAAACTTAAATTCCAGGTTTGGTATTTAATCGACTTTTCCTTTATGAATCATGTTACCCTCCCCACACAAAGACCTTTTTCTAAAATTGGTTTTTGGAGTCAGGGATCCTCAAAAGATATACTTCTGGTGAAATCTCAGTATAGGCAAATAACAGAAGAAACAAAAATTTCACATTTATTTGCCAGCTGTCATCGATACGTTGTTTTAATTGAAGTAAATCAAAAAGTAGAATTTCGCTTGTAAAAACTTCCTTTTTTTTTTTTTTTTTTTTTTTTTTAAATACAGTTTCGGAGGCTTGTCAGGACTCCGGCGCTGTATTCCTTTTTTTCCATTTCTTCCAGTTTCCTATATTTCCTTAGTAGACCTTATTATTCTTAACGTTTTCCTTTTACATATACATACACAAACTCAGTAACACCCATGCCCAAGGCGGGACTCGAAACCATAATCCTGTGCACCACGAAACGCCAAAGCGAAACACTTTAGCGAGCGCGACCACCGGGATCGGCAATTTAAAATGTACACCTGATTATAACACAAATGTTTAGAGTTAACCGTTTTCGAAATATTCCGAGTTATTGGTTTTTTTTTTTTGGGGGGGGGGGGTAATGCTCAACGCCCGCTTTTACTGCTCTGGCACCGCAGGCGATGACACTGATGATATATGAAGATGGAACCCCGGTGGAATGAGATGGCGGGGGAAACCGGAGATCCCGGAGGAAACCCGCCCCTGCGCTGCTTTGTTCACCACAAATCTCACATGTGGTCGCTTGGGATAGGAACCCGGGCCGTCTAGGTGAGAGGCGAATGACCACGGCGCGGCATTTTCTTGGTGGTTCCCTTAGTTAGGTGGCCTGTTCAAACCCGGCCTAGACTGCTGGTCTTTAAGTGTACGTAAGAACCACAAACCCGTGGCAGTACGTTTACTGGCATGTAAAATAACTTCTACGGGACTAAATTCCGACACACCGTCAGCGTTGATATGAACATGGAAATTAACACCGGTAACAACAACAACAATAATAATAATAGTAATAATAATAATAAAAATAATAATAGTTTCGTTTCGTAATCGGCTTACCCTCTCCGTATTTATAGGACTGACACCTCCCTTGGACTTACAAGCCAATGCCTAGAGGTCAGAAGCCACAGAATGAGAACCTGTTACGAGGGGTCGGCCCGCAAAAAAATGAAATGGCGTTTTATTTATGGACGCTCTTTAACTGCTGTGTTTCTCAGCGTCACATTCTATACTGGGCGTGAAAGACCGCTTATTTTGCTCAGAAACCTCTCTATCAGGCTTGAGGTTCTTTTACGTGCAGTAAATCTACGACACGGGACCCACGGCTTTACTTCCCTTCCGAAGGAAGAAATGCTGAGGATTTTTACGCCCAAAAAAATCCATCGTCCTCCGCCGGGTTTGAACCCGCGACCTTGGGTATATGAAGTTAGCATGGTAGCCATTACACCACGGAGGGCGACTTAGGTCGGCCCGCATGAACATGAGTTAGGGGTAATATAAAATGTAAGCGAAATTGATGATGGAGCGAAGGACCCGGAGAAAATCCGCTCACACGCCGCTTCGTACACCACAAATCCCACATGCGGACACTCGGGATCGAATCCGGACCGCCTAGATGGGAGGCAAGCGGTCTAACCATCCTTGAAAGGTACTTAGCTTAATTGTCAAATTTCTATTTAACCAACGCTTTGGTTTTGATTTATATTATTCAGGAGCAAACGGACACATACATAGATGGACCTTTTTCTAAAAATGTGTTACCGATTGAAAATCGGTATCCAATTTATGGGTGGACCGTAATGTATTCTCTGGATTGTACATAGGTGCTAGAGAAAGTAAAACTAATTTCAACTTAGATTAAATAAAAGTTAAAAACCAACGGAAAAAATCTGTTCTATTCACATGACTTTCTCTACATCTCTGCAACAAATCATTGTTGAAAAGCTTATGCTTATTTTTATTTCACACTAATCGAGAAAAAAATTAGCAGAAATAGTCTTTTACTTGCTTCCAAGCAAGTAGAAGGGAAATAAAGGAGTAGCAGAGGCTAAAGTATTAGTCAAGAGTTGAATGCTATGTGAATGAAGTTCTTTGAATCTATGGCCAGGAGTTGATACATTTCCGTATGAGAAAACTGTAAGTTTTTTAAAGATGAAACCAATAACAAGTAATATCTCAAAACGATACAGTTACACAAAGGTTCGTGAAATTCATCAGAATAAAGTAGTCTTCTAGAAAATTCGTAACAGACATTTTATTTTTCAGGTAAATATCTTTAATAAACAATATTTTAATCAAAATTGTTAGAGCCATTTTTGAGAAAATCAAACTTTTCGAAAAAAGTGGGTGGGAGGTGGGAGGATTTTCTTGAACATCTTCATGTCGCAGCCTTAAAAGATACTGAACTTAAATACCAAGTTTGGTATTTGACGGTCTTTTCGTTTTTGACCTTTTTCAAAAAAGCTCTTTTTTTGATTCAAGGAGACCGAAACATGTATTTCCGGTGAAATCATGGTATCGAATTTTTGGTTGCATTACAATAGCTTCTCTATACACTATGTATATAGTATGTGTAGAGAAAGTAATAAACGTTGAATCCGTAGATAAAAAGCCCAAGGTAGCATTAAAGTTGAAGTTGTTTCTTGTGAGAACTGGCATGTATTGTACCACATTCGCTTTAGGAGAACTCCGGCGCATGAAGGAATGCCACTGTGCGTGACCGAGAAAAAGCGCGTTTCTATTTAGATAGGTTTGGCAAATGGGGATTTTAGCGTGGCAACATATAGACAACTTCTTGCCTTCTAATTGGCTGAGAGACGGCATTGGCACAAAGGAAACCAGTTGTCGCAATTACACAAGATTTCGAGTTGCCCCTTAAAACATGCATTGCCATTTGTTCAGCACGATGCTTGCTCTGATTGATAGTGCGGCCAGTTCACAGTAGGTCTCGATCCGCGACCTACCGTTTCCTTGGCTCCGCTTAAGGAAATGCATTTGTTTCCTGCTAAAGCGGGAGTGATTGGAACAAATTACTGATGCTGAGGGAGCGGTTGCAAGCCCTACAAATGATAACACCATATAAGGCAAAGGAAAATACTCTGATAGTGGTTGTCCAAGTAAACGGCGTCCTGGATGGTTGATTTAAGAAGCTCGTGGATTGAAGCTAAAATATATATTTAAATTTACATAAATTTCTCTACCATAAAAAATTTGAAACTAATTAAAATATTTCAATACATGCGTATTTGAAATTTATCAGCAATTGATTACTTAACCCATTCTAAAATTCCTTTATGAAAAATTTGATGTGTTGCATTCACATGACTTTATCTACATTTCTGCAACCAATTAATGTTAAAAAGCTTCTATTTACTTCATTCTTCAAGAAAAAATTAGCAGAAATAGTCTTGTTACTTGCTTCCTTGAAAGTAGAAGCGAAATAATTCATCCAGAATAAAGTAGTCTTCAGAGTCTATTTCCAAAAAATTCATAATATATATTTTATTTTTCAGGTAAATATCTATAATATAGGATATTTTAATGAAAATCGTTAGAGATATTTTTGAGAAAATAAACATTTTCGAAAAAATTCCATGTATAGGGTAGTTGGGTGTGGGGTGATTTTCTTGAAAATCTTTGTGGTATTTAAGTTCGCTATTCCACGGTATTTTCATCCACAGACACGCCCACGGACCTTTTTCCAAAAATGTTTTTTTTATTCAGGGGCGTTCAAAACATGTATTTTCGGTGAAATCTCGGTATCGAATATTTGGGTGCATTAAAATATCTCTTCTATACAATATTTATTTACATAGTACGTGTAGAGAAAGTAAAAACTTGATGTGTTCCATTTATTCTGTAAAAACTATTTTTACAAAAACTTATTCTACTTCATATTAATTAAGATAAACATTAACAGAAATGACCTTGTTACTTGCTTCCTTGCGTTAGTTCAAATATTTTGAAAGCCGTTTGTTATGTATTTAATCGGTTATTTCGCATTTACAGTTGACAAGAAATTCTCGACTTTTTAAAACTGAAACCAGTAGCAAGGAATATCACCGAAATGGCTAACTCTAGAAAAACATTTATATAAATTAAAAGTGAGTTTTAAGGATACTTACATTTTTGCTTAGTAAGCTTGTGTCTACCTCTTACGGTTCTATCAGCTATGCAAAATACATCCAAAATGCAGAGAACTTCAGAGGCGTTCGCGAGAAAATTCAAGATATTCATTTTATTTTTTATATAAGTTTATTTAATATGCAGCATATCAATCAAAATCAATAGAGCCATTTTTGAGAAAATAACAATGTTCAAACATTTTTCCATATAAATAGTAAATTGGGGTGGCGGGATTTTCTTGAAATTCTTCGTGTCGCATTCTTGGAAGATACTGAACTTAACTATTAAATTTGGTATTTAAGTAACCTTTCGTTTTTGAGTTATCGTGTTCATAGTCTCACGGACACACACACACTAATGCACGCACAGACACGCTAATAGTTTTTCTTAAAATGCTCTTTTTTAATACAGGGGATCCTATAACGTGTATTTCATGGGAGTAATGCAATATCTTCTCTATCTATGTATCGTGTACGAAGTAGAGAAAGTAAAAATCTAAAACGTTACCTTTGGAATTAATACTTATATTTAATGCTGTTGTGTATATATTTAAACCCACACATAAAGAAACGCATATAAACATTATAAAAGAGCATAATAAACAACTGCAACCCAGAATTAACATTTATTTTAATCATTCTGAAAGGATCTAATGGAACAAAAAGGCTTAAAATAACTGTTCATTAAAAGACTAAAAAATAACTCTAATTTTTAGAAATGTATAAAATTAAAGCAAATATAATTCAAACTAAAATTAATGAAACATATTAGTTTTCTGCTATTTATACTATCATCATTATTTTATCCATTAGTTTAATTGTTATTAAATTTATAAATGTCATTACTTACTCTACACGTACTATGAACATAATGTATAGAGAATGCATTGTACTGCACCCAAAAATTGGATACCGAGATTTTACCGGAAATACATATTTTGGGTCCCCATGTATCCAAAGAAAAGCATTTTTACAAAAAGGTTCTTGTGTGTGTGTCTGTAAGTCTGTGAACAGCATAACTCAAAAACGAGAAAAACGTTGAATACTAAACTTGGTATTTAAGTTTGGTATCTTCCAAGGATGCGACACGAAGGTTTTCAAGAAAATCCACCCACTCCTATCTACCCATTACATTGAACTTTTTTTTCGAAAATTTCGATTTTCTGAAAATTGCCTCTAACTATTTTGTTTAAAATATTGTATATTAAAGATATTTACCTCACAAATAATATGTATATGTTGAATTTTCTGGGAATAGTCTCTGAAAATTACTTTATTCTGGATGATTTTTATTGAATTTTGCATAACTGGCAAACCGTAAGAGATAGATAAAAACAAACCACAAAAAAAAAAAAAAAAAAAAAATGTAGATCACAATAATAAATGCAATTTATGTCATATATTTTTTTCTTGTAGTTGATCGTTTTTGAGATATTCCCAATTTTTGGTTTTAGGTTACTTTACTTTTCTCATACAGGAATTTGTCAACTCTTATCCATACAAAAAAAAAAAAAAAAAAAAAAGCAACTTCAGTCACTTAGCAACCAGCTTTTGGCTATCACTTTAACCTATGGTACTTCCTTATTTCGCTTCTGCTTACAAGGAAGCAAGTAATAAGACTATTTCAGCTAATGTTTCTCGATTAGCATGTTGTAAATAAATAGAAGTATAAGTTTTTAACAATAATCTGTTGCAGAGATGTAGAGAAAGTATTGTGAATGGAACACATCAGATTTTTTTTTTTTTTTTTTATTCTTCTCTTCAACATTTTTATACTCCATTAATTAGTTTTAATGGAATTTTCTATGTCATGAAATTATGTAAGATTTGTGACTCATTATTATGTTAACTCAATTTGTAGACAACCCCTTATGGCTATCTTTACACTGGACTGGTTTAATAAATAAATAGATAAACAAATTAATAAATAAGTAAACAGTAATCTTACCAAAACTTATTACGCCATCTAATTTATCCTATTAAATATTTGTACAAATAGCTTTATTACATACTATTTTCACATACAGTATTCATCAACATTTTAAAGACACCTTATATTTCAACGAATAAATTTCAACTATATTGTCAAATGTCTTATTTTTTTTGTTTTGTTGAATAATTAACTTATTGAAAATTATAGTTTAAAAAATCTGACATGTTCCATTCACAAGATATTCTCTGCCTATTATGCAACAAATAATTCTTATAAAACTTTATTCCTATCTCTACTTCATGGCAATAACGTAAACATTAGCAGAAAGGTTGTATCACTTAATTCCTTATAAGTAGAAAGGAAATGAGGAAATAACACTAGGCCAAAACGATAGTTAAATATTTTTAAGCTCGTCGCTATGTGAGACAATTGAAATTTGGTTCTCTTTGCAACAGTAAAATAAAAGAGATATGAAATGCAAGATGACTACCCTTTTGAGAAAGGTTTGACTAGGTTAAATTAAAACCAATTACAAATAATATCTTGGAAACTGTTCACTCTAGAAAAATAGATGTTAGATATAAACTATGTGTTTTAACGAGATCTACTCGTATATTTTTGTGTGGTAATTTTTTAGTTTACGTTATACAGAATTCATTCAAAATGAAAGGTCTTCAAGATTTACATTACGTTTGTCATAAAAATATCTTAAAGATATGCTATAATAATAAAATCGGTACAGCCAATTTTTGATAAATCAAGCATTTTTGAGAAATATTCCATATAAGGTGTACTTTCATGAAGAATCCTCGTGTTGCATCCTTGGAAGACACTGAACTTTAATACCAAGTTTATTGCTTAACCGACTTTTGGTTGCTGAGTTATCCTGTCCATATACACATACATACAAACACATATTTTTCTAACAGTCCTTCGTTACTTTCTCCAGCTCTTATGCGCATTTTTATAGCGCTAACAACCCACTTTTGCTACTATGGTAACGCAGGCGATGACACTAACGATACATGGAATAAAGATGGAGCACCGGCGGAATGTAATGGCGGGGGAAACCGGAGAACACACAGAAAATCCGCCCCTGCGCCGCTTTATCTACTAAAAATTTCACATACGGTCATCTGGTACGCTTACCTATAATGTACACAGTAGGCAGATAAGATATTGTTCTGTCCAAAAATGCGATACCGAAAATTCACTGAATGTTTTGAGGACCCCTTAATAAAAACATTTTTTAGAAAAGGTCACTATGCGTAGGCGAAGTTGTTTTTCTACGGACAGCATTACTCAAACACAAGTCAGCTAAATACCAAAGTTGGTATTTAAGTTTAGAACTTCCATGGATGCGACATGAATATTTTGAGAAAACTCCCACACACTTAACTACCTTTGTGCGGAAAATGTTTAGAAATGTTAGATTTTCTAAAAACTTGCACTAACATTTCGGTAAAACTCTGTAAATTAAAGATATTTACATGACAAATAAAATATATATATATATATATATATATATATATATATATATATATATATAAATTTTCTGGAAATAACCTCTGAAAATCTCTTTCTGGATAAATTTTGCATAACTCGTTATCTGGGAGAGATTAAAAACTTACTACACAAAAAAAAATCTGATGTGTTCCATTCACATGACTTTCTCTACTTCTGTGTAACAAATTATTGTTAATAAACTTATTCTTCTATTTTCTTCAAGCTAATCGAGAAAAAATTAGCAGAATTAGTTTTACTACTTGCTTCCTTGTAAGTAGAAGCGAAATATGGGATTATCATAGGTTAAAGTGAAGTCAAAAGCTGATTACTAGGTGATTGAAGTTCCTTTGTTTGTATGGACACGAGTTGACAAATTCCTGTATGAGAAAAGTACACGTTTTTCAAAGCTGAAACCAAAAGCAAGGAATATCTCAAAAGCGATCAACTCCTTGAAAAAAAGTATAAAACATAAATTGTGTGTTTTAATGTGCTCTACATTTTTTGCGTGTTAAGTTTTTGTCTATCTCTTACGGTTTAGCAGTTATGCAAAAATCTTCCAGAATAAAGTAATCTTCAGAGGCTATTCCCAGAAAATTCAAGATATACATATTATTTGTCAGGTAAATATCTATAACGTTCAATATTTTAATCAAAATCGTTAGAGCCATTTTTGAGAAAATCAAAATTTTCGAAAAAAATTTTATGTAAAGGGTAGTTGGGGGTGGGGGGATTTTTCTCAAAATCTTCGTGTCGCATCACTGGAAGATACTAAACTTAAGTACCAAGTTTGGTATTTTACCTATTTTTCGTTTTTGAGTTATCGTGTTCACAGACACACGGACACACACACACACACACACACACACGGACCGTTTCCAAAAATCAAATTAATACATAATCTCTCTTCAAAATCAATAAATTTAAAGGTAATCAATGTAACATAAGTAATAAATATTCACGACAATAACCTCTTACTCTTCTATAAATACCAGAATAATAAATTCCATGTTGACTATAAGAATATAAATATAAAGTATTAGTGTATAGGAAATTAACATTAATGGGGCAATTTTTTGAATTGATAAAATAATGAAACAGTTTATACAGCATCGAATTTTTGGATGAAATGCAATACCTTCTCTATCCACTATGTATATTGGACATTACAGCTAGAGAAAGTAATTATAGCCTTAGGTATTAATACTACATTTTGTAATTTAAGTATTTGGCCTAAGTCATTCAGTAGCAGTTCCAGTTTCTCTTTCGGATTCTTTCATTAAACTCCACTATACTTTCGAATTTAACATTAATTTTATCCCGAAATAATCTTCTTCTTCGTCGTCGAGGTTTATGTTGATAACTCTGGAGAAATTCATCATCAGAATTAGACGAACACGTATATCTACAGACATCACATTGTACACTTTACGTAATTTTAAAATGTAAACAACTTATAACCTCAAAATTCAGCTGCCTTCCCACACCAAGTCTAGGATAAGAATAAACATCTGATGTGTTCCATTCACATGACTTTCTCTACATATCTGTAACAAATTATTGTTAAAAAGCTTATGCTTCTATTTACTTCATGCTAATTGAGAAAAAAATTAGCACAAATAGTCTTATCACTTGCTTCCTTGTAAGCAGAAAGGAATTAAGGGAGTACTATAGTATAAACTAATAATCAAACGCTGGTTGCTATGTGACTGAAGTTCTTTGTTTGAATGGACAGGAGTTGACAAACCGAAACCAAAAACAAGGAATGTGTCAAAAACAATCAACTCCACGAAAAAAATGTATATAACATAAATTGTGTGTTTTAATGTGCTCTACATTTTTGTCTGTTAAGTTTTTGCCCATCTCTTACGGTTTATTAGTTATGAAAAATTCCCTGAAATTCATCCAAAATAAAGTAGTCTTCAGAGGCTATTCCCAGAAAATTCAAGATATACTTTTTATTTGTCAGGTAAATATCTTTAATACACGATATTTAATCAAAATCGTTAGAGCCATTTTTAAGAAAATCAACATTTTCGAAATAAGTTCCATGTAAGGGGTAGTTGGAGATGGGGGGATTTTGTTGAATATCTTCGTGTCACATCCTTGGAAGATACCAAACTTAAATACCAAGTTTGGTATTTAACGGTCTTTTTGTTTTTGAGCTGTGCTGTCCACAGACACACAGACACACTCACACATATACGGATCTTTTTCCAAAAAAAAGAAATTTTTTGGATTCAGGGGGACCAAAAACATGTATTTCCGGTGAAATCTCGGTATCGAATTTTTGGGTTCAATACAATATGCACATAGTACGTGTAGGGAAAATAAAAATATATGGGTTAATAAAGAAAAGAGGTAACTCATTGTTAAATGCACAATATAACAATCGAGGCTTTTGAAAAGTAGTAAAATGAAGGCTAGAGGATATTTATAAGTAACATAAAATGAGGTCGTCTCCTTAGCGCGGTGGTAGCGCAGCTGCCTACCAAGCGGGAGACCTGGGTTCGATCCCCAGTACCGGCGTGGGGATTTTTTCCCCCGCTGGGAGACCTGGACCGGGGTGCACTCAGCCTCGTGAGGTCCCTGGGGGGCCAATTGAGGAGCTACTTGATGGAGAAGTAGCGGCTCCAGGTCGTGAGGACCGCATTAACCGGCCGGGAGGGGCTCGAGGCGCTGACCACGTCTCACCCTCCAATACTGCACCCCATCCATGACGTCTGTAGTGGACCGAGATGGGGGACGCAGCGGCCGGGCGGTAGGCCAAGGCTCCCCGTGAGCTGTCGTGCCATGGAGTTATGTTAATATAAAATGAAATAGAGTTGTATTTATGGACGCTCTTTAACTACTGTAATTCTCAGAGCGCCATTCTATATTGAGCCTAAGCCCGCTTGATTTTGCTTAGAAGCCTCTTGAGGTTGTTTTACGTGCGGAAAATCTACAATGATGGCATTACTTCTCTTCTTTAGGAAGCCATGCTAAGTATTTTTAGGCCCGAAAAAATCTATCGCCCTGCGCCGGGTTTGAGCCCACAATCTTGAGTATATGTGGCTAGTGTGGTAACTACTACATCATGGATATATTAGCAGTATAAGAGAGAAAATATCTTTGAGGGTAAATGAATGAATGAACGTGCTTTTGTAATACACATTACAAGCAATATTAAAACAACAATAAAATTAAGAGTGAATCCGAAAATAAAGATACAAAGATATTCAAATATAGTAATTTAAATTTACAGCACAGAGTACACCTTCATAAATGCACCCTCTTATAATAGATAATTACACTTAAAAGACATATATACACATAATATATACAACCCTAGCACAACAGTGACCTAAGTATGACATAATAGATATGTATGTAGAACAATGTAGTCACTTTTGTTTAGTTGATCTTATTCCCCCCCCCCCTTCTCTATTGGCAGCCTCCTCAGATCTCAGCTGTCTTGCCTTAAGTATAAATTTACCTAGCCCGTCCATGTTTTCCGTGCCTGCCAGTAGCGTCCAACATGCTTCTATCCCTACATTCGCAGTGGTAAAAAATCGCGGCAAATATTTTTCCCGCCATTCCTCCGTACCCCTACATCTTGCCAAGATGTGAGTCCACGACTCTTCCTCCTCGCAAATGGAACAGATTCTCGTACCATTCTCGTCAGAAATTTTCGTGCTCCTCCATACAGGGAAAAGTACATAGAGATATGCGATAAACTAGGGAGAGAAGGATATGCATAGGAGAAAATAAGGGTTAACAACTGGAAAGCCATAAGACGTGATGAAGATGTAAGAAAATGTACAATGTACATTATAATCAAACAAAGAATAAAGAGGGATCAAATTTGGCAACGAAAATGGGACAAAATTGGATGGGAAAATAGTAATCAGGAGGGTTTTGTCCACAAAAGGACTGAGCATTTTAAGAGTTATAAGGTAAGATAACTTCTTGGGTATGCGGTGCTGTGGGTGAGTGGTTAGACCGCTCACCTCCTTTCTAGGTGACCCAGGTTCGATCGCAAGCGGCTATATGTGGGATTCGTGGTGGACGGCGTCTGGGGCGGGTTTCCCCCGCCACTCATGCCACCAATTGTTCCATTATTACCTTTCCAATACTCAGTTTCGCTTCCATTTCATAGGATCCACTTCCTCATGCATACCAGGCTACGGGCCGAACCCTTGTAACAGGTTCTCTGTTCTGTGTTTTCGTGCCGTTGGCTCCCCGACAGGCTTCTGAAACCCTAGGCATTGGCTTGTAAGTGCCAGGAGGGTGTCAGTCCTACAAATATGGGGATTACGCCAGAGAGAAATGGATAAGATTGGTAAACAAGAATATGGAAGAGAAAATAGATTAGAAAATAAGAAAAAGGGGAAAGAATGGTTGCATGTTGTAGGGCAAGGTCCACTATTCATATACAACTTATATATAATGGCTAATAAACACTTATATCATATCATTTACAGAATTTGTAAATTAGTAACACAAAACTTGTACGTTGGTAAAGAATAACAATTTAATTTCTATAATCACGGACTAGGAACCTATTATTTTCTACGTCACTTACCTATTTACAATGTTGTTTTTGTGAAACGAGAATTACAGAAATGGCGTTAATTATGGACATATTTTGGTTAAATTAACTTTCAGATTACAGTATTACATGAAACTCTAATTCAGGATTATTCTTATCTTATAAATCACAGCCAGGAAGGGTTAACACAATACATTATTGAACATTTTACCACAAACTGAAACTGGTCCTTAACACGTTAACCTGGCCCATATGAAAATATATTATTTTATAAATATATATACACATATTTTATTTTATATTGTATCTAATGCGAAATTTGGAATTATTTCTCTCATATTATATAAAGGAGGGACACTTAGTAATTTTATAATTATGGCATTTCAATAACATGAACACTACCACGAATAGCATAAACATAAATATACTAATTTCCACAATTATGAGCCCCCTATTATATGAGAATAATAGATTTTTCTATTTCATATAGTATGCAAAATATAATAAAAATTTACTTTGAAATTGTGCTTTATAGTTTGTATTGCGTCCAATATAAAATATAATGTATTAATACTCTCTTATAATGGGGATCTTGAAATTGGAGAAATCTTATATATTTATGGTTTTGAAGTGTCATAATCCCAAACATTTACATACTTCTCCAAACGTTGAGTGTTTCTATTATAATTTGCAGCGAAAATTCAAATATTCACATTGGACACCATACAAAATTACAATATATAGAGGGTATTTATAAAATAGTATATTTTCGAAGTTGCGTGAAAGTAATCATTAAGAACGAAAATTAACTCCAGATTATGGTAAGGGGTTCAATATTAATATTACAGCAACACTTTCTGGCCATAATTGATCAAATAACAATGATCCTGAATAAAAATTGAATGTAATTTCTGAATTTGAAAGTTAATTTAACAAAAATAAATGATGTGCTCCATTCACATGACTTTCTCTAAATCTCTGTAACAAACTATTGTTAATAAGCTTATTCTTCTATCTATTTAATACTAAAGCGCTAGCACAAACGGTTTTGTTATTTGGTTTCTTTATAAGTAGGAGGGAAATAAGGGAATGCCCTAGGCTAAACCTACAGTCAAATGTTTTAAAATGCAGCTGCTACGGTATTGAAATCCGTTTCTTTGCTTGGCCAAGTGTTGAAAAGTTCCCGTATGAGAAAAATGTAAGTATTTAAAAGCTGCAATCAACAACAAGGAATATCTCGAAAACGGCCAGCTCCACGAAAAAATGTATATGACATAAATTTGTTTTATCGTAATATACACATTTTGTATACTCACATAGCAACTTGTTTTTGACTATCACTTTAACCTATGGTACTCCCTTATTTCGCTTCTACTTCCAAGGAGGTAAGTAATAAGAATATTTCTGCTAATTTTTTTTCGATTAGCATGAAGTAAATAGAAGCATAAGCTCTTTAACAATAATTTGTTGCAGAGACGTAGAGAAAGTCATGTGAATGGAACACATAAGATGTTTTGGATTCAGGGAGGCCCAAAACATGAATTTTCTGGTGAAATCTCAGTGTAGAATTTTTGGATGCATTACACTATTCTCTATACACTATGTACATAGTACGTGTAGAGAAAGCAAAAAATGGTCAGTATTAGTGCAACTACTGTAGTATAAATTTGTACTTTCTTAAACCTTTTCTCCTGTAATTTGTACTGTTGTGAAACGGGCCTTTGGTATAATTTCGTCTCATTCTTGAGTAACTGTTAAAGATTTGGCTCATACAGCACCAAACAAATTTATCTTCCATTCCACTTATCTTGCCAGAGGAAGTTATTCCATTTACGTTTAACGAGACAGGACGTGATGCTTGAGAACAGTAGAAAGCTTTCATTGGAAGAACACTCTATCAGAAGGCCGGACAACCTCATTTAAATCCAATAATGTAGCTGGAATTTCGTGTACATTTATATCTTATTGAATTACGTTAAGTAGATTTTGATGTTCTGTGGTGGGGGTTTCCCCGCTTCCTGGCGGTACATGAAAGGAACAGAAGGTGGGTATTCGTGTTCAGCAATTTCAGTTCAACTGGATTAAGAACCACTTAAGAAATCTTAAATAATGTCTTTATAGGAGTGGTTTCGTAACTTATTTTGTAGGATAAAGAGTAACAGATGCATGTGCACTTTGGAAATGACTATTTTAATTTCTCTAGAACGTATGTACAATGTGCACAGTAGGTAGAGAAGGTATTGTATTCCCCCAAGAATTTGATGTCAAGGTTCCATCGGAAAACTGAACTGAAAAAATGCACTTTTAGAAAAAGATCCGCGCTCGCGTAACTGTGTGTGTGATTGTGTGTGTGTGTCTGAGGACAGCATAACTCAAAAACAAAAAGTTCGTTAAACACAAATGTTTTTGTCTAAGTTTACTATCTTCCAAGAATGGGACATGAAGATTTTCAAGAAAATCTCCCTCTCCAAACTACCCTTTACATAGAAAATGTAGTTTTCTCAAAAATCTGATGTGTTGCATCCTCTATCTACATCATGCTATACGAGAATAAATATTAACAGAATTGGTCTCACTACTTATTTCCTTAAAAGAAGAAGGGTAATAAGGGAATATGCCAGGCTAAAGTGATAGTCAAATCTTTTAAAATCCGAACGACATGTGGACAATTGAAGTTTCTTCGCTTTACATTTACAGATAAGCGAAAGAGAGATGAAATGAAAGAGGATATGGTTATTTAAAATTAAAACCGATAACAAGGAATATCTCGGAAAAATCAACTCTGCAACAAAAGTGTGTTTGACATAAATTGTGTGTTTTAACGAGATCTACATTTTTATGTAGTAAGTTTTTGTGTATCTCTTACGGTTTACCTCTTGTGCAAAATTCAGCAAAATTCATCCAGAATAAGCATGTCTTTAGTGGCTATTCCCAAAAAATTCAACATATAAAGTTTGTTTGTGGTATAAATTTCTTACATGGTATTTTAATTAAAATCGTTAGAGCCATTTTTGAGAAAATCAAAATTTTCGAAAATTTTTCCATGTAAAGGATAGTTTGGGGAGGAGTGATTTTCCTCAAAATCTTTATGTCACATCTTTGGAATATACTAAACTCAAATACAAAGTTTGGCATTTTACTACTTTTCGGTTTTGAGTTATTGTGTCCACTGACACATGAACTCACGCAGGGACCTTTTTCTAAAAATGCTTTAATTTATATACAGTGTAAATTGTTAGACCATTTTTCTATATGAAGGTTATTTTGGGGTCGGGGGATTATTTTTAAATCTTAGTGTTGCATCCTTGAAAGATACTAAACAACAATACCAAGCTTGGTATTTTTAGTTAATGTTTTTAGTCAATAGTTTTAGTTTTTGAGCTATGCTGCCCATAGACACACGCAAGGACCTTTTCCGAAAAATGCTTTTTTTGGACTTAGGAGACCTCAAAACACATATTTCCGGTGAAATCTTGGTATCGAATTTTTGGGTGGAATACAATGCTTTCTCTATACACTATGTACATGGTACGTGTAGACAAAGTAAAAAGGCTGCTTTGGATTCAGGGAGTCTCGAACCGCATACGAAGTATGATCAGAATCTAAGGTTACAAACCCTGCAATGAAACGAGTATATTTTATTTCGTACAACCAATAAACCCATCTAATATTAAATGCATTAGGATATTTTCCCACATAGTCTTTACATCGGTTGAGCCATTTGTCGTTTCGTGGGATGACTTTGAATATTTCCTCCTGGTAAAAATCCTGTACTTGTGTGTTCAACTACATTCTAATGAAGTGTTGCATCTCCTCATCTGAAGCGAATTGTAGGCCTCCTAGGTGTTCCTTCAGGTAAGGAAAAATGTGAAAGTCGCTTGGAGCGAGATCCGGGCTGTAGGGAGTGTAGTCGATGATATTCTAGCGCAACTGCTTCATCAGCGTGATGATCTTCTGAATTGAATGAGATCCCGCGTTCCCATGAAGGAAGATAGCACCATCGGTGAGGAGTCCTGGCCGTTTCCTCCTGATTGCTTCGCACAATTATGTCATGGTCTCGCAGTATCGGTCAGCGGTCACTGTATACTCTCTTTCCAAAAACTCCATGAGTATGACCCTGCGCTTGTCCAAAACACTGTGACCACCATCTTCCCGGCAGACGGAACCACTTTAAACTTCTTTATCTTTGGAGAAGAGGAATATTTCCACTCCACTGACCGCTTACTGCTGAGTGTATAATGGTAGATCCATGTTTTGTCACCTGTGATAATGTGCTGAAGAAAACGATTCCCTTCCGTGGAGAACCGTTGCTAAGTTGCAGACCTCCCCCCCCCCCATGCGCTTCTCCTTAGTTGGACAGATTTCGTGGACTCCATCAGGAATAAACTTTCCGGTACTGCAGAATAACGTGAACAATGTGATGAATGCTTCCAAAAGAATGCTACCGCCATATGTCGTAATGTGATCCTCCTGTTTTCCTGAATCAGCTCCACCACGAGAGTTGTGTTGGATGTCTTGGTGGGTCGGCCACTGCGATCCTCGTCCGTGACGCTGGCGATACATTACCGTCTCTCCATAAACCTCTACAAACTCTCGATGGATGTCAGCCTCAGTTACTTGTTTCGCCCAGAGAAATGAAATAACAGCGGATTTCCTCGCGAGACCAGTCTTTCAAACGAGTCCCTACTTATGTCTACCTTGCAGCAACACTGTAGATGACATTGACTATAACTGAACAAAATTGAGCTGCCTTCGCGCACTTTAGTCAGGAAATTGCCCATTGCGCCAAAATATAACAGTCTTCAACCAAATCACAGAACCGGCAGATTCTCTCACCAAAATTGTCTGTCATTTTCTGTGTCCTTCAACTCCTATATCATGTCATTCCTGATCTTTCCTATCTTTCTAAATGAAATACATATGCCTCTTTACCTCAATTCAGTTTTGTTTTGTTTGCTAGAGATAGAAAAGGTTTTATTTTACAACCTTATTCAATTTCCTCTCGGCTGATGTCTCTTAATTTCCTTTTGACGGTTTTCCATATGTTTTTTGTCATTTTTTTCGCCTCTTTGTCACATTGACCCCTTCTCAAACTTCTTTTGAGTTCAGCACCCCAAGACTTGGGAGACAAGTTTTCCTCTGGTATTTATATCTTTTGGAACGTAAACCTCAACCAGTACTTCACAGTTGTTATTTTGCGTATGTCTTTATACATCTTACTATGGCTAACATACCCCAGGAGGAAGGGATGGAGTGCAATGACTGCAGATTATAGGCTGCAGAAAAACATGTCACAGTGGTGCGCGGAAGTTCCTGACTGTTCTAGGCTCGAGCATCCTCCCACCGCTGCAGCTACCTTGAACAATCCATTGACCAAACAGTCCTCTAGTGTACAGAAAAACACCTCAAAGATGAGAGGGAAACGGATGATGAAAAGGAAATCGTGTTAGATGAGGAGCCACCCCCAGCATTTGCTTATTAACTAGAGAAACCCACCAATAAATAACATGGTCAGAGTGGGCGGTCGACAGAGTCAAACCCGTGAACTTCCCGTCTTACAAAACTTTATTACTATCTCTATTACCTACTACTTAGATTAAGTAAAGGACGTACTGTATTTCACCAAAAAGCTTGATAGGAAGATTTCACTGAAGCTGCATATTTTGAGCCATAAACCCCAAAAAACCTTTGTAGAAAATGTTCCATGTGTGTGTGTGTGAACATATGTGTCCAGTAAATATCAAAATGGATATATACCTTCCAAGGATGCGACACTAAGAGTTTATTAGAATACCATATTTCTTTTTCTTCTTCCTCTTCTGCCTTTTCAACTTTTGGGAGCCCCGTTCCGCGCCAAATATTTTTATTTAAATTAATCTTTCCACCTGGTTCTCGAGCGTCTTTTTGGCTTGTAAATAAGAACTTGTTTCAGTAGATTTTCAGAGGGTTTCGATTTACATAGTCTTACCACTTTTTGTATTCCTGTACATCTTGCACTATACTATTTTCTATATTTAATTCCTTTCTTATGTCTTCACTTCTCATTCTATCTCTTCTAGATGTCTTCCTCAGAATCTTTGTATCGCATCATTGGACAATACTAAACTCAAATACTAAATTTGATACTTAACCGACTTTTCGTGTTTGAGTTATCGTGTTCACAGACACACGGTACAGGAGACCCTAAAACTAAATTTCGACATCAAATTTTTGGGTGACAGGCAGTACCTTCACTATGCACTTATATAGATTGTAATAGCTATAGTCGTTACGTTATTGAGTATTAAAATCACGTTAGCAATTTCTTCAGAATTAATCTTGATTCCAAGCTTGTGTTAAGGATTACAACCGTTACGGACCAGACAATCGATTGTGTTTAAAATACATATAGTCTATTTTCTAAGTTATGACTTTGCTGGATGGAAATAAGTAGCTACTTTATAGCTGTGACTGGAAGCGCAAGTTAAAACATCATACTGAATAAGGAGATATATCACCAAGACAGCGTTTTGTATGCAGATCGTAATGCTTTAAAGCTCTGTACTCATGGCGGATAAATGCACGAGCCCATGAATAATAGATGAATTTGCGTTCCACGGACATCAGCAGCCTCCAAGACAGTTTTGCCAACATTCTCTCGAGCGAGCACGACGTGGAGTAAATTGTATTGTTTTCAATGTTCCTGGGAGAACAAAAGATGTTTGAGTGATCAATGTGATTAATGTTATTATTCTGCTGCCGTATCTACCAAGGTAGTGCAAAATCTAGACGCCACATGAAGAATTCCCAGCTACTGTCTCGAGGGCGATTTCACGGAAATTGCTATTCACAAACAATGTCGCTATGTAAGTTTAAATTCCACATGAGTTGTTAAAACTTGATGTGTTCCATTTACAAGTTACTGTTAGAAAAGATTATTCCTTTATCTACATCGTGGTAATGGAGATGAAATGAATGGAGTTTTATTTATGGACACTCTTTAACTGCTGTGGTTCTCAGCATCCCATTCTGTATTGGGCGTGTAAGACCGCTTAATTTTGCTCAGAAACTTTTATGGTTCTTTTATGTGCCGCAAACCTACGACAGTGCACCAACTAAGGATTTTTACTCCCGAAAAATCCATCGTCCTCCTCAAGGTTTGAACCCGCGAACTTGGGTAAATGAAGTTAGCATGGTAACCACCGACTACCCTTCTAAGTAAAAGGGAAATAAGGTAATACATTAGGTTAAAGCAATGGTCAAATAATTTATGTGAAACAGCTAAAATTCTGTTTTCACTTTGCACGACCAGGAGTAAAACAAAAGTGAGATGAAATGAAAGATAAGTTTTAGAAAAGTTTAAGTAGCTTAAAATTGTAATCAATAACAAAGGATATCTCAGAAACGGTTAACTCTCAAATATTGATATGACATAAATTGTGTGATTTAACGCAATTTATAGTTTTTGCACAGTAAGTATTTGTCTATTTATTACGGTTTACTAGTTATGCGCCATCAACAGTTTTCAGAGACTATTCCCAGAAAATTCAAAATATATACTTTATGTGTCATATAAATATAAAATCACTAGATCTATTTTTGAGAATACTACATTTTGCAAAAATGTTCCATATAAAGGTAGTTTGGAGTGGGAGATTTTCTTGAAAATCTTCGAGCCCAATCCTTGGAAGATACTAAACGTAGATAGCAAATTTGGTATTTAACGAACTTTTTGTTTTTGAGCAATGCAGTCTACAGAGACACACGCACACACGTCATAGGTAGACGCACTTACAAGCATGTGCGGAGCTTTTTCTAAAAATTTATTTTTTCGATTCAGGGAATTCTAAAGCATATATTCAGGTCAAATCAGGACATTGTATTTTTTGTGGAATACAATACCTACTCTATGCATAGTACGTTTAGAGAAAGTAAATATCTTAGAAAATGGAAAAGTGAAATTTGTAAAATTTACACTATTTTGTAAAAGTCTGATGTACTGTATTCACACAATTTTCTCTACTTATGCTGCAATAAAATTTCACACTAAAGCTTATTCTTCTATCTACTTCATGCTTATCAAGATAAACATAAGTCGAAATGGTTTCATTATACATTTCTTTGCACAAGAGGAACAAGGAAATTCAATAAGCTGAAGTGATAGTCAAATCTTTTAGAAGCCAATCTCTATACACGATATTGAAAGGATGAACAAATACGAATAACTACTTCCCATTTTAGAAACGTTTAAGGATTTGAAAAGGTAGACCCATAACAAGCAATATCTCAGAAATGGTAAGCTCTATAACCAACATGTATTTGACATAAATTATGTGTTTTGACTAGATCTGCATTTCTAGTGAAGTAAACTTTCGTTCATCTTTACAGTTTAAGTTACACAAAACTGACTGCCATGTGGTTGAAATCTGTTTCTTTACATTGCCAGGAGTTGACAAATTCCCATATAAGAAAAAACTGAAACCAATAACAAGGAATATCTCAAAGCTTATCAATTCCACGAAGAAAATGTATATGACATAAATTGTGTGTTTTAACGAGATCTACATTTTTGTGCATTAAGAGTTATCTATCTCTTACGGTTTGCTAGTTATGCAAAATTAAAAAAAAAATCCAAAATAAAGAGCTCTTCAGAGGATATTCCCAGAAAATTCAAAATATACATTTTATTTCGCATATAAATATGTTTACTATCAGGTATTTTTATCAAAATCGTTAGTAATTTTTGAAAAAATAAAAAAAATTGAATTTTTTTTTCATGTAAAGGGTAGTTTTGTGTTGGGGAATTTTCCTCAAAAATTTTTTGTCACTTCCATGGAATATACTAAGCCTAAATATCAAGTTTGATAATTTACCGAAATTTCTTTTTTAATTATTTGTGTTCATAGACACGCGGACACACACAAACGCACACAGACCTTTTTCTAAAATTATTTTTGGATACTGGGATCCTAAAATGTGTATTTCCGGTGATATCTAAGTATTGAATTTTTGGGTGGGGTGCAATATCTTCTCTATCTACGTGCTGTATCCTATGTAGAGAATTATTATAGATTTCATAAAAGTACACAATTTATAACGTCACACAGTGGCCGGATTTTAAGAGTTGACTTTCGCTTTAGTTTATTGTATTTCCTAATTCTTCTTGTACATAGAAATACTATTGTATTCAAACCATTTCTAATATTTATCTTGATATGTCTGAAGCACATAGAAGAGTAAGCTTTTGAAAGAATATTTGTTAGAGAATAAGTAGAGAAAGTTTTGTGAATGCAGCACAGGTCGTAGCGGTGTTTTGTAAATTCTCTCGCAGTTTGCGCAATCCTATCAGGTTCAGCAAGATTCGAAGTTTTTCAATTATGTCTTCTGTGTTGCTTCTAAAATAAGAAAACTGACTTCCTATGTATATTGCATCCATCAGAGAGAGAAGCGTCCTTTTCTTGTTTTGTTGAGAACAATAAACATTTCACGTTAGTTTGCAAGCTGAATCCACAAACATATCCCAGTAAATATATGGCCACGTTCTGCAAGCTCTTGTCTTCTGTTTCAAATAAGACTCAAGATGTTACATTAAGTTATAAATCAACTGCAGCATCCAGACAAACCCCAATATTTACTAGGACCTTTGTCATACTAAAAGTTTATTTCAGAAATCTACGAACTTTTCAAAAATGCAAATTCTTCTCGTCAAACATTTATTCTACAACATTATATCTTAATATTGGAGAGGTAGTATTCTTCCATAACATGAATTAAATAGAACCATTGTGGAGTTTTCTCCTGAAAATCTGGAATTCAAGAGACTTTTCGAGTTTAATTAAGATTTGATAAAATTACGAATAAATATTCGTTTAAACCAACAAGGAGCGAGATTTTATTTTGCTGGTATTATCACTATTATTATTACTATTAATATTGTCATTATTACTATATTTTCAAACCTATTTACATTGATTCCAAAAAGTATTCATGGTACAAACATTTTACATTTATTTCATATCACCTTCTTTCTCACTCTCTTAGCAGGCATTTGGCTGATCATCCATCCTGCCTATTTTGTCTGATCCAGAGTATTCTACTCCTCAACCGCCCTCTGAGGAGGTGCTGATTTGCAAGTTGTGCAGCTGAAAGTATATATAATTTGTTTACTTAAAGAAACGGTACAAGGAAGAGATAATTGCTAATATAATGCATTTAAGATGTTGAACAGACACTACCATCCACTCAATATAATTCATTAAAGATGTAGAACAGACCTACCATCCACTGAATATAATGCATTTAAGATGTGGAGCAGACATTATCAGCCACTGAATATAATGCATTCAAGTTGTGGAACATATATTATCAGCCACTGAATATATGCATTCAAGTTGTGGAACAGATATTATCAGCCACTGAATATATGCATTCAAGTTGTGGAACAGATATTATCAGCCACTGAATATAATGCATTCAAGTTGTGGAACAGACATTATCAGCCACTGAATATATGCATTCAAGTTGTGGAACAGATATTATCAGCCACTGAATATATGCATTCAAGTTGTGAAACAGACATTATCATCACTGAATATAATGCATTCAAAATGTGAAACAGACATTATCATGCACTAAATATAGTGCATTTAATATGTGGAACAGACATTATCATCCACTGAATATAATGCATTTAAGATGTGAAACAGACATTATCATCCACTGAATATAAGTATTTAAGATGTGAAACAGACGTTATCATCCACTGAATATAATGCATTTAAGATATGAAACAAACATTATCATCCACTGAATATAGTGCATTTAAGATGTGAAATAGACATTACCATTCACTGAATATAATACATTTAATATGTGAAACAGACATTATCATCCACTGAATATAGTGCATTTAAGATGTGAAACAGACACTACCATCCACTGAATATAATGCCTTTAAGATGTGAAACAAACATTATCATGTACTGAAAATGGTGCATTTAAGATCTGAAACAGACATTACCATCCACTGAATATAATGTATTTAAGTTCTGAAACAGGCATTATCATCCACTGAATATAATGTATTTAAGATGTGAAACAGACATTATCATCCACTGAATATAATGAATTTAAGGTGTGGAACAGACATTATCATCCATTGCGGAGCGTCTAGAAGCCGCGACGTGATTCTTAATTTTAAAGGTGCAAGGAGAGCATGTTTTTGAACATGAAAATTTGCAACTATTTACTCTTTTGCGTCTGTTTTTGTATTTAGTTAGTATTTCATGATTTTTCTATTACCTAGCCTAGGTATATCATTTTGCAACTCTATCAACTTCTTCAGTGTTTCCTTTGGCCAGAGCGTTTTCGTTTTCAGCTTCCGATCCCCGTATTTAGGACTTTCAAGCAGATGCCTAGGGTTCAAAAGCTAGCCGGGGAGTCAACGGCACGAAACCACAGAATGGAGAGTGGAAAGAGTGATTGGCCCGTAGCGTGAGGAAGTGGATGATATGAAATGCAAGCGAAATGGATGATAGTAAAGGGGATGATGGAGTATTTGATAGAGTGACGAGAAAAACAGACGACCCGGAGAAAACCCGCCCAGATACCTCTTCGTCCAACTTAATTCCCACATGCGGGCGTTTGGGATATGTAAAATAGATATACACATTATTTGGGTATTAGTCAACAAGGACTTATGCAGCAGCTTCTTTGAAGGGTCCTGAGAGTTTTAATTAAGTCGCTTT
The DNA here is from genome assembly GCA_030762935.1 of Hymenopus coronatus. NCBI lineage: Eukaryota > Metazoa > Arthropoda > Insecta > Mantodea > Hymenopodidae > Hymenopus > Hymenopus coronatus. The sequence goes on along the minus strand of CM060898.1, from coordinate 102,524,424 downwards.
TTTAAGCGTATGTGTGATTGAAACTTCATGAAAAATCACAACAAAAAATTACTTTTTTAATTTAATTCCAAAACAATTTAAAATTCCTGAGTATAAAAAGTGTATAATTAGCTGCCAGACGCCATTTTTAAATGCCTTAAGTCATTGGAGATACAGCAAAGCATTAGAAGACTGCAAGAAAAACTTCAGTTCGACGATAACTCATTCGCATCTTGCAAAGTAAAAAAAAGGAAGTTGTGCAGAAGAAAAGCAGCAATGCAGTAAGAAAAGGACAGAAAAGGCAGTAGTAGAGAAGAGGAACAAAGCATTAGATTTCTACACCAAGAATCACTTTTGCCGTTAAACCGAGCTACAAGCCCCAATATGCAATTTCTATAGTCACGTGATACATAGAATATTGTTTACAATAGTAACCGCTTAATAGCTACTACAGGACGGTGCCAGAGAATTTGCTCTTGCATCTTCGTAGAGGTACGTAAAGTGTACGGCGGGTTACTTATTCACTAGTGATGGAAAAATAGTGTTGAATGTTTAGCGAGAAATTTAGCGAGAAATATCCAGCACTTACCGTGTATGTGGTGACATTAGCTTCTTAGTTCGCGGTATTTCGGCTACAATATAAAAAATGTGATGTGTTCCAATCACATGACTTTCTCTACATCTCTGTAACAAATTATTGTTAATAAGCTTATTCTTTTATTTATTTCATGCAAATCGAGAAAAATTAACAGAAATAGTCTTAATACTTGCTTACCTTGTAAGCAGAAGCGAAAAAAGGGAGTAGCAAGTCGAAAGCGGGTTGCTATGTGACTGAAGTTCCTTTGTTTGTATGGACAGGAGTTGCAAATTCCTGTATGAGAAAAGTATAAGTTTTTCAAAGCTGAACCCAAAAACAAGGAACATCTCAAAAACGATCAACTCCACGAAAATATATATATATAACATAAATTGTGTGTTTTAACGTGTTCTATATTTTTTGTGTGTTAAGTTTTTGTCCATCTCTTACGGTTTAGTAGTTATGCAAAATTCATCCGGAATAAATTAGTATTCAGATGCTATTCCCAGAAAATTCAAGACATACCTTTTTTAGGTAAGTATCTTTAATGTACGATATTATAATCAAAATCGTTAGAGCCAATTTTGAGAAAATAAAAATTTTTGAAAAAAGTTCCATGTAAAGGGTAGTTGGGAGTGGGGGGATTTTCTTGAAAATCTGTTTGTAGCATCCTTGAAAGACACCAAACCTAAATACCAAGTTTGGTTTTTAACGGACTTTTCGTTTTTGAGCTATGCTGCCCACAGACATACACACACACACACACACACACACACACGCACAGACAGACACACGGACATTTTTCTAAAACTGTTTTTTTTGTATTAAGGGTGTCTTAAAACATGTATTTCTGGTGAAATCTCGGTATCGAATTGCTTAGTGCATTACAATACCTTCTCTATACACTATGTACATAGCACGTGTAGAGAAAGTAACAAAGTGTTCGTAAAGAAAAGGGTCAAAATAGAAAAGTAGTTACAGCTGGGAAAAAAGGAAAGCGTGTGAAATGCGCGATGCAAAAATGTGACGATTCTGTGGAGAATATAATTCGTGCAATAGTGCTTAATATCCTTTTTAAAAATAACCTTCTAAGTCCTACAGCAAGCTAATGCTGACATAGATTTGCGTAATTTCGAAAGACTTTATAATATGTTTAAAATTGGTTTAACTAAAGAGCCCAAAATATAAAGTTATCGCATATCTGTTACTTTATTTTCGCTCATTTCTTCTACAATTATTGTTGCGCACACATTTTATTGTTGTAACTAGCAATATTATTACCTTTAATCAGTAAAAGCATAATTAGTCACCACTGAAGTTGTCGGAAGAAGGACTTAATGCCCTGAGTTTGCAGCAGTTGTTTTGGAAGTATGACAGTATTTTCTAGCGCGAATGGCGGAAGGCTACATTATAACAGTGACCTGGTCGTCTGGGTCTTGTTTTGGCGCGGATCAACTTAAGCATGAGTAGATAATAGTATTAGTTCATACATTTACAGGTGCCACTATTGTGAAGTAGTAAAATACGTTTTAAATGCTTTTAAAGGAACCTAAGGTATGTGGAACCGAAGGCTAAATGCTGTAGTATAAACCGTCAAACCAAGGACAACACCGGCTGTTTCAGCTAGTCAGTAATAGAAACTAATTAACTGTAGAAGGTCAATACATTTCGAGGAAAATATCTTTAAAAATCTGATGTGTTCCATTCACATGATTTTCTCTACATATCTGAAACAAATTATTTAAAAACCTTATACTTCTATTTGTTTCATGCTAATCAGGACAAAATTAACAGAAATAGTCTTATTACTTGCTTCCTTTTAAGTAGAAACGAAATAAGGGAGAACCATAGGTTGCTATGTGACTGAAGTTCCTTTGTTTGTATGGACAGAAATTGATAAATTCCTGTATGAGAAAACAAATAAAGGAATATCTCTAAAATGATCAACTCCACGAAAAAATGTATACAACATAAAATGCGTGTTTTAACGTGCTCTACATTTTTTGTGTGGTAAGTTTTTGTCTATATCTTACAGCTTAGAAGTTGTGCAAAATTCCGTAAAATTCATCCAGAATCAAGTAATCTTCAGAGGCTATTCCCAGAAAAATCAAGATATAATTTTATTTTTCAGGTAAATATCTTTAATACACGATATTTTAATCAAAATCGTTACAGCCATTTCTGAGAAAATCAAAATTTTAAAAAAAAGGTTCCATGTAAAGGGTAGCTTGGGATTGGGGCATTTTTCTCAAAATCTTCGTGTCGCATCCCTGGAAGATGCTGAACTTAAATACCAAGTTTGGTATTTTAGCGACTTTTCGTTTTTGAGTTATCGCGTTCACAGATACATGGACACACTGTCACACGGACACACACACAAGGATTTTTTTCTGAAAATGCTTTTTTCTTTTTATACAGGGGACCCTAAAACTTATATTTACGGTGAAATCTCGATATCGAATTTTTGTGTGGAGTGCAATACCTTCTCTATACACTATGTACATAGTAGGTGTAGAGAAAGTAAAAATAGTAGAATACTTATTCTATAAGTATTTCTTTTATTTTTTTAATCCCAACCAAAGTCTTAATTGAAGTTCATGCGTTGGTTCGTGCATTTATTTTATAGTATATTGTCGCGAAGAAGGTTATGCGACGTGGGGGTGAAGGAGTGGTGAAAGGAAGGCAGGTGGGAGAGCATTGATAACAATGGGACTTGAATTAAGCTAATATATTAAGAAAGATTAAGTAACTTGTTGGTTGCGATGTTTGGTTTACAAAGGTGGGGGGATTGCAATATATCATTCTAATTACTTGGGTTACTAATATAAAGCCTTACCTTAAGAGATATGTCATGGTGTGTCAGGGTGAGGTGAAAGATGAAGTGGTTGAGCGGTTGAACCTGCAGCGACATCCCAAGACGCACCAACGTAACAGAGGTTCCCCGACGGTGAAGACCTGGTGGTCGGGTCTGCAGTCCCTTAAATAACCGGAAGGGCCTTCCAACATGGTGGCCGTACTCCTAATATGGAGAACCAACGCCCTGAAAGTGTTTACATGTTCCAGAATAGCCGGTGAGACGTCAAAGGCAAGAGTTTCTCATGACAATGTGTGAAAGTGCACGTAGTTAAACTCTCTCTGGTACACGTGACAATATAAGTTAAACTCTCACCAATGGCACACGTGACAATATAAGTTAAACTCTCACCAATGGCACACGTGACAATATAAGTTAAACTCTCACCAATGGTACACGTGACAATATAAGTTAAACTCTCTCTGGCACACGTGACAATATAAGTTAAACTCTCTCTGGCACACGTGACAATATAAGTTAAACTCTCACCAATGGCACACGTGACAATATAAGTTAAACTCTCTCTGACACACGTGACAATATAAGTTAAACTATCTCTGGTACACGTGACAATATAAGTTAAACTCTCTCTGGCACACGTGACAATATAAGTTAAACTCTCTCTGGCACACGTGACAATATAAGGTAAACTCTCTCTGGTACACGTGACAATATAAGTTAAACTCTCTCTGGCACACGTGACAATATAAGTTAAACTCTCTCTGGCACACGTGACAATATAAGTTAAACTCTCACCAATGGCACACGTGACAATATAAGTTAAACTCTCTCTGGTACACGTGACAATATAAGTTAAACTCTCACCAATGGCACACGTGACAATATAAGTTAAACTCTCTCTGGTACACGTGACAATATAAGTTAAACTCTCTCTGGTACACGTGACAATATAAGTTAAACTCTCTCTGGTACACGTGACAATATAAGTTAAACTCTCTCTGGTACACGTGACAATATAAGTTAAACTCTCTCTGGTACACGTGACAATATAAGTTAAACTCTCACCAATGGCACACGTGACAATATAAGTTAAACTCTCTCTGGTACACGTGACAATATAAGTTAAACTCTCACCAATGGCACACGTGACAATATAAGTTAAACTCTCTCTGGCACACGTGACAATATAAGTTACGAAAGCTTACAGAAAGTGACAACTTGCAATTTATGAGATGTCAGTTATTTGTTGTTGACATTATGGTCTAGCTCCTAACAATTATTTTAAGAACATTGATCAAGAGAGAAAGAGAGAGCAGAATGCAGCAAATTTACGATATCTGAAACATGTCAATTAACGCGGACGTTTGTAGCTTTTGATTTATCAACAGTACGAGATTATAACTCACCTCAAATTAAGAAGGGCACTCAAATACATGACGTAATGACATTTATATATTAATGACCGCTGTAATATAATCATTTAGTGCAGTAGCGACATTACATTAATCAGTAACGACGACAGGTAATATAATATTCTCTTCAAAACAATATTTCGAAGTAAATTTTAACAAGTGCATGGAAATACCTAGAACCGCGCCGTGGTCAAGTGGTTAGACCACTCGTCTAGGGCGGCCTGGGTTCGATCCTAGATGACAGCATGTGGGCTTTCTGGTGGTAAAAATGGTGCAGAGTCTCGGGTCCTCCGGTTTCCACCACCATCGCATTCCAGGAGTGCCCCATCTTCAATCTTGTGCCATAGTATTAAAGGCGGGTGATAAGCCCTATCAAAAATAAATAAAGCAATTCAAGGCGATCGATCTGGTTGCTCAGGTGGTAACGTCTGTGACCCACATTAAGAAGGTCCTAGGTTCAAATTCCATAGCCGGCCAATCTGGCTCGGGTTTTTGATTTCCCTTAGTGCCAAGGTAAATATCGGATAGGATATTTAATACCACGACCCAAAAATACACCTTAAGTCTTAAACAATAGAAAAACTGAAAATAGACGGTAATTAAAATTGATCTGTATTCTATCCACATATAATGTAAGCAGCAACCCTAACCCATGTGCCTTTCGCGGGACTAAGTGATGAGAATTGTAGGAAGATGAGGCCTTAAAAGGCTAGTTGCACTCTGCTATCTGACTGCAGAAGCTAATATCTGACTGCAGAAGCTAATATCTGACTGCAGAAGCTAATATCTGACTTCAGTGGCAATGCAGCTAGCTTGGCACTAAGCAAAAGATGGAAGAAGTTATATATTCATTCAATAGTTCTATTTATTTGTGATGAATATAAAGCTGGACGATTAGAAATTATATATTCTTTTAAAATAAGAATAAATATAAGAACTGCAATAAATGAACTTGTAGATCTTATTGGTAAAATATACTGAATATACCGAAAACAGATAGTAACAACTAGGAATTTATTAAAAGTGGGAACATACAATAATCTGTCTTTATTAATAAAATACTTACCCAAGGTAATGATTTATTGTATAAAGTGCATACTGAAACGGGCATGAAACCTTAAAAGGCTACTCTCCACAGCATACCGTAAACGAGGTACCCTAAGGAACAGTTCCTTCGCGATTTCACTGAGCTGTTAAAAAAAAAAAGTACTTATGCTTAGCGCATAATGCATTTTAGTTCTGCCGAAAATAATGCCTTGGTATTGGAAAATATATTATTATTACTACTTTTATTAATATTAATATTATCATCATCATTATATTTATCTTTAATGCTTATTGAATTAGGTTGTATTTTACTTATTGCTGTATAAAATTTTAACTCCGAGCAACATAATAACGCAAGCAAAGCATAGCTTGACTGGTATATATTAAGAGTGGATGGTAAATAACTACAAATAATTTGATATCTAATAAAGAAAAACGCGTGTAACAATATAAATGTAACTCATTTTGCCCGCTTACATAAATGAAGTAGAAATTTCATGTCTAATGTGTTTTGAATGGCCCTACATTACCTCAATCCTGTGTTTACATACATGTTGTATGTAAGCTGCTGGCAACGGGAAGGTTCTGTGCTAAGTACAACTCGCACCACGCCGACCTGCATTTACGTGACTCACAGTGAGGGAATGAGGGACCGATTCGGTCGCAAATCTTCCTTTACACAATAAATATATTGAAATAACAGGTATTCTTTTAATTTATATTCCGCAACGGGGGAATCTGCCGAAACGGCGAGGAGCTGCATGATCGGTGATTTCTAAATTATCTTCATCTACCTAAAAGACATTGTTAACTGCAGAGTATCTGTGACACAGATTCTCCTAATTCCAGATTTTAAGGTTTTAAGGGTTGAAGTTTAATACAACTACTGAGGCTTTCATGTCCGGCGTTCATACCATAAAATGTAGATTCCTGGTTTGTAGGTCGTGGTCCAACAGATGAAAGTTCACCCGACGTTTCGCTCAAAACTTTGCTGGCAGCTTCAGGGGAAAAGTGACTTCTCAGCGGTGTCTGATGTTGAGATTTAATTTTCATTGCTCAACTTTATAAGAGCAATGAGGGTGATTTTATAGTTCAAAGAACAAAAGTACAATTGCTTACATGTTGGTTTGAGTTATGTATTTGTACAGTAAAAGCAAATTTAAATAAAGCATAATGATATCATTATGTTATATTTATAAGTTTAATTCTGAAAGAATTGTAAATGCTAACCAAATAATGTTGTATGAAAAAAAAAAAAACGTATGGTTAATGTTTCAGTACGATTGATATTCTTCCTCACACCCCCTAGATGGACAGAGCGGAGGATAGAGGAGGTTCAACCGTGATCTCTTCAGTAAAAATCACCAAACTCTGAGATAGGGAGTAACAGCCATTCTAATAACTTCGTGAAATTTTTCTCATAGGCATAATTTTAGAAAATAGCGAAAAAACTGTAAATACTGGATCATCACATCGTCCTTAAACGCTGATACAAATATTTGCACGCCAACACGTAGATCTGCAGGGTTATTGTAACAAACATCAAGCTTCTTCTTTCTGCTTTTCCCCCTACTTTTCTAACACATTCTCTCTCACTCTCACTGTCTCTCACATCTCAAACATTACCTGATTTCTCCCCTTCTCTCTGTGCACATTGCACGTTATATGATGCTTTAAAAACGGGCAATATAGCTACATTTCCTGGGATGATTATAAACTTGTTAATAAAAATCTTGACAAATCACAAATGTATGCCTCTCGAACCACGAGAATTCTTACAAATAGTCGTGGATAGCATAATTTTGATATGTGAATTCCTAGAAAATGGGAAGATAAAGTGTTATCACAGCCAAACTACAAATTGGTGTGGGTAAAATGTTTTATCTTGGTTAGTGGTCAAAATGATAAAAATTGGATTCCAGTTGTGACAAAACTAAACATAAAGAGATCTGACAAAAGCAAAGATTATTGTTATTTTGTTTTTTTATGCTGTTTCTTTTATATAACCCCCTCCCCCTTATCATACCGGGGCTTTGCATTAGAAACAACTCGTTGTCTGTAGGTTCTTTACGTTGGGTTTAAATCGTTTTGTTTTCCTCAAATACACACGTATACATTCTTCCAGATTCTGTGGGGGATAAGGAATAACTCTGATTAAAGAAAAATTTCCCGCCCCAGCCGGTAATCGAACGCTGGACCTTCGAGTGAGTAGTCAGCTCGCTGACCACTCGATCACGGAGGCAGTCCACTATTTTGCCTCTGTATGACTCTTTCTTAATGTAACAAAAGCTTGTGATGCGCCGACTTGAATATTCATGGATGACCTTTTATATAAAATTGATTCTTTCTTCAAGCCAGATACTAGTTGCTGCAATTCGAAGTTTGTATGCTGGTTTGCGTAGACTTCAGAACCTCTAAAAATGTGAATATAGAGGGTTGGTAATGATAGCCAACATGCGAGCGTTACGTGAACAGTTGAAGTTCAGTTCTCTTTGAATGGCCAGGAGTAAAACAAAAGAGGCATAAAGAAAGATGATCTTCTGTTCAGAAAAGTGTAATAAAATTGAAACCAATAACTCAGAAACGGTTATCTCTAGAAAAAATGAGTGTGTTTTAACCAGATCTACATTTTGTGTGCAGTGAGCTTTTGTCTATCGCTTATGGTTTACCAGTTATGCAAAACTCATCAAGAATGCAGGGGCTTCAGAGCTATTCCCAGCCAATTCAAGATAAAAACTTTATTTCCCTTGTGTGTGTGTGTGTATGTAGTGTTTAGTAGTGTTTAATGTCCGCTTTAACTACTTAAGGCACCGCAGGCGGTGGCACCGATGATACATGAATGATGATGGAGCACCAGTGGAATGCGGAGTACCCGGAGAAAACCCGCCCCAGCGCCGCTTTGTCCACCACAAATCTCAGGTGCGGTCATTTGGGATCGAACCCCGACCGTCTAGGTGAAAGGTGAGTGGTCTAACCACTCGGCCACGGTGCGGCCGTGTGTAGATATATATATATATATATATATATATATATATATATATATATATATATATACATACGATGTATATCTCATTACTATATTACATTTTAATAAAATTGTTAGTCATTTTTGAGAAAACATCAATTTTGGCATTTAACCGACTTTTCATTTTTGGGTTACGAGTATGCTGTCCACAGACACACCACGGACCTTTTTCTAAAATGCTTTTTACTTTCTCTACACGTACTTTGCACATAGTGTATAGAGGTACTATTGTATTGCACTAAAAATTCGATACCGATATTTCATTTTGAGGTCCCCTGAGTAAAAAAAAAAAACAGTTTTAGAAGAAGGTCCATAAGATTTTCAAGAAAATTCCCCCACCCTCAAATACCCTTTGCAAGGAATTGTTATTATTTTTTTTTCAAAAATGGCTGAAACGATTTTGATTAAAATACCATACAATAAAGCTATTTACATCTCAAATAAAATGCATATCTTGAATTTTCTGGGAATAGCCTCTGTAGACCTGTTCACTCCGGATGAATGTTGCATAATTGGTAAGAGATACACAAAAGCATATTATACATAAAATATAGATCGCGTTAAAACACAAAATCTGTCACTTACGTATTTAGGTGTGGGTGACCCTTTCCAATATATTCCTTGTTATTAGCTTCAGTTTTCAAATAAAATTCTCATACGGGAGCTTGTCATCTCCTGGTTATGTAAAGATGAGGAATATTTCATTTCCATAGTAATCAGCTTTTAAAAGATTTGATTATCTTTCTAGTTACAAGTAATCAAGTAATAAGACACTTTCTGCTAATGTTTTGATTAGCGTGAAATAAGTAGAACAATTAGATTTTTTTTTGAGTCAGGGTGTTTCTAAAACTCGTATTGCCGTTAAAATCCTGGTATCGAATTTTTGGGTGGAATACAATACCTTCTCTACCTATTTTGTGCATAGTACGCGTACAGATACCTCAGTAAAATTTTAGTTACCTTAATAAGAATGTTTCAGCAAGCAAATGCTTGTAGAGTATCGATTTATTAGAAGTGACGTAATATACACCAGCTAGCTAAACTTACAAGTGAAATGAGAATATAAAATTAATCGGTGTGTCGGTGAAAAAAGAGTTGTTTCCTTTTAATGGTACGTGGCGCTGTGTAAAGCAATTAAATACGCAAGACCGGAAGTCCAAATGTGCAGACGATCTTGTTCAACTATTGCTAATGACACTAAAGGAAATGATAAGCACTGCGGGCATTTGTTTGTCAGACTGCAGCTATATTTCAAGGAGAACTCGCACAATTTAGCAAAAACAGAGAGAAAGGCAAAGCTATAACTCATGTCACAAAAACCCATCTGCTGTTACACAATGCTTATGAACTAGAATTCCACAGAACAAATGTTTTAGATAAGAAAGATGTCTTTCCGTTTGAGAAAAATATTAAGTGGCTAAAATTGAAACCAATGATCCAGAATATCTCAAAAATAGTCAACATTCACATGACATTCTCCACATCTCTGCAACAAATTATTGTTAAAAAGCTTATATTCTATTTAATTCATGCTAATTGAGAAGAAATTAGCAGAAATAGTCTTATTACTTGCTTCCCTGTAAGTAGAAGTGAATTAATGGAGTACCATAGGTTAAAGTGATATTCAAAAGCTGGTTGCTATGTGACTGAAGTTCCTTTGTTTGTATGGACAGGAGTTGACAAATTCCTGTATGAGAAAAGTGTGTTTTTCAAGCCTGAAACCAAAATCAAGGAATATCTAAAAAAACGATCAACTCCACGAATATATATATATATATATATATATATATATAACGTATATTATGTGTTTTAACGTGCTCTACATTTTTTGTGTGGTAAGTTTTCGTCTATCTCTTACGGTTTAGCAGTTATGCAAAATTCCACAAAATTCACCCAGGATAAAGTACTCTTCAGAGGCTATTCCCAGAAAATTCAAAATATACATGTTATTTGTCAGGTAAATATTTTTAATATATGATATTTTTATCAAAATCGTTAGAGCCATTTTTTAGAAAATCAAAATTTTCGAAAATTTTTCCATGTAAAGGGTAGTTGGGGGTGGAGGGATTTTCCTGAAAATCTTCATGTCGCATTCTTGGAAGATACCAAAACTAAATACCAAGTTTAGTATTTAGCGGTATTTTCGTTTTTGAGCTATGCTGTCCACAGATACACACATACACAGACATTTTTCTGAAAATGCCTTTTTTTGATTCATGGGGTCTTAAAACATGTACTTCAGGTGAAATCTCGGTCTCGAATTTTTGGGTGGAATACAATACTTCCTCTATACACTATGCACGTAGCACGTATAGGGGATGTAACAATGTATTAATTATGTGCTTTAAAAATATCTACGTTTGATATCTCGAAGGTTTACCAATTGTGTGAAAGTCATTCAGAATGAAGAAGTCTGCAGAGGCGACTCCAAGAAAATTCGAGATGTAAAATCAAAATAGGTGTTGGTAAAGAATTGAATCCTCACCTCTTGATGAATCGGAGAAAGATGTATTAAGATTTCAGATGCATTTAGTTTGTCATGAAGGTGTCTTAAATATCCGGTATTATAATCAAAACTGTTAGAGCCATTTTTGAGAAAATAAATTATTCAAAAAATGGTGTATATAAAAGGTGGTTGGAGGAGGAGATTTTCTCTTAGATATCGCATACCATATTTGGAAGATGCTGGACTTAAATACCACGTTTGGTGTTTAACGGACTTCTCTAAACTAAAAGGTCACAGTAAAACCTTGGACAATTTCAAAAGTAGCTGTATTGTGAACCTAGAGTTAAAATATTAGACCAAAACTTTATTTTTTCACTAAAACAAATCAAAACAAAAACTAAGACAAATTTGACAATAACTTCCAAATCATTAGAGCAAAATTGATGAAAATTTCACTGCAACTTATTTGCATTATATTATATCTAAGATGTAAGCTTTAAAAATCTAGCATTATTATTTTGGAATTTCAAACTTTCGGATACACATAGCCTTAAAGTGACGGGATGATGACATTAATCTTACCTCTGGTATCAAGGTCCTCCGTGATGGAAACATTTGCTTAGTGGGTTCATTTTTACAATGAAATATTTTTAACGGATTTTTGAGTCCGTTAGATTGTTTAGAATTGCTGACCGACAGCTAACAGAGCACAACCATTGACTAAGGTTACTGTTTAATTAAACTTTCCCCTTATGATTTTTGTACAGTTCCAAGAAAATGTTCCAACATCAGTCGGTGGGTACAAAATTCTTGGTCTAGTTCTTGTGTTTATAGAGAGACGTGTGGAGCGAATAGTTATTTATATTATAAGTGACTTAAATAGACTATTATTTGTGAGTGGGATGTTTAGTACACGAGCGCGTAAGCACGAATGATCTAATTTCTCATGAGCAAATAATAGTCTAATAAGCCACGTGTAATATACAACATTTTATGCTATCCTAATATTAACAGATATATTCTTATATTTATTAGTATTATTAGAGTCGTCATTACAAGGAATTGAATTTTAGTCGTGACTTAAGTAGTGCTATGATTGTTCATTGCTGCGTAACCCCACCGGAATAAACAGTTTCAATTCTGGTTGTTTAAATTGCACCAAATAAATCATTGAATGAAAATGTTATTCCCAAAGAAGTTTTAGATTATGATAAAAAATATGTACTTTGTTTGTTACCCGGAAAGTCGAAGGGCTTATATGACAAGTAATTTTCATTATTTAAAGCATGGGGAGCTACCAAAGGAATTAAAATGAGCACTTTATTTCAGATCTGATGAAATAAAGATTCATTTTTGTTGTTTCCTAGGATACACGAATTGTATACAATGTATACGGTGGAATGCGATGGCGGGGTAAACCGGAGAACCTGGAGAAAACTCGCCCCTGCGCCGCTTTGTCCACCACAAATCCCACATGCGGTAGATTGGGGTCAAACCCGGGCCGTCTAACCACTTGGCCACGGCGCGGCCACCTAAATCTTTCTCATGTACATACAAAAGTTGATGAATTGTCTGTCCTTTTTTATTTTTACATGTTGCTATGACAACAAACAAAATTGTAACTATACATTTTCCCTTAATTCTATTTACATGTGTAAGCAACATTTATATTACAACTCTGGTATGTTTAATGCCTTGAGAAAAGTTTCAAATATTTTTATGTTTTGGATTTCTGATGTTGTGAATTCAATACTCGTAAATATCCTGTTTTAAAACGTGATTCTATTGTTCTTTTAGTTTTCATGGCTGCCATTACGTCCCTATTTAGCCATTCTTGGCAAATATATACAAATTAACAGCACTTTCATATGCGAAAACACATATAAATAAATGTAACACATGGTATTTGTTCCATAATATGCTTAAACGCACCTATAAATGAATTAATTGAAGATTTTAATGGCTTGGTCAATTTATGACGTCACAGGATTTGATCTCTTTAATTATTATTTTCTGCACAGTTGACTATATTTAATTGTTTTAAATTCAATACCTGGGCTTAAATACAGTTTCACTTATTATACTGTAACAAAAGTTCTCTTTTCTCTAACAATTACTATTCACTTATTCATAATCTGCTCACAAGTCACTTTCTTGAATGTTTCTGTAACAATTCTGCCCTACAGTTTCTTTTCGACGTTCGCAGCAACGACGATTATTGCTCGCTACCAATTTCCCGTTGAAATTGACTCAACTGTTGCACGCTATGCATTCCCAATAAAAACTGAACTCTAGGCCCGTTCGTTCCTCTTTTTATACCTCTCGGTCATGTGACTCGAAACTTCTACAAGCAGTCGCACGTACCCACCACAGGTGTCGCAAACTCACTCAGGTGTAACAATGCCGGACTTCGACATTAAAGAACAACACATCATCCACTCGCTCGGGTGTAACTAAAGCTCCTGTCGGCACACGTGTCCACTAACGCATGTGTAACAATGGATGCTACCAATCAGTTAGGACATACGATGCAAGCTGTACACACACGTTTGGCGATTACGGCTCAGGGCGTAGTCACAACAATATTTTATAAAACTTTTATTTTTCAAAGCTATATTTTTACTTTCCTTTCACGTGCTACGAGCATAGGTCTTGTATTTCACCCCAAAATTGGATACCGAGATTTCACCGGAAATACATATTTTGAGACCCCCGAATCCAAAAATCAGCATTTTTAGAAAAAATGTCCGTGTGTGTCTGTATATCTGTGTCTTCTGTGTGTGTGTGTATGTTTGTGTGTGTGTGTGTGAGTCTGTGGTCAGCATAGCTCAAAAACGAAAAGTCCATTAACTACTAAACTTGATTTTGTCAAAAATGGCTCTAACGATTTTGATCATATTTAAGATATTTACATTTTTTGGTAGTGTTTAACGCCCGCTGTAACTACTTATGGCACCGCAGGCGGTGACACTGATGATACACGAATGATGATGGAGCACCGGTGGAATGCGATGGCGGGGGAAACCGGAGTACCCGGAGAAAACCCGCCCCAGTGCCGCTTTGTCCAGCACAAATCTCACATGCGGTCTATTGGAATCAAACCCCGGCTGTCTAGGTGAGAGGCGAGTGGTCTAACCACTCGGCCACGGCGCGGCTCAGATAGATATTTACATGACAAATAAAATGTGTATCTTGAACTTTCGGGGAATAGCCTCTGAAGACATCTGTATTCTAGACGAATTTTATTGAATTTTTGCATAACTGGTAAACCGTAAGAGATAGACAAAAACTTATTACACAAAATTACATCTCGATGAAACAAACAATTTATGTCATATACAATTTTTGTGAAGTTTGCCGTTTTGAGATATTCCTTGATACTGATTTCAATTGTAAAATACTTACTTTTCTCATACGGGAACTTGTCAACTACTGGCCACGGATTTCAATCCCATAGCAACCACATTTTGCCTAGTGTATTCCCTTATTCCCTTCTACTTATAAAATAACTAAATAATAAGACCCCTCCTGCTAATTTTTTTAGCATGAAATAGAAAAAAACCAAGTTATTAACAATAATTTGTTACAGAGATGTAGAGGAAGACATGTGAATGGAACACATTCGACTTTTTCATATTAAAAATGTTCCGTAAATCTCAATTTTTTTAAATACAACTAAAATTTCCCAGAATTTACAGCAGTATCTATTTTAATATTATATGCGTTACAATTATTCTAACGTACCAATAAATATTTTAGTTTCTAATTATTTATTGTAATAAGTTTTTCCTATACTTTTTGGTAGTAATTTTTCAAAGAGTATTTTAGTAGCAAAAATTCTAACTTAAAAAGTACCATAATTCAGTAATAAAAGTATTGAAATAAACATGCTAAAACTTTTTGTGTTTTCAAACCATCTATTCAAAATGCCGTCAAATTTTCTCAAATTTTGATTCGTGTGGAACATTTTGAATAGTATGTTTACCTAATGATATTTATGAAATAATTTATATCTTTCAACTATATGTGCATTATGAATGAAATTTGATATTTATATATTAACCACATTCGTATTACCAATGCGCAGTAAAATTTTCATAAAGTCTATATAAAATATGAAAACTTAAGTCTCCCTTAGTGGAACGTGTGGAAAGCAGAATACTTGTGTTTAACTACGCACTTTTGAAAAATCAAAATTCATGGATTTTCTTCATTACAGGATAACGATATTCATACCATGTAACAAGCAACTATTTCTTTATATGTTGATAATGTAAAGTGTATAATATAAATTCATACTTTTTCTCAGAAGGTTTCTAAATTGACGTCAACAAACGGAATTTTCAAAACATATTATTATTTAGGTACACATAACGGGCACAATTTTTTTCACAGAAAATTCAAGTTTTTTGGAGAAATAAAACACTTAGTGGTTCATAAAATGAGCGGATTATAATTTTCATATATTGAAATATGTAGACAAAAAATTGTTGAAGTTGATACAAATATTCTTCCCCTTAAAATTCAGAGTTTTTAAATTTTTAAAAATTCAAAATTCTGTATTTCAAAATATGTTTCCGCTCATTTTATGCACTACTAAGTGTTTTATCTCTCCTAAAAGTTGGATTTTCTGTGAAAAAAATTGTGGCCGTTATGTGTACCTAAATAATAATGTGTTTTGAAAATTTCGTTTGTTGACGTCACTTTACAAACCTTGTGAGAAAAAGTGTGAATTAATATTGCATACTTTACATTATTAACATATTAAGAAATAGTTGCTTATTACATGGAATGAATACTTGCACACAATTCATGATCTTTTGGGTTCCTCTTAATATACCAGCTGTCCCTATGTGCAGTGTGCAGATATCCGTTCGTGCGTCACAAGAGTTGCAGAACTAATAGGGTCGCTTCAAGTTAAAATCAGTAAGCCAGGAACTGGCTGAGTGACCTTCGTTTCACCCCTCGCACCTGCCCACTAACACTTATTTTTATTTTTTTGATAGTAATTTATCTTGTTTAATACAGTTCAGTTAAATACAGGACTCCGGCGATGTATTCCTGTTTCCTCCTTTTTTTCCATTTTCCTCACATTTACTTTATTTTTATGTTTGATTATCGTTTGATTATTGCTTCTAATACACACACACATATATGTATACATTTATAAACACACAAATACTCATGCCCAAGATGGGACTTGAACCCACGATCCCCTGCGCCACGAAGCACCAAAGCGAGACGCTTTAGCGAGTTCTGTCATGGGGACCGGCATTCAAGTAAGAGGGTAATCCTTTTTACTTTCTCTATACGTACTATGTACATGGTGTACAGAAAAGGTATTGCACTCCACCAAAAAATTCGATACCGAAATTTCACCGGAAATATATGTTTTAGGGCCCCCTGTATCCAAAAAAAGTATTTTCAGAAACACGTGCATGTGTGTCCGTGTGTCCGTGTGTCTGGGAACACGATAAATCAAAAACGAAAAGTCGGTAAAATACCAAACTGGGTATTTAAGTTTAGTATCTCTTAGGGATACGACACGAAGATTTTGAGAAAAATCCCCCCACCCCAAATTACACTTTACATGGAACTTTTTTCGAAAATTTTGATTTTCTAAAAAATGGCTAAGGATTTTGATTAAAATATCGTATATTAAAGTTATTTACCTGACAAATAAAATGTATATTTTGAATTTTCTGGGGATAGCCTCTGAAGATTACTTTATACTGGATGAATTTTTCATTACTACTAAACCGTAAGAGATGGACAAAAACTTACCACACAAAAAATGTTGAGCACGTTAAAACACACGATTTATGTAATATATTTTTTTTTCATGGAGTTGATTGTTTTTGAGATATTCCTTTTTCTTGGTTTCAGCTTTGAAAAACTTACACTTTTCTCATACAGGAATTTGTCAACTCCTGTCCATACAAACAAAGGAACATCAGTCACATAGCAACCAGTTTTTGGCTTTCACTTTAACCTATGGTACTCCCTTATTTTGCTTCTACTTACAATAAAGCAAGAAATAAGACTATTTCTGCTAATTTTTCTCGATTAGCATGAAATAAATAAAATATAAGCTTATTAGCAATAATTTGTTACCTGAGACATAGAGGTCATGTGATTGGAACACATCAGATCTTTTCACGCCCGCTTTATCTACTATAGCACCGCAGGCGATGACATATTATACATGGAATGAAGAGGAACACAGGTGGAATGCGAGAAAACACGCTCTTGTGCCGCTTCGTTCACCACCAATGCGACGATGGAACCTGGGCCACCTGGGTAAGAGGCGAGTGTTTTGAGATGCGTAGAGCGAAGGTTAAACTTCACTGGTGGCTTTTAACTTGAAATAGTCCACTTGATTTCTGCAACTCTTTTAACGCAAAAAAGGATATCTGCACACATCAAATACGGGGTAGCTGGGCCACCTGGTGCAAATACCGGCAGGGAACAGTAGTAATTTACCTTTAACCCTGTGTTGCCTGTCAGTACCTATAAATTCCACTTGTTTTAAGCGTAACCATACAAATAAGGTTGTACTCTAGGATTAATTTCATGTTATACTAACCTTCAACCATAAACGACAAGTAATCAATACTGGTTTATATTGTAAAAATATATACAATTGTTACCCTAAAATTGCAGTGATCTTTTTTAAATAAATAAAAGAGAAAACCGATATAACTACAACCAAATGTAACCCCATTAACTTCCAAGCACCACACCAATTATTTCCCTTGGGCTCTCCCCGTCCTTTACCACAATCATTGGGATTTGAACTTGAAACATCTGGTTTTGAATGGATGGCCAGTCCATTACCTATCACCTAACACTCATGGCCATTGGAACTTCTTTTTGGGTATTGCCTTTGACAGCATTATTAAAACTGATCTAGAAGAATTTAAACTTTTAATTGGGAAGAAAAGCATTAATAAATGATCTACATTTATTTTCATTTCTATTTTCTCTATTATTTTATAAAATAATTTTATATGATTACTACTAAATATTTTTTCTAGAACTCCAGTTTTAAACTTGAATTAAAGGAAAACGGCAACTAAGCTGTCTAAAAGCTTTCATGTAAATGTATATTATGTATTTCATAATTAAGAAAATGTGAGCCAACAGCTGATGTGTAACAAAGCTCGTAAACATGTACGTTTTTCGAGTCGATGTTTCTGTTTCAAGAACACTGTCACAGGCCGCACTTAGCCATCTGTGACTGCCGTCGGGTAGATATCTTATAAACAACGTGGTAACCAAAATTTCCCCTTCTGCAGGTACAATCAGATGCCTTTACAAAATATGTCCCCACCCTGTGTATGTAGAGGAAGCACCTAATTTAGACTGAGGACACGCGGACCACCCTAGAAGGAGAATGAATTTCTCTTCCCTTGATCGCCACTGTTGAAATAATTGGTGAGCGGTTTGAGTCTTTTTCTACAATCCGAAATGGGACATACCGTTTAAAAATCTAATGTGTTCCATTCACATGACTACATCGCTGCAAAAAATTATTGCTAAAATCATATTCTTTTATCTACGTTATATAATCGAGATAAACATTAGCAGAAATGGTCTTAATTACTTGCTTCCTTCTAAGAAGAAGGAAAATAAGGGAATACAGAAGGCTAAAACAATAGTCAAATATTTTAAAAACTGGTTGCCAAGTGGTTGAAATCTGTTTCTATGCATTGCCAGAACTTTACAACTTCCGTGTCAGAAAAGTTAAAAGTATTTTTAATCTGAGATAAATGACAAGGAATATCTAGAAATGCTAAATTCCACGAAAAATGTAAATGACATAAAATGTGCATTTTAACGTGATCTACATTTTTTATTTACTCTACACGTACCATGTACATAGTGTATAGAGAAGGTATTGCATGCCACCGAAAATCGATATGGAGAGTTCACCGGAAATACATGTTTTGGGTCCCCCTGAATCCAAAAAAAATCATTTTCAGAAAAAGGTCCGAGTATGTGTGTGCGTGTATCTGTCTGTCTGTGGACAACATAGCTCAAAAACGAAAAGACCGTTGAATACCAAACTTGGTATTTAAGTTTGGTATCTTCCAAGGATGCAACACGAAGGTTTTCAAGACAATCCTCCCACCACCAGCTACCCTTTACATGGAATTGGCCCAAGAAAAATACATGGAATCGTTTTCAAAGATTTTTATTTTCTCAAAAACGGTTCTAATGATTTTGATTAAAATGTCCTATATTGAAGATATTTATCTGACAAATAGATTGTACATCTTGAGTTTTTTGGGAATAGCCTCTTTTTTTTGGTAGTGTTTAACGCCCACTTTAACTACTTATGGCACCGCAGGCGGTGACACTGATGATACATGAATGAAGATGGAACACCGGTGGGATGCGATGGCGGGGGAAACAGGAGAACCCTGAGAAAACCGCCCCAGCGCCGCTTTGTCCACCGCAAATCTCACATGGGGTTGCTTGGGATCGAACCCTGGCCGTCTAGGTGAGAGGCGAGTGGTCTAACCAGTCGGCCACGGCGCGGCCCGGAATAGCCTCTGAAGACTACTTCACTCTGAATGAATTTTATGGAATTTTGCATAACTGCTAAACCGTGGGAGAGGGACAAAAACTTAACACACAAAAATGTAGAGCATGTTAAAATACACAATTTATGATATTTTTTTTTTCGTGGAGTTGATCGTTTTTTATATATTCATTGTTATTGATTTCAGGCTTTGAAAAACTTATACTTTTCTCATACACGAATTTATGCACCCTGTTCTTGCAAACAAAGGAGCTTCAGTCACATAGCAACCAGCTTTTGACTATACTTTAACATATGGTACTCTCTTATTTCGCTTCTACTTACAAGGAGGCAAGAAGTGAAACTATTTTCGCTATTTTTTTCTCAATTAGCGTGAAGTAAATCGAAGCATAAGCTTTTTAACAATAATTTGAGGCAGAGATGTAGAGAAAGGCATGTGAATGGAACACATCACATTTTTTTATGTAGTAAGTTTTTGCCTCTTACGGTTTACCAGCTACGTAGAATTCAGAATTCAACAAAATTCATTCAGAATAAAGAGGTTTTAGAAGTATTACCATAAAATTAAGATATATATTTTAGTTGCTATATAAATATATTTAATATATGGTATTTCAATCAAAACCGTTAGAGCCATTTTTGAAAATCAAAATTTTCGAAATTTGTTCCATGTAAAGTGTAGTTTGGTGTGGGTGATTTTTCTAAAAATCTTCATGTCGCACCCTTGGAAGATAATAAACTTAAATATCAAGTTTGGTATTTTACCTATTTTTCCTTTTTGAGTTATCGTGTTTTCAGACACATGGACACACGAACACACATACGGACCTTTTTCTGAAAATCCTTTTTTTTTTTTTTTTTGATACAGGTGAACTCAAAACGTCTATTTACGGTGAAATACAGGTATCGAATTTTTTGGTGGAATGCAATACCTTCTGTATACACTATGTACATATTAGTGTAGAGAAAGTAAACATGTGCAAAGAAATGCATTTAAATGTATAGTGATTTACGATTTCTGCGAAGTTATGTATCTTCGCTGATGCATATCAGAAAGGCGTTTTGTTACTTGTCCGGTAGTTTTCTTTCTGAAAGTGATGCATCTAAATTGTGGAAAATTAGAACATAACTTTTATTCTATACCTCATACACAGGATATTGCATTCCATCCAAAATTTCACTGAAAATCTACCCTTTAGCATTCCCTGAATAAAAAGCATCTTATTGTCCCATTCACATGACTTTCTCCAGAAAAAGGGCTGCGCGTGTGAACAGCATAACTCAAAAACGAAAAGTCGGTTAGATACCAAATGGTATTTAAGTTGAGTATCTTCAAATGATGCGAGTAGAAAGTTTTCAGGAAAATCTCCCCATCCCCAAAGACCCTTTAAATTAAATATTTTTCAAAAATGGCTCTAACGATTTTGATTAAAGTACCATATGGTCGAGATATTTTAATGACAAACAAAATGCATATCTTGCATATCTGGTGATAGCCGATAAGCACTTCTTCATTCTGACTTTATGAAACTGGTAAAGCGTAAGTGATAGACAAAACCTTATTACACTACAAAACAAGAGTATGTCTTCTTTTTTTTTTCTGAGTCGGTCGTTTCCAATAAATTCCTTGTTATTAGTTTCAGTTTTAAACTACTTAACATTTTATCAAACGGGGAGTAACTTTCGTTTCCTACTTTTGTTTTACCCCTTGCTACGCACAAAGAATTTCAATTTTTTCATACAGCAATAGCTTTAAAAGATATGACTATCACGGTAACCTAGTGTATTCCCTTATTTCTCATCTGCTTACAAGGAAGCAAGTAATAAGACCGTTTCTGATAATGTTTATCTTGATAGAAGTGGTCAGACAAATGAATAATCTTTTCTAAGAAAAGCTTAAAGAACAGGTAGAGAATGGCATGAGAATGGAGCACATAGGATTTTTAATAATAGAATAAAAACAGTATCTGCTTCAAACTATTCCTTATACTTTGTGCATCTAATTTTCCAACTAATGCATTTAAAATGTTAAGGAGATAGTTCGCTTGGAAACGTGGACAACACTGATGGACGACATGTAATAAATTTAAAGGAAAGGTGGATTAATAGACAAAGAGGAATTTGGGTGTCTTTGGCTTTGCATTGCTTGGTTAGGATCGCTGCCTTCCATGTGCATTAACATAAGGTAGGAGAGAGAGAGAAGGAATGATTAACAAGGGAATGATAGAGGAACTAGATAAAAGGAAATCCATTAAAACAAGAACAGAAGGAGCAAGAGAAATGAGGTGGTCAGGGAAGGGAGCGTGTTTTGGGCACCTCTCAGAGCTTCCTAATGTCAGCACAGTCTCTTTATTGGACCGCATACCACGGCAGAACTGCCTGCGCTCGTATCTCTGTCAGTGTCTTGCCCTTTTTTTCTACTATTGCTTCAGATGTAGATTCTTCCAGTCAGGGGCGGTTTCTGGGCACACAAGCCTCAAGCATCTTCCATAGGTAGTCTTAAAATGATTATGCATATACTGTATATTAATATACAGGGTTGACTTATATAGAACTGACACATTTCTTTCATTTAATGTTTCATAACGTGTTATTATTATACCTAAATTGTAGAGGAACGTTGGGAGATTATTTACCTCTATAGCGAATGTTGAAAATGTCCTCCATCCTGCATAAGGCACAACTCAACACGTCGATCCATGTTACTGGCCACTCGTTGGAGGACTCTGTTTTCAATATCTTGAATCTCCTTTGTGATGTTGTGCTTCAGATGTCCAATGTCTGGGGACCTTGTCTTTTAAGTAACCTCATAGAAAGAAGTACCGCGATGTCAAATCCGGAGACCTCGGTGGCCACAAGTTCCTGGAAATTATCCGGTCGTCAAAGAAACTTGCAATTAGGTTCATGGATTCATTTGATATATGGCATGTAGCGCCGTCTTGCTGAAAATATCCTTGACGCAGCTCTACATCGTACAGCATTTTTTACATTGAATACAAGAACATGATGTCGAAACAGCTGCTAAAAATGCAATTAGGAGTAAAACAAATATCTGCGCTTCTAGTGACAAGGAACCGAAACTCCAGAACATTCTGCTTAATTTGGTGCTAAAATTGGGCCATTGAATGAATTTCCAACGGAATAATTAAAGACAGAAATGTATCAGTTCTACATAAATCATTCTGTACATTTATTATATTACATACTAATGTGATATTGTAAACTGCTTAAACTCGATTGACAATTAAATAATTATATTTCCTCCTGTGTATTTTATTATAAATTAATCTAGATTACTACTTTCTCTAGCACGTATTTGTAATGTACATAGAAGGTAGAGAAGATATTATGCTACACCAACAATTTCGAATTCGCGGAAGTATATGTTCTGAAGTCCCTGAATAAAAAAATCTTATGTGTTGCATTCACATGCCTTTCTCTACTTGTTCTGCAAACGAATCATTTTCACAAAATATTATTCTTTTATTTATATCATGCTAAATGAGATAAACATTAACACAATTGCTCTTACTACAAAGTTTTTTATTTTTATAAGGTAATACAGCAGGCTAAAGCGACAGTCAAATATTTTAAAAGCCGATTGATATGTGAACAATTGAAGTAAGATTCGATTTGCATTTCTAGAAAAAACAAAAGAAAGATGAAGCGAAATTGAAATGGAGTTTTATTTATGGATGCTCTTAAACTCCTGTAGTTTTCAGCGTTCTATTATACACTGGCCATGAAAGACCACTTAATTTTGCATAGAGACTTATCAGACTTGAGATTCTTTTACGTGATGTAAATCTACGACAAGGGACCAACGGCACTACCAACTACCATGCTAAGGATTTTTACGCCCGAAAAAATCCTTCGTCTTCCGGCATGTTAAGAAAATGATCCGTGTGTGTGTCTGTGGACAGCATAATTAAAGATTGAAAATAAAGTTAAATACCAAACTTGGTATTTGAGTTTAGTACCTTTCAGGGATGCGACACGGAGATTTTTAAGAAAATTTCCACCTCCTAAACTATATTTTCAATGGAAAAATGTTTGAAAATATATTTCTTAAAAATGGCTCAAACGATTTTCATTAAAATACGGCACATTAAAGATATTTACATGGCAAATAGAATATGTACCTTGAATTTTCTAAGAATAGCCTCCGAAGAACTCGTCATTTTGGATTACTTTCGCATAACTAGTAAACCGTAAGATATGGGCAAAAAATAACTACATAGAACCTATATCTAGTTAAAATATACAATTGTAGGGTTTACATTTACAAGTTATCCTTTCTCATTTATTTTAGTTTTCTCATACGTGAAATCATCATTCCTTTCATATCTCTTTTATTTTACACTTGGCCAAATTTAAAATGTATCACGGAGCAAGCAGCTTCTAAAAGACATGACTATTGCTTTAGCCTAATGCATTTTATTATTCTACTTCTTCTACTTATAAACATCTAAGTAATAAGACCATTTCTGATGTTTATCTGGATTAGTATGATGTGACGCCGATCCAGGTGGCGCTTCGTGGTGCGCAGGAGCGTGGGTTTGAGTCCCGCCTTGGGCATGGGTGTTTCTGTGTTTGTACATGTGTCTATGTTTGTGTATGTATATGTAAAAGGAAAACGTTAAGAATAATAAGGTCTACTAAGGAAATATAGGAAACTGAAAAAATTGGAGAGAAAAGGAATACAGCGCCGGAGTCCTGGCAAGCCTCCGGAACTATATTTAAAAAAAAAAAAAAAAAAAAAGTGGATAAAAGAGCAGCTCAACGAGGCTATTTCAAGTTAAAACCCGTCAGCGGAGAACTGGCGAGGGTGGCCTACGTTTTAACCGTCACAATGGCCGCGACCCGCTCACCGTCTCTGCTGACAATCTAGACGGGACAGCGAAGGTCACTCTCACCATGTTTCCATGGAACTGAAATAGAAATTGACTTCGTTTTTTTTTTTTTTTTTTTTTTTAATTTTTTAGCTGTTTAATACACAAAAGAATATCTGTACACGTCAAATACGGAACAGTTGTGCCATCAGGTATAGAGGTTAGTTTGTAGTAGGGATTTTCAGGGAAACGTATATTTTGAATTTTGTGGGAAGAGCCTCTGAAGATCTCTTCATTCTGGATTACTTTTGTATAACGTTTGTATAACTGGTAAACCGTAAGGGATAGACAAAAACTTGCTACAGGAAAGATGTAGATCTCATTAAAACCACAATTTATTTCATATACACTTTTTTTTTTTGTAGAGTTAACCATTTTCAAAATCTTCCGAATTATTGGTTTCACTTTTAAGGTACTTAAACTTTTCTCAAAAGGGATACATCTTTGTTTTCGTTTCTCATTTGTTTACCCCTAGCAAGCAAAGGGAACCGAATTTCAATTGTTTCAGTTAGTGACCAGATTTTAAAAGCTCTGACTATTGATTTATCCTAGTGTATCCTCATTTCCCTCCTACTTACAAAGTAGCAAAGTGGCAATGTTTATCTTGATTAACATGACGTATAAAAATAATTTTATAAGGATAGTTTTTATAGCATAGCTAGAGAAAGACAAGTGAGTGGAACACATTATATTTTTTTATTTATTGAAGGGTATTTGTTTCCAGTGGATTCTAGGTAATGAATTGGTAAAGTAAAAATGATGTCTAATGATCTTACCCATTGATACTTCAGATTTGCCGTAATACTATGCTGCCAATTTAAATCTTACATAATGAATACTGTGGTTTGGTAAGATATTAGCATAAACACTTGGCGTAGCTCGTGGTTTGAAGGTTTATCCGTATGACACTTGGGCTTAGATTGATTGCATCGTCCAATAGTTTGTGTTCTTTAGAGGCATTTAAAAATATAGTATTACTCCACAATTTCCTGCAGCTCCTAGTGGAGCATAGGACACCGTTACGATGTTTCTGTTATCGGATTTGAATTTATAGTTCGTGAGTTCGCCGTTATGCGCCATGTTGTCGAAGGATCAGCTCGTCGCCCAAAGATGGCACTGTAGGACGAAACCACGACTTGCGGTCACGACTATGGTGGAATTTTATCCAGAAACCTTTTTCTTTCAAGGTATGGGGTTATTTTGTGTGTAAATGAACATTGCACGGGGCCACCGAAGGTAGCAATGGTGTGAATTCTTGCAATCTAAAAAATATATCATCCAATTGTTTTGAACCGCAATATTTGGTTTTATAGGTTCGCATGGTAGCTACTACACCACGGAGGGTGACATCTCACCTGTAAATCTTTTAATATATGATTTCTAGACTGGTACTACAAAGCTTCAGGAATTTCTAAGGACTAGTTTTGGTTATTACAAACACACGATTTGTACACTTCGTTTTCTTTGTTAAACACAGTTGCAGAGCTGCCAACATGTTTCAGAGAAACGCTTTCGTAGATGTTAGGCCCAGGTTAGTGTAAATAAACTGATTTTCGAGCAATCCAGGCGCCAATCTAGCGAGTTTAGCTCCCTGCATTTTGTTACTGCCGCATAAGCCCCTGACTTTTACCAAAATAATATGCATTGGTAAGAACATCGAAACTGTATTCCTAATTAACGTTGCTTCAGGGATCGAAGCACCATTATTGATTGATAATCGATATAAACATTGGCAAAAGTTGTCTTTTACTTGCTTTCTGTAAGTAGATAGTAAATAAGGGAGTACACTAGGCTAAAGCGACAGTCAAATCTTTTAAAAGCTGGTTTCCATGTGGTTGAAAACCGTTTCGTTGTGTTGTCAGTAGTTGACTAATTCCCCTATGAGGAAAACGGAAAACTGAAACCAATAACAAGAAATATCTCCAAAATGGTCAACTCCACAAACAAATAAATAAACATGTATATGGCATAAGTTGTGTTTTTTAACTAGCTCTACATTTTTATGCCGTAAGTTTTTGTGTATCTCTTATGATTTACCAGTTATGCGAAATTCATCAAAATTCATCCTGAATAAACAGGTCCTCAGAGACTATTGTCAGAAGATTCAAGATATACATTTTACTTGCCATGTAAATATATTTAATATACGGACATTTAATCAAAATCGTTTCAGCCATTTTTGACAAAATCAAAATTTTCGAAATTGTTTCCATGTAAAGCTTAGGATGGGGGTATTTTTCTCAAAACTTCATGTTGCATCCTTCATCTTCTTTCACAGATTAGGCCTTTGTCTGTTCCGATCTCACATATATTCAGCCCAGCGGTTTCTTGGTCTTCCTACCGCTCTTCTTCATCCAGGATTATACATAATGCCAGCTTTGGTACCCTATCCTCGTATCAGTGGTTCTATCGAATTGTTCCTGTGTTCTTCTATTTGTTGAAGAAGTGGTTGTACTTTTAGTTCCTCTATAATATTCTCCTTTTCTCGTTTTTAATATGTTCTTCCCTTCTACAGCCCATAGGAAGCTCATTTCGCTGCTTGAATTTTGCTTTTATCCTTTTCCTTTAGGATCCAGGCTTCACTTTCATATATAGCCAGCCACTGGTAGTGCCATCTCTGGGTAAAATCTTAGCTACGTTTCTTTTCTAACTTTGTTTCTCACTGTTTGACTGATTGCTACATAAATATGTTGAAAATGTTGCATTTTCCTATTTATAGCTTGTTCTTCTTCATAAATTATATCGCAGACAATACTGGAAGTCTGTAGCCTGTTCCCACACTTTATCTTCGATTGCTATTTTTGTTCCTACTGAATACCTTCCATGGAACGCCATTGCTTTAGTTTGTGATTTTGGAATTATCATATTCCTTGGAAGACATTAAGATATAGAATGGGACACTGAGACTGCGTCTATTCCCAGAAAATTTAAGATATACATTTTATTTATGATTATTTTACCTACGGTATTTTAATCAAACTAGCTACAGACATTTTTAGGAAAACAAAGTTTTCAAAAAAAAAATCCTTGTTGATAAAGAGTAGCTGAGGGAGGGATATTTTCTTGAAAACCCTCGGGCCACATCCTTTGAAAATAATTAACTTAAATGCCTCAGACAAAACAACACACCCAGCCATTCAGCAACGCACAGATGGACCCTGTTTTTTAATTTTTTTTTGTTGACTCAGGAGACATATATTTCCGGTGAAATCTCTATACACTGTAGAGAAAGTAAAAACGAACTTCAAATCAACAGAAACCACGACATGGTCTACTGAATCACTGAATGAATGTGTCCCAAATTGTTGTAGCTCTGGGCATTTGAGAGAAAATTTTGTTTCATATTTTGATAGAATAAGTGGACATAAACATGAACACAAATATGGACATTAATAAATGATCTGCAAATGGATACCGCGGCTACTGGCTACGGATCAAAAGCAAACCTTTGAGCAAAATTTGGCTGGTTTTTAGAAAGATCTCACCAACCGTCCATTTGCAACTAAGTATAAAACATGGGTGTGCTATTACACATAAACAGCAGTTTAAGTTATGGAATTACCTACCATGATTCTGCAACACCAAAAAAGGCAAATTGTATGAAGTCTACCGGGAGGAGTTTTCTGGGAAGACAAGGTTGTGATGCTAATTATCTCCATCCGAAAATATAACATTCGAACGTATTATGCCAATCTTCTGGATCAATCAAAGTCCATAACCCATGAGAAAAGTTTGGCGAAGAGGAAGGTCGTTATCCATCAAGTCAATAACCGCCCTTGAGCCGTTTGCGCTGTCTTGCCAGCTCAATGGATTAGGCTAAGTAATTTGCGAGCGTCAGCCAGAGAATTAAGTTTCTTTTAACTTTCTCTACACGTATTATATACATAGTGTATAGAGAAGGTATTGCATTGCATCCAAAAATTCAATGCGAAGATTTCACCAGAGATTTAGGATTCTCTGTATAAAAAGAAGCATTTTAGAAACAGGTCCGTGTGTGTATGTGTGAGTGTGTGTTTGTGTGTCGGTGACCATGTGAGAACACGATAACTCAAAAACAGAAAGTCGATAATACCGAACTTGGTATTTAAGTTTAGTATCTTCCAGAGATACGACACAAAAATTTTGAGAAAAATCCCCCACCCCAAACTACCCTTTACATGGAAAAAGTTAGAATATTTTGATTTTCTCAAAATCGTCTCTAAAGATTTTGACTAAAATACCGTATATTAAATATATTTACATGGCAAATAAAATACATATCTTGAATGTTCTGGGAATAGCCTCTGAAGACATCTTTATTTTGGATGCATTTTGCAGATTTTTGCATATCTAGTAAACCGTAAGAGATAGACAAAAACTTTCTAAACAAAAAACGTAGATAGTACTCATTAAAACTCAATTTATGCTACATACATTTTTTCAAGAATTTGACCGTTTTTAAGATATCCCTTGTTTTGGTTTCAGTTTTAAAATATTCTTTTCTGAAATGGTAGTTTGGAGGAAAAAAGGAAGTTCAGTCACATAGCAACCAGCTTTTAAAGTTTTGACTATCACTTTAGCCTATGGCACTCCCTTATTTCCCTTCTAAGGAAGCAAGTAATAACACAATTTCTACTAATTTTCTCGATTAGAAAATAGAAGAATAGGCTTTCTAACAATAGTTTGTAGCAGGGATGAAGGTCTGGCGACTGGAATTCATCAGATTTTTTCCTCTTTAAAATATGTTTGTCAATAGCCCTAGATTTCCCATCCATGTTCCTTGGTAAATGGCAATGAGAAAGTTTAGCATTCACATAAAATTTTACCTCGTGCACCCTAATGCACGTTGTTTTTTGTTTGTTCTTTTTATTTTATTTAACGTTAATTCAATTACTTGGTCCTATCGCGACGGCTCTGTTCATGATACTCGTTGATAATATGGTGAACATACCACTCCACTTCGCGCCAGGCAGATGGTGTTATGGTGCCATCCAGTCTGGCTGCTTTTTGCCATCTGTACTCAGACAGTACTCAGCCAAGGTCTTATCCCTTATACACCATTCTACTTTGCTCCACATGTAGATGTCGCTGGGATCCTTCACTACGTGTGACTAGATGGAGCATAACCCTAATTACTATATATTTTACAGTTTTACTGTTTTAGACTGTAAGTGAAAATTTGAGTCGTGGTACGAGTGTTAAATACCCACTCTAATATTTACCTCGATGATATGGAAATAACGAAAAACCTCAGCCAAATTGGTTGGTCCACGACATTTGAACACCCCAAATGCGGGCCATAAACGTCACCTATCCTGCTCGGTGCGTGTTGTTGCAATGACGAAAATCAACGTAATGGGGAATGATCTGCTGTTGCATCTAACACATTCCTCTGGCTTTGCTCCATCAGACTGTTCCACAAACTGAAAATTATCTTTGGTGGAAAGAAAATTTCGTTTGATGACCTTAAACCACCGTTTAGACCTAGATGGTGGACGGGATGCTTTGATGTCGAAGGAGATTGTGTTAAAAAATTTTCCCACATGACTTTCTCTACCTGTTCTGCAAACAAACTAATCTTACACATCAAAATTCTTTTAAGTACATCATGTTAGTTGAAATAAACATTAGCTGAATTGGTATTTTTACTTTCTTCCTTGTAAGTAAAGGAAATAGGGAATTACGTTAGACTAAAGCGATAGTCAAATCTTTTAAAAGCTGGTTGCTATGTGAAACAATTGAAATTCGATTATCTTTTCCAATACTAGCAGTAAAACAAAAGAGATGGAACGAAGATTGACTTCCTGCTTGAGAAAAGTATAAGTAATTTAAAATTGAAACCAATCACAATTGAACAGTTAGCTAAAGTAAATAAATAAATAAAAAATAAAATGAATTGAAATATTTATATTTTTGTGTAGTAAAGTTTTGTCTATCGAGTTATACCAAAGTCATTCAGAATAAAAAGGTCTTCAGAGGCTATTCCCAGAAAACCCAGTATATACCTTTCGTTTGTCATGAAAATATCCTAAACATGTGCCACTTTGATAAAAATCGTTATAGTTATTTTTTGAGAAAATCAACATTTTTGGGAAAAGTTCCATATAAAGGGTACTTTGGAGAGAAATATTTTCTTGAAAATCTTTGCGTGGCACCTTTGGAATACATTGAATTTAAATACCAAATTTAGAACTAAACGGAATTTTGATTCTAGAGTCATGCTGTCCAAAGTCACACAGATACACACGTACATTTTCTATAAATGTTTTATTCAGGGTGCCTCAAAACATGTATTTATGGTGAAATATCGGTATCTAATTGTTGGGTAGAATACAAAACCTTCTCTTTCTACTATGTGGTTGTACATACGTGGTAGATGAAGTAAAATGCCCTTTTGGGGTTCTAGGACTGCAAAATATTGGTCGTATGTGACTTTACTCTAGAGAAAAGAAAACTAATTTTGGGGAAGGAGATCGTGAGCGAATAAAACTAGTATTCTAGCGAAGCTTTGAATCGAAATTTCGAGTTCAATACAGTTCTCTCTCTCTCTACCTTTTTTAAAACTGCCTTGAAACTAAGGTTATAATTGGTACATTCAACTCGTATGCAGGATTTTCCGTCTGTAACTAGTGAACTCACAAGATCGTGTAAACATAGAAACCGCCACTGACTAAATTACTCCTTACGAAATATAGTCAGTCCCTAGATATCTGACTTTTTATTGTTTCCTTGCCTCGGTTTGACTTCATAAAACCTTGGGTCGGAAATTCACAATCATACGACTGGTATAAAAAAAAGAAGATAAAGTTTAGAGGCGATTAAACTGGGGTAAAACACGGCACAGGAAATGTGCTTTGTCTAGATTTGGTTTCAAAAATCCGGTGGTTATCTCTGTTTGGTCATCAACAGTGAAATATAAGGTAGCTCTTCGTGGCTTCTCCCTCTGTGTGTGTGTGTGTGTGCGTGTGTGTGTGTGTGTGTGTGCCAATGGAGCCCTGTTCGCTTCATTTGTTTCTGATTATCTACAATATAAAACTGTACCATAAATGTCTCATAATTTTGGTTTTACTTTATCTACACGTACTATGTACATCATGTATACAGAAGGTATTGTAATGCATCCAAAAATTCGATACCGAGATTTCACTTGAAGTACATGTTTTGGGTACTCTGAATCCAAAAAAAAAAAAAAAAAAAAAAAAGCATTTTTAGAAAAAGATTCATGCGTGTGTGTCTGTGTCTGTGGACAGCATAGTTCAAAAAGCGACAAAACGTTAAATACAAAAATTGATATTTAAGTTTGATGTATTCCAAGGATGCGACACGAAGACTTTAAACAACATCCTTCCACCCCCAACTACCCTTTAAATTAACTTTCTTAGAAAATGTATATTTTCTCAAAAATGACTCTCAGAATAAACTTCTCTTCAGAGGCTATTCCCAGAAAATTCAATATATACATTTTATTTGTCAGGTAAATATCTTAAATATACGAAATTTTAATCAAAATCGTTAGAGCCATTTTTGAGAAAATAAAAATTTTTGAAAAAAGTTCCATGTAAAGGGTAGTTAGGGGTGGGGGGATTTTTCTCAAAATCTTCGTTTCGCATCCCTGGAAGATACTAAACTTAAATACCAAGTTAGATATTTCATCTAGTTTTCGTTTTTGAGTTATCGTGTTCACAGACACACGGACACACGGGCACACGCACACGCACACTCACACACACGGACCTTTTTCAGAAAATGGTTTTTTTAGATAAAGGGGACCCTAAAACATATATTTTCGGTGAAATCTCCCTATCGAATTTTTTGGTGGAGTGCAATACATTCTCTATACACTATGTACATAGTGTCTATAGAGAAAGTAAAAATGTAGATCTCGTCAAAACACACAATTTATGTCTACGTTTTTGTTGTGGAGGTAACCGTTTCCGCAACAATCCTTGTTATTGGTTTCAATTTCTTTTTTTTTTTTTTTTTTTTTTTTTTTTTTTTTTGTAAGTTTAACGTCCTTTAACCTAGTTGGTCACATCGGAAGATGAATGAAATTTGTGAAATGATGCTCAAATGATCTCGGGGTCCATAGAGCTTAAAGTTACTCGACATTCGTCTTCTCAGAATACAGTAAAATCCCGACAAAAATCCTTTCCCGGGTAACTCACCCTAAGCGACAGTCTGCCAGCGGCTGGCGTACCATGAGGTTGTCTGCCCGCTGTGTGTGTCTAACCGGCTTGTACTAACGAGAGTTGTTTTGTTTTGTGTGCTGCTGCATATAGCTACGTTCTAGTGTCGGCGCGTCCACCGGTTGAATTGCGTATCCTTTTCATACCTGTTTTCTAAGAATACAACGGTAATCATGGCAGTTTATAAACGTGTGAATACTATCAAAATTCAGTTTGATACATCAGCGAGTAAACCCAGTGCATTAGAAATACACCAGTGGCTAGTAAACTTCTTGGGGCTGCAAGCAGATCAAGTGGATACTCTCCAGCTTCATACCAGAGAAAGAGCGATCTATGTGAAACTGATATCAGCGGTATTGTATGACAATCTTCTGGCTCGTTATAAGGATGAGCAGCATTTTACGTATGCCTCCGGAGGAATCACCAACGTGAAAATTACACCTGGTGACCAGCAAACAGTTAATGTTCGAGTGTTTAACTTGCCCTCCGAGGTGCCACTCACAGTGTTATCCCAGGAATTGAGTAAATACGGTACAGTGTATGACATACGACGAGAAAAATGGGGTTCCCAGTATCTTCTAACGTCCAACAATGGCGTGCATGCAGTGAAGATGGGGTTGAAACGTAATATACCAGCTAGTTTGATAATCGATTCGTATTTGGTGGCCATTAGTTACATCGGCCAACCACAAGCTTGTCACCTGTGTCATGACACTACGCATTTGAAAGCAGCTTGTCCGCTACGTGCAACGCGGCTTCCCATAAATCCCAGGAATCGACCGGTCACTTTCAGCGAGGCGGTGGGTGCTGTCACATATTCTCCTGCTGGGGATCAGAAACCACTGTCCATTACGACGGGCAACTCTGCCGTGGAACCGACTTCTGTGAATGTCTTACAGCAATCTTCATTTGCCGACAGTAACATTCCGGCAGTGGAGGAGACACCGCTGGTTGCTGGGAAGCCCGAACATGTAAACGAGGATAAGCACTCAACACCCATTGATGAGCCACGGGAACTGTTGGAACCCCCTTCAGGAGCTGCTATATCGGCCGACTCTCAGGACGAAGCTATGGAAGTTTTCAGTGATGAAGAGGTGGAGTTGTCGGCGAGTGAGATATCACACTTGTGGCAGAAGGGCTGTTCTTCCCTGTCTAGCCGTGACCCTCGGCTACGAGGTCAGTACCGGCGATTGGAGGGAGAATTTATCTCGGCGCGACAGTCTCCGCAGGACGTACCACAATTGTTCAGTTCCACTCAAACGCGAGGAAAAGTGAAGGACATTGAGTCTGGTAAGCGGCCGGCAGCGGATGATAGAGATAGTTTTGAGGATCTCCAATGCTCGTCTAAACTTACTAAGGATGATGCGTACCTGGAAACAGACAACTGATGTGCTTTGGTTCTGTGGTGATAACCGCTATTCTCATCTGGCGCCGTCTCCAATACAAATACTCTTCATTTGGATGCCTCTAGGTCTGCAAATGTGGGCTTCGCTTAACGTTAACGGCTTGCGACAGGTGGTTAAACAAACTCTTTAACGGGACTTCTTGATCAGTAATGACATAGATCTGTGCTTCTTACAAGAGGTGAATATTTGTAATCTGGACTTCTTGTATGGCTTCGATTACGAGACTAATCTTGGTCCTGAGGGTACTGGTACAGCGATTGTTTACCGGCAAGGACTACATGTACACAGCTTTGAGTACCATCCTTCCGGTAGGGCTATTTCGGCTACAATTGATAACGTTACCTTCGTGAATATCTATGCCCCTGCTGGTAATAATAAAAGAAAACAACGAGATGATTTTTTTCGGCAAGACCTCCTGCCACATATACTAACCGGAGCACCCTTTGTGATTCTGGGTGATTTTAATTGTACGCTGGCGGCTAAAGATCAACGAGGAGCCTTCAATGGGTGTATTACTTTGCAGCAATTGGTGGAACAACTAAGCCTGAAGGACACCTGGGAGCATATGTATGGCGACGAAGTCCAATTTACTTTTGTGAGAGGACAATCAGCTTCGAGGCTGGACCGTATGTATGTTTCGGCTGAGCTGATACCACGCATTCATTGCACGGAAATTGTGCCCATATCCTTTAGTGACCATAATGCACTCATTCATGCTATTCAAGGGCGGGTTACGAGCTGCAGTAGAGGCAGAGGTTACTGGAAGCTTAACTGCTCATTGCTTATGGATGATGAAGTGATATCCGATTTCCAGGACAGTTGGTCCCGCCTGCGGGAATCCCTTCTGCTAGCACCGAATAAAGCCTCTTGGTGGGTGCGTAAAGCAAAACCTGTGCTACGATCCTTCTTTCGAGCTGCAGCTTGCCGTCGCGCTATGGTTAGAAGGGAAACCATGGATTTTTATCTCCAAGTCCTTCATGAGCTTCACAAACACCAGCAGCAAGGTGAAGATGTACAACAACTTGTGAAAGGAGTCAAAGAACACATCAAGGCTCGAAAAACACGAGAACTACAGGGGAATCTGGCTAGAGTGCATTCGGCGGAGATAATGCATGGGGAAAAGGCAAGCTTTTACCACCTGGCAAAGGAGCGTAGACATGGTCGCCAGAAGATTATCACACAACTAGATGTGGGTGGTGCCCGAGTTTCCACCACGCCAGGAATTCTTCAAGCAGTACAAGACTTCTACAGACAACGATTGTCAGGACCCACAGATTACTCCCACACCGCAGAAAGGTATATGTCCGACTTTGTTCCCGTGGTCCCGGAGGAGTTGCAGCAGGATTCAATGCCAATTGCGGCATCGGAGTTGTTGGAAGTGATTCAGGCATCCAAAATGCATGCATCCCCTGGACCTGATGGCCTGCCATATGAATTTTACAAGCACTGCTGGCCATATATTCGGAAGGAATTGCTTCAAGTGTTCCAAGAAATGTGGGATGCAGAGAGCGCACCACCTGCTTTTGCGGACGGTATAATCGTGCAGATTCCGAAGAGTGCTCGACCGCAGACACCACAGGATTTTCGACCAATCACGTTATTGAATTGTGATTACAAGTTATTTATGAAAATCATTGGTGCTCGTATGCAAAACATACTCCCACATATGATTAGTGAGTTCCAGGTTGCATTACATAAAGGAGCGACCATTCACCATACGTTGGCTGCTGTGAGAGGCTGTATATTGCATTCTACACAGGACGAGAATTCTGCTGCTATCATAAACTTAGATCTCGTAAAAGCCTTCGACAGTGTTGTTCACGAGGGGCTATGGAAACGATTGGAGGTTTTGAACATGCCTCAAAAGCTTGTAAACCTAGTTAGAGCCCTGTATGGTGTTGCGTCCTCCAAAGTACTCTGCAATGGATTTTTAACGGCGGCTATTCCAGTTAAACGCTCCGTGCGCCAAGGTTCTCCCATGTCGATGATATTGTTCGCCCTGTATGTTGATCCGTTGGTTCGACGGCGGCAATCTACTCTTACTGGAATTGATGTGTATGGCCAGAAACTTGTGGTGCGAGCATATGCAGATGATGACACCAAGATGTTCTTCGATTGAGGGATTGTTTACAGTACTATAAGAATAGTACTGGCATGAGCTTTAATTTGCGGAAGTCTGAAATATTAGCGGTTGGTATACGGCCTCCCGATACCTCAGCTTTAGGTATTCCTGTTGTGCAGCGAACAAAGATTATGGGGATCTACTTCAGTGACAACGTGGCAGACATGAGGGAGTACAATTGGACCTCTCGCATAAATGTCTTACGTGCTGTCATGTATAATCAGAAAACCTGGTTGTTGAATTTGGTACAGCGGATATGGTTCTGTAACTGCTTTGCGTTGAGCAGAATTTGGTTCCTTGCTCATGTTTTACCTCCGACGAAACGTCATTGCCAAAGAATTGAACAGGTAATGGGTTATTTTATTTGGACTGGGAAGCTCTACCGCATTGCGCGTACCCAACTGCGTCTCCCTAAGGGCCAGGGCGGCTGGGGATTACTGGATGTGACACTACAGTCCCAGGCATTGATCCTTAAACTACTTCTGTTTGCCCTGGATGATAAAGGTGACCCTGTGGATGTCGTATTACAACAACAGTATGCATCATTTTGGACTCAAGGAGAACGTGACAAGATTCCCCAGCTGTTTCATGCAACGTACCATGCATTCAGTGCGTTACCACCGGAGAAGGTCATTCGTGGTGATTTTAGTTCTGTGAAAAATGTTTACTCATTTGCCTTGGAAACGTATTTGGAGCTGTTTTAGCATTCCGCACATTAATGTGGAATGGATAGCGGTAACATATGAAGTGGTCAATGAAGTTCTTCCTACGGCAGACAAATTATATCGTCACCGGATGACCATTTCCAGCAATTGCCCAATTTGCCACGCAGCAGATTCCCTTCCTCATCGCTTGCTCCAATGTTCCGGTAAAGCAGCCATATGGACTTGGGTTTTGGGAAAATGTCGCAATTGGATACCTGGCAGTTGGAACCCTTCACCAATCGACATGTTACATGTGAATCTACTGAAGCTGCATCCCACATTGCACAACTCCCTTATTTGGCTGTTAATGGGCACATTTACATGGTTACAGACGATGGACAACCCCGCCGATTGTACCCTGACCGAACTCAGGCAATTTTTCTACACTGAGAGGTGGAAACTGATCCAGAAATGCCAGACCGCGCCTTTCCAACCATGGCTCCTAAAAATAATACACACTTGAAATATTCCTGCATCAAATCTTTCCTTACCGATTAAATAAATACTTAAAAAAAAAAAAACCTTAGATGCATTATTGTGTTTTACATTAGGAAGTATGCTTGATTCACTAATTGCAAAATAATAAGTAAAAAAAAAAAAAGAACTAAGCTTAATATAATTGGTCCCTAAGTACAAAAAAAAAAAAAAAAATAAATAAATAAAAAAAAACTGTTCACCTTAAGAAAAAAAAAAATTAAATTTTTCTCTGCCTCTGGAGGGGCGGCTAGGCGTTGCTATAAAAAAAAAAGAGCGAGATTCGAACTCACGACATGTTGAATGTGAGGCAGACACGCTACGCAGGCGGGCTGGTTTCAACTGAGAAGTAGTAATACTTTTCTCAGTTAGAAAGAGTCCGTTTTTCTTTTGTTCTACTCCTGGCCAAGTAAACAATTTATAGTGACAATCGCATATTGATAGCTTTTAAAGCATTTGACTATTATTTTAGCCTTATGCATTCCCTTAGTTCCCTTATAATTATAAGGAACTAAGTAATAAGAACATTCTGTTAATTTTGTCTAGATTAACATTGTGTAGAAAGAAGAAGAACCTTTAGTAAGAAATTTGTGGAGCAGCTAGAGAAAGCTATGTGAGTGTAACACATTAGATATTTCTACTTTCTCTACACGTGCTATGTGCATAGTGTATACAGAAGGTATTGCACTCCACCCAAAAATTCGTACCAAGATTTCACAGGAAATATGTGTTTTAGGGTCCCCTGTATCCAAAAACAGCATTTTCAGAAAAAGGTCCATGTGTGTGTCCGTGTGCCTATGAACACGATAGTTCAAAAATCAAAAGTGGGTAAAATGCCAAACTTTGTATTCAAGTTCAGCATTTTCCAGGGATGCGACACGAAGATTTTGAGAAAAATACACCACCCTAGACTACCCTTTACATGGAATGTTTTTCGAAAATTTTGATTTTCTTAAAAATGGCTCCAACGATTTTGATTAAAATATCGTATATTAAAGATATTTACCTCACAAATAAAATGTATATCTTTGAATTTTCTGGAAATGGCCACTGAAGACCACTTTATTCTGGATGAATTTTACAGAATTTTGCACAACTGTTAAACCGCAAGAGATAGACAAAGACTTATCACACAGAAAATGTAGAGCATGTTAAAACACCCAGTTTATGTTACATACATTTTTTTCGTGAAGTTACTCGTTTCTGAGTAATTCCCTGTTTTTTGTTTCACCTTTAAAAAACTAACTTTTTTCATACAGGAATTTGTCAACTGTCCATACAAACAAAGAAACTTCAGTCACATAGCAACCAGCTTTAGACTATCACTTTAACGCTTCTACTTAGAAGGTAGCACGTAATAAGACCATTTCTGCTAATTTTTTCTAGATTAGCATGAAGTAAATAGAAGCATACGTTTTTTAACAATAATTTGATGCATAGATGTAGAGAAAGTCATGTGAGTGTAACACATCAGATATTTTTTACTGTTATTTTGCAAGAAACAAATGACATGTGAGGTCTGAGTTCATCATGTTGCGTGCAACTAGAGAATGACCGGAAGCTAGATACAGGTGTCGGAAATGGAACAGCAAGGTTAACCTGTCTTTGTAACTTATTGCATGTCGGCTGTTTTAAGATATGATGGTTAGGTTCCCCAGCCTGTTATGAAGACATCTCGGAGAATATTTGAATCACGAGTTGCGTTTCCAAGGGAACTGACTGTCTGTTGCATCATCATGGCTTTCTTTATTTGAATCCTTAAGACCATTAATCCTACTGCTCATTCAAATATAGAACTGTCCTATGCTTGCACTTATCTGTTCGGGTGGTTTCACGTAAGGTTGGCTAGTGACATTGCAGATTCTAGTTCAGTTTTAGGTCGGTTGACCAACGTGACTGCCAAGCAGACAGAACGAACGGAAGACTGTGCATTTCGCATTGGAAAGAAGAACCGATTTTCAGCAAGTCCATTTTATCCCTTATTTCGATCCAGTTCATTTACATACAAAAAATAAAATGGAGTATTATTTATGGACGCTCTTTAACTGCTGTGGTTCTCGGCGTCCCATTCTATACTGGGCGTGAAAGCCTCTCTATCAGGCTTGAGGTTCTTTTACGTGCTGTAAATCTACGACACGGGACCAACGGCTTTACTTTCCTTCTGAATGAAGCCATTCTAAGGATTTTTACGCCCGAAAAAATCCATCGTCCTCCACCGGGTTTGAACCCGCGACCTTGGATATATGAAGTTAGCATGGTAACCATTACACCACGGAGGTCGACTGTTTACTTACACCTAGCCTAACCAAACCTAACCTAACCTAACCTTGACGAAATCTCGAAACCTGTCGTTCACCTGTCACGTAATCATATTGTCTCCGTAACCAATAGGAAAGGCTCAGGAAAGATCCTTAGTGTAAAATTGAAATAGAATCTGCAATCTTGCGGTTGATATACTGACATTGCGGTGTTGCCAGAGTAACTAGTAAACAACAACATCTGACTACAAATGTCTCTGTCTTAAGTATAGAGAAATATAAACGCTGTAAATAGCAAATGAATGCCGATAAACAACAAAACTAATTCGTTATTATTGATGTTATTTGAAAATAAAAGTGATATCTACTGTAACGCATGTAGCATACATATATATTTACGATAATATTGAACAAAAATGCAAAATAACTTGTTAGAATGAGAGAAAGGTATTAGAAAGTGATTTTCATCGGTTTAGAATTTTAATGGCCCAATTACATCCAAGTCCTCCGTCGTCATCATTGTCGGAAGTATCATCGTCATTGTCATCATCATCATTGCCGTTGTCACCAAGGCATATCATTAGAGGTTCACTTTCACTGATGATTCCGTCTAATCCCTGTGATTTTCGTAGTATTTTGTGCACTTTCTTCTTCCATGAAGCCGCGTCCACCTCGTCACACCTTCCGCAAAAGTCTATCCACCTCTACACTTGTGAAACTCTTATGCTCTCTCACGTACAAATAAACACCAGTAACACTATCAACAATAACAATAAATATGTAGCTTGTATAGAACAGCTCAGCGCATGTGTTAGGAGTTCACAAACTGAGCACGTGGTTGGAAATAGCCAGATATTGCAACGGTGCGGCATCTAGATCTGTTTCCGGAATGCTACTTTGTGATTGGTTCAGAAAGTCAAACGGTAAAGCTTTTCATCTGTTTTCAATGGTTGTGCCAACTTAACTCCTAACTGTCAAGTGCAAGGATTCAGCTGCGGGTGTATGTGTAGATAGTGTATCGAGACGGTATTGGATTGCACCCAAAATTTTGATACCGAGATACCACTGGAAATACATATTTTGAGACCTACAGTTTTAGAAAAAAGTCCGTTTGTGTCTGTGGGCAGCATAGTTCAAAAACAAAACATCCCTTAAATACCAAACTTGATATTAAAGTTTAATGTCTTACACGGATGCGACACGAAATTTTTCAAGAAAATCGCCCCCCCCCAACCCTAACTACCCTTTATATGGTTTTCTCAAAAATGACTCTAACGATTTTGATTGAAATCCATTATGTTTAAGGTGTTTTCATGACAAATGAAATGTATCTATTCAATTTTCTGGGAATATCCTCTGAAGACCTTTTTATTCTGGATGAATCTCACAGACTTTTGCATAAGTAGTTTAAAGAATTTTTTTTAAAGAACTAGCTGTTTCTGAGATGTTCCTTATATTTGGTTTCAGATTTAAATTACTTATATTTTTGTCATACGGGAATTTGTCAACTCCTGGCTATACAGAAAAGGAACTTTTATCACATTGCAATCAGCTTTTAAAATATTTGACTGTTGCTTTAGCCTAGTGTATTCCCTTATTTCCCTGCTACAAAGAAGCAAATAATAAGATAGATGAAGAATAAGAAGGTATGGGTATTCCACCCAAAAATTGATTATTGAGATTTACCGGAAATACATGTTTTTTGAGACTCCTTGAATCCAAAAAATCTGATGTGTTCCATTCACATGACTCTCGACGTCAAATTAAGCCATATCGGCATGTGAGTTCGAACGGGACAGAATAATCGGTCTCCAGGAAACAGGTTTGTTATACCGTGACATTTCGGCTCGTACAGGGCATGCTGCTACGACAGTGATGCGTGTGGAAGCAGTGGAAAGATGAAGATCGTACGCAGCGAACAGTGGGAAGATGTCCACAGCCATCCTGTCCGCATGGCCATAACGGACCGTACACCTTCATCCACAGTATTGGCTCGACGCTGGAGCACTGTAACAGGTGTGAATTTGCCTGCTTCAACGGTTCAACACCGTCAGCTGCAGGTTGGACTGATTGCACATATGCCATCACATCGGCTTCCGTTGTCCAGAAACCACAAGCTTCTTCGACTGCAATGATCACGTGAACATCGTCACTGGGTGACAAAATGTGGTCTTATCGACCAGTTCCACGCTTCAACGTGTCTTACAGTGATAGCAGCATACGCACTAACGTGGTGTTCGCAACCTGGAGGGCTGCGTTGTTGAGTGGTATAGCGGACAAACAACAGGTTGGGGCGCCATTGGTTACAACAACCGATCTCGCCTCCTAGGGTACTTTGAACAGCAACCGGGACCTACAGGTAACCACGAGCCCGAGGTACTCCCCCTGCTTCAGGCATCTCCGTAGGTCACATTTCAGCAGGACATTGCCCGGCCACATACTGCGAGGAATGTACAAGCCTTCTTCGAAGAGCGACGGATACCATTGCTTCCCTGACCTGCGCGTTTGCCCGACATGTCGCCCATCGAACATATCTAGGATATGGTAGGATGGCACCTGGTACGTCACGGTCCTTCAGTAACCAGTGTCACGGATTTGTGGGCTCGAATACAAACTTTTTTTAATACAATACCACGGAGTACAGCAGCTTGGAGGTCACACACAGAATGAGAGCAAAAAGGTCATGTATATATTTGAAACGTTTAACATTTGTTACTTGTCATGTGCCTAATTTGTGGTATTAAATTCATTGCATTGGTATTCATTCCTGGTGCTACAATTTTCACAAACAGTCCAAGTGTATATGGTATTTTAATTAAAAGTGCTACAACTATATTTGAAAAATTCAACAGTTTTGAAAAACGTTCCGTTTGAGGGTCGTTTGAGCATGGAGAATTTTCCTGAAAATCTTTGTATCGCATCTTTGGAAGATGCTGGACTTGAATATTAGCTTTGTAATCAGCCGACTTTTCGTTTTTGATTATGCTGTTCTAAGACCGACAGACAGACACACACACACACACACACACCAAATTCAAGGGACATCAAACATGTTTTCGATGAAATATCTGTATCAAATATTTGGCTGGAATACAATACCTTATCTACCTACTATATACATTGTACATTGGCAGAAAAAGTAATCCACGGGAGTACAAAAGGTCACTCCAGTGAAATCTCGATATCAAATTTTTTGGTTGTATATAATATCTTCTCTACTATGCACACGGTAGAGAATGTAAAAATTGTTTCCCTAGATATTCAACGAAACAAATAAAAGCTGGTAGTGTAGTGTACCGAAGGGGATTCCGCACCTCAGCCAGTAATTAGACTTTTTGTAAACCGGAGAGGATGAGATGAGAGCATTACAGAGGGCAGCCGGAACCAGACTGTGATAGGAAGCCATCGTGGAGCGTCTCTAACAGGCTCCAAGCAGTTCATCTCGGCGCTGTGAGCGCTAGGATCCTGCTCCTCAGATGTGAATAAACGCCCCTGAGTATACCGACGACCCACAGCGCCATTCTGCTGCCAAGAGTGTTTCCAATGCGCAATCATCTCCACGAGAGGGCGCCAATACCGCAGTCCTCGCCGACACGTACAGCCCTGAAGGAAAGACTACACATATGAAATGGAGGGACAGGAAATTCGGAGGAATGAAGAATCCTCCCCAGCACTCACTTAGTGATCCGGGAAAACCCCGAAAAAACTCATGGATAAGAAGGGTCAGTTGCGGAGAACCGATCCTATGGCCTCCCGAATACCAGTACCTTAGTGCCTGAGTCTCCTAGCTCAGTGGTTATGGCTAAATTAACATTTCATTTAGTAGTTTATGAAGTTTATATATCAATGTCCTCTTTTATTTCTAGTATACATATATAGAATATTGTAACAGAGCTCCAGGACAGGACAGCTCAGAAGGAACCTTTGTCGCCCTCCGTGGTGTAATGGTTACCATGCTAACTTCATATACCCAAGGTCG
The DNA here is from genome assembly GCA_030762935.1 of Hymenopus coronatus. NCBI lineage: Eukaryota > Metazoa > Arthropoda > Insecta > Mantodea > Hymenopodidae > Hymenopus > Hymenopus coronatus. The sequence goes on along the minus strand of CM060898.1, from coordinate 102,480,575 downwards.
CGGGTTCAAACCCGGCGGAGGACGATGGATTTTTTCGGGCGTAAAAATCCTTAGCATGGCTTCCTTCGGAAGGGAAGTAAAGCTGTGGTTCCCGTGTCGTAGATTTACGGCACGTAAAAGAACCTCAAGCCTGATAAGAGAGGCCTCTGAGCAAAATTAAGCGATCTTTCACGCCCAATATAGAATGGGACGCTGAGAACCAAAGCAGTTAAAGAGCGTCCATAAATAACAGGCTATTTCTTTTTACAAGGAACCTTGGCCTACCGCCCGGGCGCTGCGTCCCCCATCTCGGTGCAGTATTGGGGACTGAGACATGGTTAGTGCCTCGACCCCCCCCCCGGCCGGTTAATGTGGTCCTCAAGACCTGGAGCCTCTACTTCTTCATCAAATCGTTCCTCAATTGGCCCCCCAGGGACCTCACGAGGCTGAGCGCACCCCGGACCTGGTCTCCCAGCGGGGGAATATCCCCACGCCGGTACCGGGATCAGAACCAAGGTCTCCCGCTTGGTAAGCAGCTGCACTACTACCGCGCTAAGGACACGACTCTATAGAATATTAACATATCAAAAGAAATGTGATATTAAGATTTATCTATCTATGCATGAATGTGTCGTTTAGTGCCTTTTTTTCTCTCTATTTGCTGAAGACTTATTAAGTGGTAAAAGATTCGTCCTAATGACTAATTTTTTAAACTTAATATTCCAGAAAATGTGAGGAATTCCCAAAAACACCGCTGTAGGTGATAACGAAGAGTTGAATGGAGTAAAAATTAGAATTCTTGGATCGAAATAACTCTTAGTGAATTAAGATACACTACAAAGTCATTTGAAGCAATTAAAGTGCTTTAACATAAATCCTGTAATCATTAGACTGAAAGCATGTCCTAATTTGTTACTCTAACTGATGTTTGTGTTAGGTTTGCTCTTGAGAGCGGATCCCAGCAGCAATTTTCCTTCTTTATAATTGGCTTTCTCTGCCTGAAAGAGCAGTATCCGTGAACTGTGTTATTATACGACTTCTGCAATTAATTCTTCAGCTTGAGAATCCACAGAAACAAATTAGTAATCAGTAAGAGCAGCTCATTAGATGCACTTCATTAATTAGTGTGCTAGCATGAAGGAGATGGATTTGAATTCTTCAAGGCGATCGGTCTCTGTAATTGCAAGTTGTTTATGTAGAATCAACCTGGACACTGGCACGCGAGTCGGCCATTTTGTTGTTCCTTCTGCCGCCTCTCAATAAAGTCTTCATTAGAAAAAAATAAAACGACTGCTGAAGCAATTTCTTCCGTTTGTTTCGTACATAAACATCACCGCTGCAAATGTCAGAATGTGCACGATGTAGGTACTGAGCAATAAAACAGAACTTCCTCGTAAGCAAGACATTATGTATTTAATTGCCTTTGGCAAGGTTAAGATCTATGTATCTTTACTTCAATCCCATCAGAAACTATTAAAATTATGAGTTTTCACATTTTAAACAAAAAAAAATCTTATGTGTTCCATTCACATGACTTTCTCTACATCTCTGCAACAAATTATTGTTAATAAGCTTATGCTTCTATTTATATCATGTTAATCGAGAAACAATTTGCAGAAATAGTCGTATTATTTATTTCCTTGTAAGTAAAAGGCAAATAAGAGAGTACCATAGGTTAAAGTGATAGTAAAAGCTGGTTGCTATGTGATTGAAGTTCCTTTGTTTGTATGGACAGGAGTTGACAACTTCCTGTATGAGAAAAGTATAAGCTTTTTAAAGCTGAAAGCAAAAACAAAGAATATCCAAAAAAACGATCAACTCAACGAAAAAAGGTATATTACATAAATCGTGTGTTTTAAAGTGCTCTACATTTGTTGTATGGTAAGTTTTTGTCCATCTCTTGCGGTTTAGCAATTATGCAAAATTCCGTAAAATTCATCCAGAATAAAGTAGTCTTCACAGGCTATTCCCAGAAATTCAAGATATACGTTTTATTTTCCAGGTAAATATCTTTGATATACAGTATTTTAGTTAAAATCGTTAGAGCCATTTTTCGAGAAAATAAAAAAAAAATAAAAAACTTATACCATGTTGGAGGTGGGGGGATTTTCTTAAACTTCGTGTCGCATCCTTAGAAGATACTAAACCTAAACGCCAAGTTTGGTATTTAACGGACTTTTGGTTTTTGAGTTATGCTGCGCATTGGCACACACATACACGCAGACACACACATACACACACACACAAAATGCTTCTTTTTTTTATTCTCAAAACATGTATTACCGGTGAAATCTCGGTATCGAATTTTTGGGTGTATTACAATAACTTCTCTATACATTATGTATATAGTAGGTATAGAGAAAGTAAAAATTATCTATTGGAACTTTATAGCTTTCTCCTCCATTGTCGTTTATTTTTATATTTCTACAAACCTTTCTTATGAAAGTTGATTCAACCATTGCTTTATCTTAATCGAGACACAGTTTCAGATTTTATTTCATTAGGAATATAGTAAATCGAAGATATATTCAAATGTTTAAAAGCAGTAGCTATTAGCCTTGAAATTCCATACTATTTCTATGAGATGACGAGAAACAAATGAAAGTTGACAGCATGAAAAACTCTGATGTGTTCCATTCACCCATCTCTTCTACCTGCTCTGTAAACAAACCCTTCTTACAAAATTGTATTCCTCTGCTCCTTATAATAGAAGCGACATAAGGGAATAGATTGGGTTAAAGCGATTGTCAACTCTAAAAACTGTCGCTAGGCTAGGAGTAAAACAAAAGAGACATGAAACAAACGATGACTTCCCGTTTGAAAAAAGCTTAAGTAGCTTAAAACCGAGACCAATAACAAGGAATATCTCGGAAACAGCTAACTCTACAGAAAAAAGTACCTAACTTAACTCTGTGTTTTGACGAGATCTACATTTTTTGTGTAGCGTGTTTTTATATATAAGGCATTTCATAAAAAACATTTTTATAAACACAAAATTAAAAAAAAAAAAAATCCATGAATAAGTTAGTTCTGGGTGGAAGAATTTTCTTAAAATTTTCGTGAAGCATCTTTGGAAGTTAATTAACTCAAGTAATACATATTATATTTAACGGTATTTTCTTTCTTGTGCTATGCTGTACAGAGACACACACACACACACTCTAACGCACTTTTTTTTATTTTATTTTCTAATTCAGCAGACCTAAAACATTTATTTCCGGTGGGAATACAATACTTCTTGGGTGGAATACAATATTTTCTCTACCTACTACATGGCTAATAGGTGTAGAGAAAGTAAAGGGCTGTATTATAATTTATCACCGTCTCCACCCTTGTTTATTGTTACAAACTTTTCTTATGAAAGTTTATTGTTCCACCTGCTTCGTATTAATCGAGATAAAGTTTGCAGAAACTGTTTCATCACGGATATAAGAAACCGATAATATATTCAGTCGCTATTGGCCTTTAAATTCCATACAATTTCCATAACATGAGAAACAAATGAAAGTTGACAGAATGAGAAACTCTGATCTGTTCCATTCACATAGCTCTGTAAAATATTGTTCTTTCAAAATACTATTCTTCTGCTCCTCATTAGTAGGAGGGATATAAGGGAATACATTAGGCTAAAACGATAGTCAACTCTTAAAAGCTGTTGCTTGGCATGGCTAGAAGTAAAGCAAGAGATGTGAAACGAACGTCGACCTACCGTTTGGAAAACAATTCGAAAATTTTGATTTTATCAAAAATAGCTTTAACGATTTTGATTCAAATGTCGTATGTTAAAGATATTTACATAACAAATAAAATATATATCTTAATTTTATGGGAATTGCCTCTGAAGACATCTTTATTGTAGATGAATTTTGCGGAATTTTGCATAATTGGTAAACCGTAAGAGATAGACTAAATCTTTCTGGACATAAAATGTAGAGCTCGTTAAAACATACAATTTAAGTTATGTACATTTTTTTCGTGGAGTTGATCGTTTTTGAGATATTCCTTGTTATTGGTTTCATATTGGTTTCAACAAACCTATGTTTCTCTCATACAGGAATTTGCCAACTCCTATCCATACAAGCAAAGTGCCTTCTACTTACAAGGAAACAAGTAATACGACTATTTCTGCAAATTGTTTCTCGATTAGCATAATATAAATAGAAGCATAAGCTTTTTAACAATAATTTGTTGCAGAGATGTAGAAAAATTCATGAATTGAATTGAAAGTCATGAAATTCATTGAAAATGTAAATGACCTGTTATTTATGGATGCTCTTTAACTGCTGTGGTTCTCAGCATTCTAAATTGGGCGTGAAAAGCCACTTAATTTTGCTCTCTATCAGGCTTGAGGTTCTTTTGTATGCCGTAAATCTACGACACCGGACCAACGGATTTACTTCCCTTCCGAAGGAAGCCATGCTAAGGATTTTTACGCCCGAAAAAATCCACCGTCCTCCGCCGGGTTTGAACCCGCAACCTTGGGTATGTGAAGTCAGCATGGTAACCATTACACCACGGAGGGCAACTGAAAGTTATTGAATTGATATTATTGAAGTATATGTATATTTTTAAATATTTATAAACATTTATCTCTAAAATTATGCATTTTTAATAATTGTTTTGAAAAATTATGTTGATGTTAGGAAAATCTTAACTCCTGTAATATTACAATAGATACTTATGCGCATTCTGAGAAATTTTAGTTGTATTTAATCAAAAACTGAGATTCCTGGAATATTTTGAAGCTATGAAATATTTATCTACGATACAAAGGTATAAAAGGAGATTTTTATTGCGTGACCAGGAATTTTGCGGAAGAAGCGAACAGAATAAAATTGCTTTGAACCCGAGTGGCATACAATATTTTTTAAACTGGTCAAGTGGCCAGCGAGCTGAATTCTGTCTCGGAGGTCTCGAGTTCGATTACCTGCTGGGGCGGGGAATTTTTTCTTTAACCGAAATCATTCCGTATCTCCCACAGTCTGAAGTTATGCATGTGAGAGTGTATGTGTGTGTGTGTTGTGTATGTGTGTGTGTGTTTGAAGAAAAGAAGCTGGTTAAAAACCCAACGTTCAAGAAGTCAACGAGTTGATTCTTAAGGCAAAGCCCCCGAATTGACCACATAATATGTTAAAGGGGACTATATAAAAGAAACAATTTAAAGAAAAAAAAACATTTTAACAATCCTGAATATTTATAGATATTTTATAGACTATAAATATTTTCTTTTACCTGTTTCACATACTTGATGTTCAATGTGCTGCGATGCTCAGTTGTTGCGCTGCTTAACTTCAGTGTTGACAACATGATAAGTTACAGAACCACAGAATCCTAAATAATAAAACGATGAAAATAATGTAACATTTTAATTTGTTAATAGGTTTTCTTGACTTTTTTGGTTGCAATTGCGATTTTGCTCTTGTAGTTTTGCTCATCTGATTCTGCACATTTCATATTGACGACATTCATATCATCCACCATTTTATGGATCGATACAAGCATTCTATAAGTCAGTTTCACGGCCTACTTGAGTGAGACCGCAAGAAACCAAAGTTACTACATTGAAATGTTATAATTTTATAACACTAAGTGACAGAATTCTCTAGTGTTAACACTACTGATATATGGAAAAAGTCCTACTTTATTAGTAAATGTCTAAAACTGTTTGAGAAAACCGCCGTTTTATAAAATAATAAGCTGGGAAGCAGGTGTATTTTCAATATTTAAATAGATGTAGAGCCCGAAGCAAGATGGGGTAACAGCTGAATGTTGATTCTTTATAGTTGACCAAATAAAAGTTACTTTTATTTTTTGTCAGACTGTAGCCCAATTTTATTCCCAGTGTCCCTAGTATGCTTTCTTTATTCTCAAGGGAGGTATTGGGAGGTATTGTTAATATTTGTATTCTTTCTTTTTCAGTGAGATTCGCCATGGTATGTAAAATCTCAATGAAGAATGATTTCTTTGAAAATAAATAAACAAACCGGTTGCTGTCTAGTTTCTGGGCCTTTTAGACTCTCAAATAATTACAAGATTACAGAATAAAGGTGATTAAGTAAATATAATAAAATACTCTATAAAGTCTCAAGTTTTCGTTTTAGAAAGTTTCTTAATTTATTAAGGACCATCAGAATATCTCAAATTTACACTGTGGTTCCATTTAAAATTCTGAAGTTCGTCCTGCTCACCTCACTTGGTTTCACTGCCCCTTATTCTGTCTAGAAGGCTCCTACTTCCCTGGAGCAGTTAACTTTATTAATGCATTTAAAGTTATGGCAAATAGTCCATACTTTATATTCACCTGTATATAATAGATATATTTGTCTAACATCTAAATTTCTTGAGTGGAGTAGAAGTGAAGGTGTAATAAGACTCCCGGATGTCTTCTATTAGTAGTTTCAGGAAAAAGGGAACCCAAGAAAACCAAAATTTTTCCAATTTTCTCCAAATATTTCTTTCATAGGTTAATGATTTTTCAAGCTAACTGCCATACATATAAGTAGGAAATTTCACAGAGAAATAGCTGTATATCTATTGGCATTAGATTAATACTGATCAATCACATTTCTCGGAACTTTCCTTGCTGCAATGCATGTTCAAATATTCGTATGCTACAAACTTTTTCTTCAAATAATTATTTGTTTTCTTTACTTAGGTTAGTATAGTGATAAAAAATGTCAACGCAACTTTCCATTTGCAAGTCACCATTTTGAACAGCGAATACTCTGAGTAAGAAAGACTTTGAATTATCCAAAATCGTTAAATTTGTTGCAAATAATTTGTCAGGAAGGTACTTAAATGATATTAAATGTTTTAATTCAAAGGCGAAGTATCTCATGCAATAACTAATGTTTTAAAATTTTTAAAACAAAATAAGAAATTCTAATACTAGCACGATATTGTTTTTAAGCTAAACTAATGTCTATTAGAAAAAAAGTTTTAGAAAAAATTTTAAATTCCATTTAAATGTGCTTCTTAGAGACAATGTGCTAACCTCCACATTTCAAATAGTGTAACCTATAAGAATTATCTATTTCATTTGTATTAACATAGGTAAGTTAATTTAGTAGGAAAACGCTTTTTATAACTGTCTTGCACTTCTCTTCATAGTTCTTTTCTATTAGGTAAGAGAAATTAAAAGACAAGATAAATTGCGATCATGCGTATCTTGTTTTAATATTGTGTGTTGCATCGTTTTCTCTAAAGGGAAAATATTACCAATGAATCAACGATTCCTCTAAACTACAGTCAACCAACTGTGTGCTCTGTGACGTCACAAGCAAGTCTCTTCTTGTTCGAGTAGGAAATTAATGAGAAATGCAGGCAAGAGGAAAGGCGAAATTATTGTTAGCTAAGGATTTTTTAGGTAAAGGAATGTATGTTTATTTGTACCTACGTCGTTACAAGGCTAAGTCAGAAAGGGTGTTACGTCAAACGACGTCACACATAATTGAGTTGGCTGACTCAGCTCTGAAATTATTCACACAACTTGTCTCAAAATTTCCAATCCACTCAGAGTGGCATACATAAATTACTTATGTCTTAAATGTTTCCACCAACTGAAATTAGCACATGTACAATATAATGATATGTATGTTTGCATTTATAACAGCATATTTAACCTGCTATTATTTACTTTATAGAATCTCTATGATGCTGCTGAATACTGAATCTTCAGTTCCTCAAAATATTCTTTTTGACTATAAGACAGAAAAGATCGAAATATTTGTATAGTTTTGAATGGAAAGTGTACAATACTCTCAGGAAAATCGTTGTTATTTATATTATTTATAAATTAAATATGATATGTAATTGGAACTTGATGGAATTTTTTTACGCTAGGGGATATAAATTCATCTTTTCAGAGTTTTACATATAGTTTTATGGTTTAGATAAGGAGGTATATATTATACACGTGACGTTTCTTGGGCGCTGAACAACTGCATCTTCATTCGGTAGGTTTCGCGCAATTTCGGGAGCAGAGCAGAGCGACAACATTGGCATAAGTATCCTATAAACCCTAACATCTAGTGGCTTCATTGTTAATGTTTCATTCTGCCTGGTGATCCCAGAGTTTACGACATACATGTGCGCTATGCTTCATAGTTAATTCAGCTAGTTCACGATAAATTAGATAACCTATTCACAATAATGGCTGAGAGCCTCAAAGAAACTTTCTTTGGTTGAGAACACTGAGGATAGACAGACGGGAGAGCTCTCTAGTCTTCGCCCGGTTCTCGCTTCTCGTAAACTAGCGACCAAGTGAGGTTAAATGACACGTTGTAAATGATCTACGTGAAACTGCTCATTGTTCAACAATAATTTGACTGCTTGTTTGCTAGTTTTACTAAAACTGATATTAATGAAACTCCGCAACAAAAGAAAGCAATTATACATTTGAAATAGTTATTAAATTAAAATTAAGCATATTAAATAAATATGTGTAACTCTTCAGAATTTCATGGCATTGCAATTTATAGTTTTTGAACAACAGAGAGATTCATGAAATATAAAAAACAGAGTATTGAATCGTCTTCTGGTCGAGAGTTCAAACCCGCAGAGGGCGATAGTTTTTGTTTCGGGTGTAAAAGTTCTTAGCATGGCTCCCTTCAGAAGGGAAGTACAGCCGTTGTGTCTGATAAAGAGGCATCTGAGCAAAATTAAGTGGTTTCTCACGCCCAACATAGAATGTGATGCTAAGAACACAGCAGTTAAAGAGCGTCCATAAATAAAAGGGTTTTACAAATTCCCCAAAATTGTGTTCTGTGGGCAACTTAAGAGTCAAAATGTTATGGAACACATGTAAATGTAATAATTCTCATAGTTAATCACTCAGAAAGAGCGTGCGCTGGAGGCGACTTACAACATAAGTTATATAAAAACTGTCCGTTTTGACGAGCTTAGTATTTGCGTGCGAATTTGTATGTTTTGCAGTAAAATAGGTTCAAAAACCATAGAACTCAGCGTGCTCCCTATGAATACAGTGAGATATAATCCATAAAGCATAAAAATAAATTACTTCAATATCTTATTGTCTTTAAGTACCAGAGAATGCTTAAAATAAACAATAAAAATAAAGCCAAAATCTGAAAACACTACCCGAGGTTGTACACTGAAAACAGTCTAAAAAACAACACATTTGTATAATTGTACAATTTTATGGTTAAATTATATACATTTTGGTGCACAGCTTCGTAAAAGGAATGAAAGTAGGAAGGGTATACAGGTTTTTTACATTATCTAGTAATAATAATGTGCAAGTCTTACATTACAATCCTAAGGAGACATGAAGACACATCAAATCAACACAGAATAAAATATATATAGGAACTTTTGAATAAGTGGATAGCAAAACACTTCGTTGGATTAACGTTAGGTGTAGTACAACACTCTGTTAAATGAATTGTCTCTTCAGTAGAGCAGTTTATATTTAGATGCACACTGTTCACTTACTGACATACAACGTTTGCTGCTCATCTGCGGAAATTCGGCTATTTAAATTCAACATTTTCAGTTCTGTATTGGTTTATAGGAAACGTAAATTCTTCTCTCTCTTATCTTTCTAAACTAACACATATGGAAGGACCACATTTTAATACGTAGAGGAAGTCATGTGAATGTAACTTCAGATTTTTATTTTATTTTATGTAGCATGTACCTATACAGAAGATAGAGAAGGTGTTATAATGCACCCAAAGATCGATTATCGAGATTTTACCGGAAATACATGTTTTGAGACCCCTGAATCGAAAAATTCTTATGTGTTCCATTCACATGACTCTCTCTAGCTGTTCCGCAAACAAACTTTTCTTACAAAACATTACTGTTTTGTCTACATCATGTTAAACATTAGCAGAATTGATCTTATTACTCGATTCCTTGGTCGATTCCTTTAACATCCAGTCGCTATGTAGAACAATTGAAATTCCGTTCTCTTAATTTGTCATGAGTAAACAAAAGATCGACAAAAGTGGCTAAAACTGAAACCAATTACTCGGAAATCTCCAAAACTCTTATCTCTACGAAGAAAAACAAAAGTAACTAAATTTTGTGTTTTAACGAGATTTACCTAACATTTTTTGTGTAGTACCAAAGTTTTTGCCCATTTTTTACGGTTTACCAGTTATACAAACGTATGTCATCCAGAATAAAGATATCTTCAGAGACTATTCCCAGAAAATCAAGGTATACATTTAGTTTTTCATAAAATATATTAAGTACTTATATGGTATTTTAATCAAAATCGATAGAGCCATTTTTTAGAAAATCAAAATTTTCGAAAAATGTTCCATATTAACGGTAGTTGGGGATGGGAAATTTTCTTGAGAATGTTTGTGTCGCTTCCTTGGAAGATACTGAACTTAAATATCAAGTTTGGTATTTAACCGACTTTTCGTTTTTGAGCTGCACACAGACACACATACAGACAATCTCGGTCATGTTTCTAAAAATATGATGTTTTATTCAGGTGTCTCAAAAACGTGTATTTCTACTGAAATCTCGTTACCAAATTGTTGTGTGCAGTAGATACAATAACTTCTCTATCCACTATTTTCATTGTACATACGTGCTAGAGAAAGGAAAAAGCCTAAGTTCCTATAATGCTTGAAATACACGCAAGATGTAAAGATAAAATAGTTAAATCTACTGCAGGGACTGAATGGGTAATTCTTGCTGAAAGGGGTGGATATACTGCCCATACCATTTCAGCTCCTTTTTTAACAGTTCTTCTGGTAGCTATTACATTGATATTACGTTTTGGGAGATGAAATTATATCTTTTATTTGGATTGCGTAATAAATTATATTGAATTGTGCTTAATTTAATTTTAGTTGTTTTAGTGGGAACAATAAAAAATACTCATATCCATTTTTCAGCATGATAACCAGCGACTATACTGGTTCCTAAATTTGCAGCATTTTTAGAAAAATGTCCGTGCGTGTGTATGTCTTTGTGTAGCATAACTGAAAAACTAAATATAAAATTCAGTATTTAAATTCAGTATCTTCCAAGGATGCGGCAGTAAGATTTTCAAGAAGATGCCCTTACCCCAAACCATCCTTTCCATTTTATACCATATACAAATGTTTTAAATTAGGATTTGACCTTTCCGAGATATTCCTTTGTTTTCAATTATAAACTACTTGAACGTTTCTTATGAGGGAAGTCAACGTTTGTTTCATCTCTTTTATTTTTCTCCCGGGAATGCAAAACGGAGAACATAATTTCATTTTCTTCATATAGCGATAGCTTTTAGAAGATTTAATTATCGCTTTATCCTGGTGTATTCCGTTATTTCCCTTCTACTTACAAGAAAGCAAGTAATAAGACCATTTCTGCTAATGTTTATCTCGACTAGTATGATGTGGGTAAAGGAAATTCATGTGATTGGAGCATAGCAGAATTTCTTTTTTGATTTTACTTAAGGTAATACAATTATAACATTTGTAAAACCATAGCAGTGAGAAATTTATACCAAATATTTAACGTAATAGTAATATTTTTGCTATGTATAAAATTCTAACTAGTATGATTATTTAAATAATAATTCCTAGTGTCTAAATTCATTATACTAATAAAATAATCACGTGATACATTTTTAAAAATATTTCCATAAAAATTTAAATTAGTTTAAAATAGATTTATCACATGTATTTTAAATCAAGCGTAACTATGCAAAAATATTTACTTTTCGTACTCTTGAACATATTTTATGTTTTAAAATTTAATAATTTACTACCAAAAATTGTAGCATTATTTCGTAAAAACTTATTTTCTTTAATGAGCCTTTTAGAGTCAGTGCAATTTTTTGAAACAAATTAGTAAGAAGTTACAAGGCATTTTGATCATGGAAATGTATTTGAAAAACGTTTCCTAAGTAATAAGGTTTAAAGTTAACTGATAGTTAGCATGTGCCAAGTGAGAAAGCGATACATTTTCTTAAATTTTAGGATTGACTTTCTAATGGTTCTAATGATTAGAATTCTGTTCGTCATTGTTATTTGGTTGTGACCACCATAATCTAAATATTTTTGAAAGGGGGTGCTTCAACTTGCTGATGGAAAAATCATGATACATAATATTTATACTTTCCTGTCTGTGTTTCAGCAATAAAGCATTTTTATAAAGAATATCCAGATCAAGAGAGAGAAGAATGCGGAGTAATTCTGAAATTATAAACAAATCGGTTTATAGAAGACTGTGTGTGCTTAAATGCTATTGACCACTTTTATATTAAGGATACGAATAATATCTTTGGTTGGTTTCACCATTCACGAAAGTTTCCATCACTGTCTTCGTGCAAAGTTTACGGTAACTTGACGTGAACAAGTGCCGGTCGATAAGCGCTTGTCTCAGAGATCAGTAGAGGTCACCAAAGCTGAGGGTCTGCGTTGTCTGGGCATGATGATGGTGATGCTGATGGTGCAGGTCCTCGGGTGTAGGCTGAGGCGGAAGACTGTTGCTGTCGCCCATGATGACGGAGGCAGATCCCACCGAGGGCGGCCCTCCGGCTCCACCGCCTCCTGCACTGCCGCCGCTAGCGCTTGTGTGACCGGCTCCCGTCGTCTGGCCACTTTCCTGTCGCATTAGGTTCCGCCGCCACTTGGCTCTCGCGTTCTGGAACCACACCTGAAGGATGGGAGACACTTTACATGTGCTCTGTTTTTAATCCTCATCAAAAACAGATACCTTAAAAATAATTCAAACATCATAAGCTTAAGATTAAATTTGAAATGTATTCAATTTATGGCGGAAATATTGCAATGTGTCTAATGAACAAAAAGCAAACATTCTCATGGTGTAACAAACATTTCTGGTACTACCTCCGTGGTCGAGTGGTCAGCGAGCTGACTTCTTTTTCTTTAACCAGAATTATTCCCTATTACTCACAGAGCATGTATGTGACAGTGAATGTGTTTGAGGAGAATAAAAACGATTTAAACCTAACGTAAAAGAACCTACAGACAACGAAACCCGCCGATTCCCATCGCTTCATGGAGCAGGGGATCGTGGGTTCGAGTCCCGCCTTGGACATGAGTGTTTCTGTGATTGTAAAATATGTATATGTGTGTGTATTCAAAGCAAAACGGCAATCACAAAGGAAATGTTGGCAAAATAGAAACAAGGGAAAAACAATGAAAAATAAAAAAAAAAAAAATGTTAAAGGCGGCTACATAAATGAAACAACAACAACAATAATAATAAATAGTTTCTGTTACAAATAGCTAAAATAATTCTCTTATTTAGTTTCAAGTTTCTAATAAACTATGACCAAATTTTATTATGCAGTAGTTGGTATTGCTTCATTGTGGTGTGGTATTATCTTTTGTTTATAATTTGGCGGTAAATGTCACTTGTTGAAGACAGCTGATCAATATCTTAACAGTGTGTCATTTTTAATTAAAATTAGCTAGTATAAATTACGACGTTATAAGCTTTTCGTGCATTTTGCTTATTAAATTTTGGTGAGTACATTTTTTTTATTCTTTAATCAATAAATTATTGTGTAGAATGATTGAAATTAAGTGTCATCTTCTTTCAATATGACTAATTTACTTTAAAAATGTACTAAACATTTCTGACCTGTTTTATGAATACTTACGAAAAATTAGTTTTGTTTTACTTCTCGGGTAATAAGCAAGTTAAGTGCAATCATTTATTCATGGGTATTCTGTACTTTTAATCACTCAAGTCACCATGGTATCAACAAAACACAATACGCTCAGTCTGAGGTTGAAGCCTAGGTCAAGACTGGAAAAGCAGTACGTGAGATTGCCAAGTTGGTCACTGTGAGTTCGCATATTATTCTGCACACATTTTCCCTGCACATTCTAAAGCTTTAATGGATGATACTAAATTTTCAAAGCAACATATTGCGTTCCTCATTCAAGATGGACCCAAGGCCCACTTGGCTAAGCATACACTGGACACAATAAAGAATTCTGGCCTCCAAGACTGGACAGACTGGCTTGGAAATTCTCCTGATGAGTCAAGATCTATTGGTAACTAAATAGTAAGGACGGTTTGCATGTGTTGACACTATTAATTGACTTCGAATCTATAGGATCAAATCTACTTTCAAAGGAGAAATTTTTTCACGGTCTTCAATTTTTACTTTCTCCACACGTACTATGTACATAGTGTATAGAGAAGAAATTGCACTCCACCCAAAAATTCGATACCGAGCTTTCACCGGGAATATATGTTTTCGGCTCCCCTGTATCCAAAAAAAATTCAGAAAAAGGACCGTGTGTGTGTCTGTGAACACGGTAACTCAAAAACCGGTAAAATACCAAAGTTGGTATTTAAGTTTAGTAGCAGAGATGAGACACGAAGATTGTGAGAGAAATACCCCACCCCAAACTACCCCTTACATAGAACTTTTTTCGAACATTTTGATTTTCTCAAAAATGGCTTCAACGATTAACGTTATTAAAGATATTTATCTCTCAAATAAAATGTATATCTTGAATTTTCTAGGAATAGCCTCTGAAAACTACTTTATTCTGTGTGAATTTTACAGAGCTTTGCATAACTACTAAACTGTAAGAGATGGACAAAAACTTATCACACAAAAAATTAGAGCACGTTAAAACACACAGTTTATGTTATGTACATTTTTTTCATGGAGTTAGTCCTTTTTTAAATATTTCTTGTTTTTGCTTTCAGCTTTAAAAAACTTATACTCTTCTCGTACAGGAATTTGTCAACTCGTGTCCATACAAACAAAGCAACTTCAGTCTCATAGCAACCAGCTTTTGACTATCACTTTAACCTATAGTACTCCCTTATTTCGTTTCTACTTACAAGGAAGCAAGTAATAAGACTATCCCTTCTAATTTATTCTCGATTAGCATGAAGTAAATAGAAGCCGAAGCTTTTTAACAATAATTTGTTGCAAGAGATGTAGAGAAAGTCATGTGAATGGAACACATCAAATTTTTTTGCTTACATTCCATAGAGCACCTGTGGAATACAAGACGGTGTGTTTCGAATACACAACCCAAGAAATCGCAATGAACTAATTGCCAAAATGTTGGAAGAATGGGAATTCATTCTTAAGAAGATATTTCAGACTCATAGATAATTTTGGTAGTCATGTGTTGCAATGTCTTGAGAAAAAAGGATATAACACCTACTGAATACCAGTAACATTATACATAGCATTAATAAACATTAGCAGAAATAGTCTTATTACTTGCTTCCTTGTAAGTAGAAGCGAAATAAAGCACAACCGTGGGTTAAAGTGATAGTAAAAAGCTGGTTGCTATGTCAATGAAGTTCCTTTGTTTGTATGGATAGGAGTTCACAAGTTCCTGTGTGAGAAAATTATACGTTTTTCATAGCAGAAACCAAAAATAAGGAATGACACAAAAACGACGAACTCCACGAAAAAAAGATATATAACATAAATTGTGTGTTTTAAAGTGCTCTACATTTTTTATGTAGTAAGTTTTTGTCCATCTCTTACGGTTTAGCAGTCATTCAAAATTTAGTAAAATTCATCCAGAATAAACCACTCTTCAGAGGCTATTCCCAGAAAATTCAAGATATACATTTCATTTGCCAGGTAAATATGTTTAATATCCGAAATTTTAATCAAAATCGTTAGAGCCATTTTTGAGAAAAGTTCCATGTAAAGGGTAGTTGGGGGTGGGGGGATTTTTCTCAAAAGCTTCGTGTCGCATCCCTGGAAGATACTAAACTTAAATACCAAGTTTGGTATTTTACCGACTTTTCGTTTTTGAGTTATCGTGTTCACAGACACACACACACACACACACACACACGCGCGCGTGGACCTTTTTGTGAAAATGCTTTTTTTGGATATTGAGGACCCTAAAACATATATTTCCCTTGAAATCTCGGTATCGAATTTTTGGTGGAGTGCAATACTTTCTCTATACACTATGTACATAGTGCGCATGGAGAAAGTAAAAAGTGGCGTTATAACTTCAATTATTATAAAAAAAAAAAAAATCAGTGTAACAGAAATTTTTGTTGCACCCAGGATATTCAACTAGATAGAACATATTTCTTTTTATCAGAATAAAACTCTAATATACCCTGCAAGTATACACTTATCTCCACAACGATCTTGTTCAGTCAATCGACACTGGGAGTGAAATTTTGACTACAGTCGATTAAAACTTCGAAAATTTTCGTTTTAAGTTCTCTCCGCGTACTATGTACATAGTAGGTATTCCATTCCACCCAAAATTCTATATCGACATTTCACTGCAAATATATGTTTTAAGGTCTTCTGAATCCAAAAATAATTTTAAGAAACAGAGCTATGTGTGTGTGTGTGTGTGTGTGTGTGCAAGTGCGTTTGTGGGCAGCATATCTCAAATTAAAGTTGGTATTTAAGTTTAGTATATTTCACGAATATTTTCACGAAAATCCCCCACCCCCAACCCAAACAGTTCCTTACATGGAACTTTTTTGAAAATGTTGTTTTACTCAAACGGATCATACATTAAAGATATTTACAAGAAAATAAAATGCATAGCTTGACAAACTATGCAGTCCTCGTTAAAACACCTTTAACTTTTCTCAAATGGGAGGTTATCATTCGTTTCATCTCTCTTTTGCTTTACTCCTGGCCGTGCAAAATGAATTGAATTCGAATTGTTTCACATAACCACCGTTTTTTTAAATAATATTTGACTATCGCTTTAGCCTATTGTATTACTTTATTTCCCTTCTACTTATCAAGCGATATTACAGGCATGTTTGCTAATGTATATCCCGATTACCACGATATAAATAAATGAATAATCCTTTGTAACAGTAGTCTGTAGAGAAGACCATATAAATGTAACACATCTGATTTGTTTATAAAAAATGCTTGTTAGAACCCTTGGGCATTCATAGAGAAACAAAATTTAGCTGTCCTTACCTTGTTTCAGGCTCAAAAGCCATTTAAAGTTCATATAATACACCTGTCTTCTATCATATTATTTCATTAAACAACCTTTTTCACAAAAATAACATTACCACACCTTCAAAATGTTCCTCGCGCCTCAGTTTTGGTTTAAAAACCTACACTAAAATTTCTCAGAATTTTCGGAAGCAACTAATGATATATAACAAAGCAGAAAGCGATATCCAAACCGTTTAAAAGCTGTCGCTATGTGAAACACTGTAAATTCGGTTCTCCTTTATTTCCTCGAGTGTAAAAAAAAGGAACAAAAGAGAACTGAAATTTACTTTCCGCTTGAGAAAAGAGTAAGTAGTTTTTTTTTGTAAGATTTTGTTTATCTCTAAAGGTTTACAAATTACACAAAAATCAGTCAGAATGAATAGGTTTTCAGAGGCTATTCCCAGAAAATTCAAGATATACCTATAGTTCCTTTTGCATAAAAACATGTTATATATTTGGCATTTTAATCAACACCGTTAGAGCCATGTTTGAGAAGATCAGATTTCGAAAAATGTTCTACATAAAGGGTAGTTGTAGGTGGGAGAATGTTCTTGAAAATTTTCGTGTTGCATCCTTGGAAGACACTGAACTTAAATACACACACACACACACACACACACACACACACACACACACACACACACACACACACACACACACACAGAGAGTCGGTATGGGTAGCTCAATTGCTTAGGATCTGGCTTTCTGAACTCAAGGTCGCTGGTTCAAATCCAGTCCAGATCGATGGTTTTTAAATGTGCTGAAGAACTCCTGCGGGCCAAAATTCCAGCACACCGGAGACGCTGATATGATCTTGGCAATTGACGTCATGAACAAAAAAAAATAATTTTAAGTTTAAACAAACACACACTGTTTTGGGGGGGGGGGGAGCCCAAAACATACACTTCCGGTGAAATCTCGGTCTCGAATTTCTGGGTGGAATGCAATAGCTTCTCTCACTTTTTATAATGTTTAACGTCCGCTTTTACTACACATGGCACCGGAGGCGATGATACATGGAATACATATGGAACATCGGTGGAATGCAATGGTGAAATCCTGCCCCTGAGAAATCCCTGAACCACTTTGTCCACCACAAATCCCACATGCGGTCGCCTGGGATCGAACCCGGGCGGCCTTGATTGGAGGCGAGTGGTCGAACCAATCGGAGACGGTGAGGGCCAATACCTTCTCTGTCTACTATGTACATGTACAAACCTGCTAGAGAAAGTAAAAATATGTGTTACATTCACAGGTTTTCTCCCCATTCTATAACAAACTATTAACGTATGTATATAAATATAAACATTTGAGAAATACTTTTATTATATATTCCTTCTATATTCGCAGGAATAAGGAAAGTCAAATCTTTCAAGAGCTGGTCACTTTGTGTTACATTGGTATTCCATTATTTTGCTTAACCAACAGAATGAAAAATGGATAACGATTTTTACTTTCTCTACACATACTATGCACATAATGTATAGAGAAGGTATTGCATTCCACCCAAAAATTTGATTCCGAGATTTCACTCGAAATAGACGACTTAGGGTTCCCTGGATCCAAAAAAAGCATTTTTAGAAAAAGATCCGTATGTGTATGTATGTCCGAGTGTCAGTGTGTCCGTGTATCTGTGAACACGATAACTCAAAAACGAAAAGTTGGTAAAATATCAAACTTGGTTTTCAAGGTTAGTATCTTCCAGGGATCCGACTCATAAAGATTTTGAGAAAAATCTCCCCACCCCAAACTACTCTTTACATGGAAAGCATTTCGAAAAGTTTGATTTTCGCAAAATGGCTGTAACCCTATATTAAAGATATTTATATGGAAAATGAAGTATGTGTCTTAAATTTTCTCGGAATAGCTTCTAAAGACCCCTTTACTCTGCATGAATTTTGCTGAATTTGTGTAGCTGGTAAACCGTAAAAGCTAGACAGAAAATTACTACAAAAAATGCAGATCACGTTAAAACACACAATTTATGTCATATACGCTTTTTCGGAGGAATTTACAATTTTTGAGATATCCCTTGTTATTTATTTAAGATTGAAAATAATTTAACTTTTCTCATAAGCAAAGTTTCAAGTCCTGGTCCTGCATAGAAAAGGATTCCAACCACATGTCAACCAGCTTTTAAAATATTTTATTATCGTATTTGCCTAGTGTATTCCCTTATTTTCCTCCTACTGACAAGGAAGCAGGTAATAAAGACAAATTCTGCTAATGTTTATCTTGATTATCATAAAGTAGATAGAAGAATATGCATTTTAATAATAATTTGTTAAACCGATGTAGAGAAAGTAATATGAATGGAACATGTCAGATTTTTAAAATTGTAACCAAAACTAGGAATGGAAGACATCAGATTTTTGAAGAATATTTTGTTGAATAATGAGTAGAGAAAGTCATTGATGTAATATACGTCACTTTATCTCTTTGCGTTTGGAGTTTAGTAAACACAAATAACAACAATAATGTAAAGCAAAAGTTCGTACTGGATAATCCGTTTGGATTTTGCAGGTACTGCCGAAGCGAGAGCTTGTAAGACGTGGCCCTGTCTTTCAGCTCTGAAGGATCTGAATCATCCACTAATAAACAATGGAATAATAAGGTATGTAAACTTTTCTTATTCGTACACAACAGCAGATTGAGAAAATAATGCTGTCCAACTTACCATTTATTACTGAAATTATATGAGAAATATATGATGAAGGAGCGCTAGATAAAAAATCTGATGTGTTCCATTCACGTGACTTTCTCTTCATCTCAGCAACAAATTATTGTTAAAAAAGCATATGCTTCTATTTATTTTATGCTAATCGAAAAACGTTAGTAGAAATTGCCTTATTGTCTGCTTCCTTGTAAGTAGAAGCGAAATAATGGAGTGCCATGAGTTAAAGTGATAGTCAAAAGCTGCTTGCTATGTGACTGAAGTTCCTTTGTTTGTATGGTCAGCAGTTGACAAATTCCTGTATGAGAAAGGTATAAGTCTTTTTTAGAGCGGAAACCAATAACAAAGAATATCTCAAAAACAATCCACTCCACAAAACAAATGAATACAGTATAAAGTGTGTGGTTTATCGTGAGCTATATTTTTTGTGTAGTAACTTTTTGTCTATCTCTTACGGTTTACCAGTTATGTTAAACTCAATAATCATCCAGAATAAAGAGGTCCTTGGAGGCTATTCCCAGAGTATTCAAGATATAAATTTTATATGACATGTAAATATCTTAAATATAAGAGATTTCAATCAAAATCGTTAGTGACATTTTTGAGAAAATCCAAATTTTCGAAATATTTTTCCAAGTAAAGGGTAGCTTGGGGTGGGGAGATTTTCTTAAAAATTTTCGTGTCGCATCCTTAAAAGATACCAAACTTAAATACTAAGTATTTTTGTGTTTGAGCTATGGTGTCCTCAGATATACAGACACGCACACGCGAAACTTTTTCCAAAAAATGTTTCTTTTGGATTCAGGTGGTCTCAAAACATGTATTTCCTGTGAAATCTCAGTATCGAATTTTGGGTGCAATACAATACCTTCTCTGTAAACTATGAATATAGTATGTGTAGAAAACGTTAAAACCTATTGGATTCCATTCAGATAGCTTTCTGTATCTATAACGTGTTTTTCAAATTAGAAGACTTCTACGCTGAAGCGAATGAGATGCGTTATCATGCTCTGCGTTGCCAGGTGCTACCCCCACTCTTTTCATATCTCCCTCTCACTCACAAAGTGAGCATACAAATCTTCCTGATGACATAATGTTTATTCATGTGTTTTATGAAAACTATTAGAGCTAAAAATCTGTGGTTGTTATGGTTCTGCTACGAATATTACTCCCTAACTTCTTCGTGTACTATGTTTTGCAAAATTTGAATATTTTGTCTTAGCGCAAGTAGTATTTATGAGAGACGGATTCACTTAGCGCGTTACTCCCCAATTAAGCGTGAATGCAATATGTCAACATAGCAGCACTCCGATTGGCTGCCGGCCTGGTGGCGCTCAAGGACAAACTTCATCCCATTTGAAAGTCACTGTAGTCCGTATACTTCATGCTAATCAAGGTAAACATTTTCAGAAATGATTTTGTTCGTTGCAGGTTCAAGGTGGACAAGGGAAGGGTAAGCGAACGTCTAACCTTTTAGTAGTTTCTGTAGTGGTGCAGCTAAAAATTCATGGCCAGGATGATTAAATAAAAACGAATGACGACCTCCAGTCTGAGAAACGTATAAGTAATGAAAGTTTATACCAATAAGAGGAATATCTCCGAAATCGTAAACTCTGCCATTAAAAAAAAAAAAAAAAGCATAAATTATGTGCTTTAACATGATCGAGTAACATGTTTTCTATCGCTTACGGTTTACCAATTATGCAAAATATCTTCAGAATGAAGAGGACTTCCAGCTTATTGCTAGAAAGTTCAATACATGCTCACATTTCATTTGACATGCAAATATCTTATATACTTAATTGGAATTCTAATAAAAACGCTTACAGCCACCTTTGAGAAAATCGAAAATTTTGAAAAACATTTGAAGTGTGGGGATTTTCCTAAAAATCTTTAAGACGACCCATAGTGCATATTAAACTTAAATAACGAGTTTGATTCTTAATCGACTTTTCGTTTTTCAGTTATGTTATTGGCAAAAACATACGGTCCTTTTTCTAAAAATGCTTTTTTTATACTTTCTCATTTTTTTTAGCTTCAGGTATCCTTAAGAAATTTCGGTATGGAATTGTTGGATGGAGTGCAACCCCTTCTGTACCTATTATATGCATTATTGTACGAGGCCGAGAGGGTAGAAAAAGAACAAATTTTAAAATAAGATTTGTATGTGTGTGTTGCATATTTTCAAAAAGATACATCCACTTCAATCCACTCTTTATACCAAAAATATTTCATTATGTTTAATTTTCTAAATATGGCTCTAATTATTTTAATTCAAATGCCATATATACAGGTGTTTAAAAAATACGGGGTCTAATTTCAGGTATGTATTTCCCACATGTAGACAATCAAATTAGTTCATTATAACATATGTCCGGAAATGCTTCATTTCCGAGTTATGGCCTTCACAACATTGAAATTCACTGGAACGTTTTTCTTTCCGCAGGTTGTTGTCATTACAGAAGATGTTCAAAATGTCCACCTCCTGCTTGAATACAGACCTCACATCGATGTCTCATTGACCTGCGAACACGATCCCAAACTCCAGGAGTATTGCGAATGTCCTCACAACTTGCCGCAATTCGATTCCGAAGGGATTCCAAATCCGGCACCGGAGACGAATAAACCAATGATTTTAAATGGCCCCACAAGTAGAAATCGAGAGGGTTCAGATCAGGTTAGCGTGGAGGCCAAGCAATTGGGCCACCTCTACCTATCCATCGATCAGGAAACCTTCGATCCAAGTACCGGCGAGCCGTAAGACTGAAGTGTGCAGGAGCGCCATCATGCAAGAAGTGAATGTGTTGATGATTGATCAGTGAAGTGTCTTCGAAAACGTCAGATATGGTGTTTTCCAGGAAGTTTGTGTACGCCTGCCCCGTAAGTCTGTTTACAAGTGCATGGGGTCCAACTAATCGATCACCAATGATACCGGCCCACATGTTGAGGGAGAATCGCACCTGGTGACGAGATACAACAGTTGCACGTGGGTTTTCATGCAACCATACATGCTGATTGTGGAAATCTGTTAGGCTATCTCTTGTGAACTGTGCTTTATCTGTAAATAATACGACGGCAGAAAAGTTCGGATTTACACCACACTACTGCAAGAACCACTGACAGAACCTAACTCGTGCAGGGTAATCTGCTGGTGACAGGGCCTATACACGTTGCAAATGATAAGGATACAATTGATACTCGTTCAACAGTCTCCAGACAGTCGTATGAGGAACATTGACTTGCAACGCTAACCGTCGTGTGCTGATAGGAGTCCTGTCCACAGCCTCCAGAATCCCCTCCTGCACTTCTGGAGTTGTAGATCTTGGTCGACCCCTTCCCAAACCAGGAGAGGTGAATGTTCCATACTCGCACAGACGGGAATGGAGACGTACAAATGTCTTCCGATCTGGACATTGTCGCTGTGGGTACCTCTCCTGGTACAAACGACGAGTCAGCGCAGCATTGCCGTCCGCCTTACCGTACATGAAGTGTATCTCTGCCAGCTCTTGATTTGAATACATGTCGCACAGTCTTAACGCCTAAAGAACACTGAATGTAACCTTCCTCAGAATGAACTATCAGAGCGCCCTCCTAAATCTCCTTTGACGGCAAAGACCTGCGGAAAAAAAAACCTTCCAGTGAATTCCAATGGTGTGAAGGCCATAACTCGGAAATGAAGCATTTCCGGCCATGAACTATTTTGATTGTCTACAGGTGGGACTTTCAATGTTGTAAAGGCCATAACTCGGAAATGAAGCATTTCCGGAGACATGTTATAATGAACTATTTTGATTGTCTTCATGTGGGAAATACATACCTGAAATTATGCCCCGTATTTTTGAAACATCCTGTATTTAAGACATTTGCACAGCAAATGAAATGTGTCTTTTATTTGCTTGGAAATGAAATGCTTGGCATGATCTATGTTCAAGGCCTGCGAACCTACAGAACACAATCTAATCTAATGTAATCTATATTGTGATTAATGCTTATAGAATTTTGTATAACTGGTAAACTTAGAGGAAAATTTATTACAAAATTAAGCACCTAAAGCTCTTTAAAACATAATTTCCACCTAATAACTGCACAGCCATTTTCATTGTTATTGGCTTTGTAATCGATCTTATTCTTTTTTTACTTTCTCTACCTCCATTGTAAGTAGGAGAAGTATTGTATACCATCCAATAACGACACCGAGAAGTCACCAGAAATACTTTCACTATTTGAACTCATTAAATACAGAAAAAGTATTTTTAGAGAAAGGTCCATGAGTTTGTTTCTGAACGTCAAAAGCGTCTGCTAAATACCAAATATTGTTTACCAAAATCTCTCCACTGCAAACTAATCTTAAATGGAAGGTTTCTCGAAATGCTCGATTATCTCAAAAAGGGCTTTAAGAATTTAATTAAATTACCATGCATTAAATATATACAGGTGATAAATAATATTTACATCTCGAATTTTCCGGAAATAGTTCGAAGTTCGCTTCATTCGTAAGACATTTGGTATAATCTTGTATAACTGGAAAATATTAAGCTGCTACTACACAAAAATCTGTTGTATTCCATTCACATGACCTTTTCTAGCTTTTCCACAAACAAACATTCTTTACAAAAGGTTACTCTTCTATCTAAGTCATGCTACTCGAAATAAACTTTAGGAGAATTGGTCTTAGTACTTGCACAAGGGTAAAGCGATAGTAGGCTTTTTAAAAGCCAGTCGCTATATGAAACTATTGTAACTCACTTCTCTTTGCTTGCTAGGAATAAACGAAACAGACGAAAAGAAATTTGAATTCCCATCTGAGAAAGGATGAAATAGCTTAAAACCAATGACGGGAATATTCAGGAAATGGTTAAATCTATAAAAAGAATAAATATATATTATATATATTCTTTATATATTGCATAAAATATGTGTTTTAACGAAATTTATATACAGTAAGATTCTATATATCTCTTACTGTTTATTAGTTATACAAAAATTATACAGAAGTCATCCTGAACAAAAGGTCTTCAGAAGCCTTTCCCAGAAAATTCAGTTATACTTTTCGTTTGTCATAAAATATATTAAGTGTGTGATATTTTAATCAAAATCGTTAGAGCCACATTTGAGAAAATCAAAATATTCTAAACATGTTCTATGTAAAGGGTAGTTTAAGGTGGGGGAGTTTCTTGAAAATCTTCGTGTCCTATCCTTGAGACAAATTGAACTTGCATACCAAGTTTAGTGTTTAACGGACCTTTCGTTTTTTATTTATGTAGTACAGAGACATTCACACAGACCTTTTGCTAAAAATTCATATCTTTTGGATCTAGTGGGTGTCAAAACATGCATTTCCGGTGAAATCTCGGTATCGAATTTTTTTAGTGGAATGCAATACTTTCTCTATCTAATATGTGCATTGTACATGCGTGGTAGAGAAAGTAAAAATGTAGAATGTAGATATCTTTAAAGCACACCATTTATTTTAAATAACTTTTTTGTTCGTAAGCCATTTTAGAGATAGCGTTGTTAATGGGTCAAATAATTCAACATCTGGTCATTAATCGTTTCGATGTTCAGTTGGTCTCACGATAGCATGGGAAGTATATGCCATTTTAAGGCCGTATAAATAGCGTTCAGTTGTTAAACATTTGACTATCGTTATTCTCCTTGTATCTATAACGAAATGTGTAGTTATTTCTGTAACTACTTCTGTAACGGTTAACTCAATTAAAGTTAAGCAGCTAGAAATATAAACTTTCGTAGCCATTGATAAACAAGAGAAGTTTTGAACAAATAAATGAAAATCTGCAGTATCTACCTCAGTACCGAATACTCAAATAGAGAGATATATTCCAAATTCTTACATTTTTTATTTAATTCATCACAATACAGCTAACACTTCATTTATTTACAGATAATTTTAAAATAATACTACACTAATATTTCCAGAGTGATATAACATAAATCATTTAAGTAAAGTTTATAAAATAATATTATATTTACTATATTTCTATTTTAATTAACTTTAAAAAAACTATATTTTAAACCCATTAGTATATAGCTATAACTTGATTTTACACTTATTTTAAGCTCTATTTTCGTTTATAATTTCAGTAATAAATATATGAAAACCCTCATTTTAGCTTTATTTCGTTTTATATATTTATTAGTGATATACATTTAATATTTGTCGTTTTTCTTTATTATTAGTATCCTATTATTCATATTTATTATTAATTCATTTTCTTTAATTGTAAGTATTATTTAAATTATGATTATTACTATTAATTTTTAACTATTAATATTACTTATAATTCCTATTCTTAGTATTAATCATTGTTACTTTCAAAAATGATGTTTATATTTTTTATTTTGAATACTAATTCCTTTGTATTCATAAATAATTAAATTCATAAGTGATTTAATTTTCATTACAAATTCCAATTCATCTGGGAATATTTTGAAAAGGTTGCTTTATAGTAACACTCCTCCATCTTATTATTATTTTATTTATTTAATTTTATATTTAGAGGGTTAGAGAAAGTCATGTGAATGCAACATATTAGATATTTTCTGGCGATGTCTTTGAAAGTGTGGTTATCCAGGACCATCATCTAGGGGTATGTTTTTAAGTATTTGACTATCGCTTCATTCTCCTACATCCTCACACTATCCAAAAGAAAATGTAGACATAATGAAACTGTAAAGTACCTAAAAAGTGTGTATCAATTAACATAAGTTAGACAAAACTTTTAAAATATTATTAATTTATTGGCTGCGGATCTGGATTATTAGCATAGAACGAGAACTAAACAAGAGCGAATAAAATTGGAAATCAAAGAATTACCAAGTTGATGAAAGTTGATAAGAGTATTCTTGAAATAATTGAAGAACGAAGATTTGTGGTGGACAAAACGGCGCTGGGGCGGGTTTTCTCCGGGTACTCCGGTTTCCCCCGCCATCGCATTCCACCGGTGCTCCATCATCGTTCATGTATCATCAGTGTCACCGCCTGCGGTGCCATTAGTAGTTAAAGCGGGCGTTAAACACTACCAAAAAAAAAAAAAAAAAATTGAAGAACGAAAACTGAGATGGTTTGGACAGATTAAAAGGATGGGAGAAAATAGAATTCCGAACATGATTTTGGAATGGAATGCTGAAGACGGAAGGAGAAGAGAAAAACAACGAGAACAATGTAGGATGGAGTCAGAAAAAGTCTGAATAGAATGAAGCTGACAGATCCTATAGACTCTAGACAAAAATTTGAGGAGAGATAAAATTACTTTGGAATGAAAAGAAAATTGCTGTGGAGAAGAAAATTCCTATAAAAATCTGGTATGTTCCATTCTCTAACTATTCTGCAATAAACTATTTTTACAAAAGTTTATTCCTCCATCAACTCCATGCTAGTCGAGATAAACATTAGCAGAAATAGTCTAATTACTTGCTTCCTTGTAAGTAGAAGGGAAATAAGGGAATACACTAGGCTAAAGCAATTTTCAGATCTTTTAAAATCTGGTTGCTATTGATGCAAGTAGAATTATTTCTCTTCACATGACCAGAATGGCGGGAAAAAAAAAAAAAAAACAGCACCTCCCATTTGAGAAAATTCAAATATTGAAAATTTAGAAACCTATGAGAATAAATATCAGGAAATGGTCAACTTTACCAAAAAATCTGATGTGTCCCATTCACATGACTTTCTCTATATTTCTGTAACAATTTATTGTTAATAAGCTTATCTTTTATTTATTTCATGCTAATCGAGAAAAATTAGCTGAAATAGTCTTATTTTTTGCTTTATTGTAAGTAGAAGCCAAATAAGGGAGTACCATAGGTTAAAGTGAAAGCCAAAAGCTGGTTGCTATGTGATTGATGTTCCTTTGTTTGTGTGGACAGGAGTTGACAAATTCCTGTATGAGAAAAGTATGTTTTTCAAAGCTGAAACAAAAAAAAAAAAGGAATATCTCAAAAACGATCAAATCCACGAAAAAAAATGTATATAACATAAATTGTGTGTTTTAACGTGCTCTACATTTTTTGTGGGTTAAGTTTTTGTCCATCCCTTACGGTTTAGTATGTTATGCAAAATTCATCCAGAATAAAGTTGTCTTCAGGGGTTATTCCCAGAAAATTCAAATATACATTTTATTACTCAGGTAAATATCTTTAATATACGATATTTTAATCAAAATCCTTAGAGCCATTTTTAGAAAATCAAAATTTTCGAAAAAAGTTCCATGTAAAGGGAGCTTAGGGTGGGGGGGGATTTTTCTCAAAATCTTCGTGTCGCATGCCTGGAAGGTACTAAATTAAATACCAAGTTTGGTATTTTACCGACTTTTCGTTTTTGAGTTATCGTGTTCACAGACACACGGAAACACTAAAGCATGGACACACGGACACACACACATGGACCTTTTTCTGAAAATACTTTTTTTTGGATACAGGAGACCCTAAAACATATATTTCCGGTGAAATCTCGGTATTGAATTTTTTGGTGGAGTGCAATACCTTCTCTATACATTATGTACATAGTACGTATAGAGAAAGTAAAAATGTATATAATATAAATTGCATGTTTTAACGACATCACTTTTTGTGCAATAGTCTATCTATTATGGTTTGCGAGGTATGCAAAACTCATCTATATTGAAGAAAGTTTCAGAGACTATTATGATAAGTATTTTATTTACAGTAAAATTAACTTAAACATATAGTATTTTAATTAAAATCGCACAGCCATTTATGAGAAAATCAATATTTTTGAAAATGTTTTCATGCAAAGAGTAGTTTAAGATAGGTCTTGCATCCCTGAGAGATACTAAAACCTCAGAATATATATTTCCGGTGACACTTCGGCACACAATATCTTCTCTACCTATTACATACTTATTACATGGTAGATAAATTAAAATGACAATAGTTTGTAGAAGCCGTATAACAAATCATAGTTTTTGGAGAAAATCATGTGAATGTAACGATATTATTATGAAATCCTATGTACTTCAGGTAAGGCATTTGTCTAAAATTGTTGGTGCTATAAAACAACTCAAACCTTTTACAATGTTATTAATTTTGTTATTGTCTAGTGTCGCCACAAAAGTGTCACGTAGAAAATAAGGTGATGCTTTTAGTCATGAAATTAATCCAAAAATTGATGTAATAAGGACATTATAACCTCTAATTAGCCCTTAACGACATGCGAATAATGAACTTTCTCAATGTCAGTCACTTTACCTGGATAGCAGATTAGAAAACACTCCACTGTTTTACTATTCCTTAAACTTAATTATCTCCGTCTCCCTATTTTCACACTTTCCCAACTTTTCCATACGATACAAGATTTACCTTCTCTAGAAATACTATGTGTATAGAAGGAGAGAAAGTACCCAAAATTTCGATACCTACTTTTCACAAAAATACATGTTTTGAGAACCCCTGAATAAAAAAATAGTTTTATAAGCGCGTCCTTGTGTGTCTTTGGCAAGCGTAGTTCAAAAACGAAACGTCCGTTAAATAACAAACTTAGTAGTGAAGTTCAGTATGTTCCAAAGATGCGACACGAAGATTTTAAAAAAAAATGTCCGCACCCAAATACTCTTTACATGGAACACTTTTCGAAAATGTTAATTTTATCAAAAGTGGCTCTAACGATTTTGATTAAAATACCATACGTTTGAGATATTCTCATGGCAATCGAAATGTATATTGAATTTCCTACGCATAGTTTCAAAAGACGTTTTCATTCTGGATGAATTTTGTGTAGCTGGTTAACTGAAACAGATAAACGAAACTTACTACATAAAAATGTAGATCTCGTTAAAACACACGCTTATGTCATATACACTTCACAGTGTTATCCGTTTGCAAGATATTCTTTGTTTTTGTTTTAATTTTAAACTACTTAAAATTTTCTCAAACGGGAACTCTGTTTCTCAACTCTTTTATATTACTTAGTCAATTTTTCATATACAGATAGCTTTTAAAAGATTTGACTATCGCTTTAGCCTAGTGTATTCTGTCATTTCGTTTTTATTTACAAAGAAGCAAGTAATAAAACAATTTCTGCTAATATCTATTTCAATTAGTATGATATAGATAACTGGATGATCTTTTGTAAGAATAGTTTATTTGAAGAACAGTTAGAGAAAGTTGTGCGAATGGATTATATCAGATTTTTTCATTTTTTCATTTATGCAGTTCCCTTTAACTTTTTTGTCTGACTTGAGAATCAACTAGTGGTGTAGTTAGTAACTAAACTAAGTTGGTATTTTTCAGTTTTATTCTATTAAATACACACACTTACTCTCTCATGCATACTTGCACACCCAGTGGAGGATAGGAAACAATTCTGTTTAAGGAACAATTCTCCATCTCAGCTGGGAATCGAACTCGAGACCTCAGGATTAGAAGCCAGAACGCTGACCATTCGGCGCAGAGGTAATCAGAAGTTATTGCATCCCAGTAAAAATTCCATGTCGAGCTTTGATCGGAAATATATGTTTTGAGGTCTCTTAAATAAAAAGCATATTTAGAAAAAAAGTTCGTGTGTGTATGTCTGTCTATACCACATAATTCAAAACGAAAAGCTAGTCTAATACCAAAGTTAAGTTCAGCATTGAAGGATGCAGAATTAAATTTTTTAAGAAAATCTACCACTACACACCATCCTAATAGAAATTTTCGAAAACAATGATTTTCTCAAAATGGCTCTAAAAATTTTGATTAAAATGCCATATATTAAAGATATTTACATGTCAAATAAAACACGTTAAGTGTTTAAGATGTTTTCACCACAAATAAGATATATATCTTGAATTTTCTGGGAATAGTTTCTTAGTCTGTGTTCATTTCGGTTGACTTGCATAACTGTAAACCGTAAAAGATAGACAAACATTTATTGCACAAAAAAGTAGATCTTGTTAGAACACACACTTTGTGTAATATACATTTGTATGGAGTTAAACATTTCCGTATGTTCCTTGTTAATGTTTTTTTAAATTTCCAATACTTAAATTTTTCTCAAATGGAAAGTTGTTATTCACTTTTTAAATTATGGTTATGCAAAGAGAATAGAATTACAATTTCATCAAATGGTGGCAGCTTTTGTAAGATTTGCTTTAGCCTGGTCTGTTCTTTTACTTTCATTGTAATTACAAGGTACTAGATAATAAACCAATGTTTATCGCGTTGTTTAATTAGATAAAAGTAGATAAAAGAATATTCTTTTACAAGAATAATTTTTTGCAGAATAGGTAAACAAAACTATGCGTTTGGAACACATCAGATGTACTAGCCTTTCTAAAAATTATATTACGGTTTATGGAGGCACTCTGGCACCAAATGAGATTTCTTCCCTAATCTACCAATTTTAAAGACATTTTTAGGTTAATTTGCACCTGGCATGATATATTGCTGGTATACCTTTCATTGATCTAGATCATATAGTTTTTTAATTACAATTATTTATTATATTTTTAGAAAGATTTGAATAGTAATGATGGGTAGACCTTTTGAAGCTTAGAAGTAAAATTGGGACCTGAAATTTAGTATTTTAGTTTTTCTATACCTAAGCATTGTGCATTTGTTTTCCAAAACATTAATACTTATTAGAAATATGAATTTATTTCAAGCTGCACTCTGCCGCCAAAACAGTCTCTATTTTACGACCGGAAATATGCTGTTGGTGGGGTGTGGGGAGGCACGCCGGCTGCTCTATCTCGCCTGTGGTTTAGGATGGGGAGGGCTCAGGTTAAATAATCAGTGGTACGGCATGCTTGGATGATGACGAGGTAGGTAGAAGCACCGTGTGAGACCTGTTTTGTAAATTTTGAAACATATTACTATACTCACTGTTTCAGTTTTAGTGAATATTATTGCATTTTCGACTTAAAATACACAAAATTATGGCCAAATTTAGATGTGATGTCGATTTAAAATTCGAAACTACAGCAAAAACTGGGGACGACAATATTTAAAGAGCCACCTTAAAATGTTTGATAAGGCATCTAAAAATAGCGGACTTTTCAGTTCAATAGCGTTAAATGAAAGATGAAATAATACAGTATTTGTTATTGGTCAAAACAAATTGCGGATTATTGGCAAAAAATCTGATGTGTTCCATTCAAATGACCTTCTATACAACTCAGCAATAAATTATTGTTAAAAAGCTTATGCGTCTATTTACTTCCTGCTAATCGATAAAAAAATTAGCAGAAATAGTCTTATTACTTGCTTCCTTGTAAATAGAAGCGAAATAAGGGAGTACCATAGGTTAAAGTGATAGTCAAAAGCTGTTTGCTACGTGACTGAAGTTCCTTTGTTTGTATGAACACGAGTTCACAAAGTCCTGTATGAGAAAAGTATGTTTTTTATAGCTGAAATCAAAAATAAGGAATATCTCAAAAACAATCAACTCCCCGAAACAAATGTATATAACATGAATTGTGTGGTTTAAAGTGCTCTATATTTGTTCCTCTCTTGCGGTTTAGCAGATATGCAAAATTCCGTAAAATTGACCCAGAATAGTGTAGTCTTCAGAGGCTATTCCCAGAAAATTCAAAATATACATTTTATGTATCAGGTAAATATCTTTAATATACGATATTTTAATAAAAATCGTTAGAGCCATTTTGTAGAAAATCAAACTTTTCGAAAAAAGTTCCACGTAAAGGATAGTTTGGGGGTGGGGGGATTATTTTCAAAATCTTCGTGCCGCATCCCTGGAAGATACTAAACTTAAATACCAAGTTTGGTATTTTACCGACTTTTCGTTTTTGAGTTATCGTGTTCACAGACACACGGACACACTGACACACATACACACACGGACCTTTTTCTGAAAATATTTTTTTGGATACAGTGGACCCTAAGACATATATTTCCGGTGAAATCTCTGTATCGAATTTTTTGGTGGAGTGCAATACCTTCTCTATACAGTATGTACATAGTACGTATAGAGAAAGTAAAAATCGCGAATTTTCACCATAGTGTCCCCTTAATAAATATCCATGGGTTATATCTAAATAAAAGCGAACGTGGAGAAACGTTTGAGGATGAAAAGATAGCAGCATTATAGAGCTTGCTGATGTCAGACACAACGGGGCGGAGTCTGTGCACTCACAATCCGCCGTTGCATCTATGGTCCCGTCTATCTGCTGTTAATCTTCATTGCTCTAATACCGGTTTGGAGAGCACGATTTCAATTGCAACACGTTTTTGTTAACTAGCCGCTGATAACAATTTATAATCTCTCTGAATATAAAACCATTGTTCTTTTCGGTGTTCGTTATCTTATGATATCTGATGTTTTGATACCCGCCGTGTCTATGTGTGGCAGCATACCTTGCTCACGGTATGGTCCCCATTTTCTTAACCTTATAAGGGTGCAGGGACAGCTTGAGGGTCCGTAGTTCGATTTCCGGATATATGATTCTAATTTTAACTTGCCTCCATCCAGGCTTTCTCCTCTGACTAGCTGACTTAGGCACAATGTGATTCGGAGTGAAGGTAAAGCTGTAGGTCCTCTCCCTCCTGTCGCTTGTAGTTCTACCATCCGAGATAATAGAAACAATCCAACTTTTTTTTTATTTTTTTTTATTTACCTAATTTGTTTACTTTGATTACTGTAAGATTACTGAATTTCTGTTTTACATTTTACAACACATACACAAACATATAACACCCATGCCCAAGGCGGGACTCGAACCCACGATCCCCTGCGCTGCGAGACGCTTTGGCGAGCGCGGCCATGGGGACAGGCAACTAGCAAGGATCCAGTCATCGCTTGCTGGAATGAGGTTCCCCCAAAGGTCATATGGAGAGCGTTGGAAAATATCAATATTTTTGTAATTAAGTTTTATAAGATTTTTTCAACTATCTGAGTGTCGTTCCTGATGTACTTACAAGTTCCTTTTGGCTGGATAAGTTGGTTTTACCTTCTCTACCACATATAGTAAGTAGGAGAAGTATTGTATTTACCTAAAAATATGATATATGTAATTTTTGGTATATATACAAAACTCATTCTTAGAAACAATTCCTTGTGTGTGAACAGCATAATTCATCTTGATATTACCGTTCTGCATATTTCAAGCATGCGACACGATTTTTGAGGAAATCACCTACCACAAACTACCCTTTAAATGGATAACTTTGATTAAAATACTGTCTGTTTAAGATACGTTCATGATAAATGATATGTACGAATATTTTGAATTTTCTGGAAATAGCCTCTTTTTTACAGATGAATTTTGCATCTTACTCCTCAAAAACGAACATATATCTATCTAGCTAAGACACACAACTTTATCTTAAATACGTTTCTGTGGAATTATCTATATATAATATATTGGTTTAAATTTTCCAATAATTTTTTTCTCAAATGAGAAGACTGCATTCGAAAGAGGACGGAATTTTAATGTTATGACATAAGCTCTTAAAATATTTTAATATTCTTTACCCTAGTGTATTCCCTTATTCCTTTTGTACCTGAAAGAAAATATAAAAGAAGGTATAAAAATTAGTTTTTGTTGTTTTTTTTTTTTCTTGTATGAATGTGCATGTAACCGGTCAGAATTTTTATAAGCTAGGAATCTCCATTCACTGCCAATCTCCATTCGTGAGAGTATATTTCTATATCACTTAAATTTACCTGAAAAGCTGTTTTCACCTCTGACAGCCATGGCATCATGTGTGTTTGTGTGTATGAATATATGTGTGCATGCGCGCACATTGTGTCGTAATATATATAAGGTAAAAATAAGCAAAATAAATAAAATCTCTATAAACCCTGTTCCATACAGCTTACGTCTCATTGGCTGCTGTCAGGGACGAGGTTGTTGAGTGATAAAACTAGTTTTTTACAATTTAACATGACCATTTATCTTAATTCGAAGAGAATTGTGAAAAGTTCTTTTTCATAGCTGTAGGAAATAAATATATTACATACCAGAGTAATGCAACTGCAATGCATGAAAATTCTTATCAAAAAACCTGTTTAAACCCAGCAAGTCATGGGGACAAAATCGTGTACATTTATCACGACAGCCTTTTAGAACTTGCATTGACTTCACTGACGACATTCAAACGTGTATTTTAGGGAGGGAAATAAAGCGTGAAAGCATACAGACAACGAAGCAAAATTATTAAATATTTTATGAATTCAATTCTCATGACTTTCTCTACCAGTTCTGCAAATCATTATTTTATCTACTTCATGCTAATCAAGATATACAATAGCAGATGTGATCTTATTACTTAGTTTCTAGAACGGAAATAAGGAAATGCAGTAGCCAAAAACGATAGTTAAATATTTTAAACGCTGATGCAAAGTGGTTGAAATTCAAATGCCTGTGCATGGTCAGGAGTAAAACAAAAGTGACAAGAATGAGAAATTCACGTTTCAGAAAGGTTTCTAGCATTTTAAAATCGAAACCATCAACAAAAAATATCTCGGAAATGGTTACCTGTACAACGTTTGGACGAGATCTACATTTTGTGTAGTAAATGTTTGTTTATTTCTTATTGTTTACCAGTTATGCAAAAACTATTCAGAATGAAAAGGTATTCAAATGATATTCCCAGAAAATTCAAAATATAAATTTTTGTCTGTAAATCTTTAAAAATGCATTATTTTAATAAAAATTATTAGATATATTTTTTAAATTCAAAATGTTCTAAAGTTTTTCTGCACAAAGGGTGATTTTCTTGAAAATCTTTGTATCCCATCCTTTTAAGGTATTAAACTTAAATACTAAGTTTGGTATTTAACAGTCCTTTAGTTTTTGGGCTGTACTGTTCACAGACCACACAAACAGACACACGGGCCTTTTTCTAATTCTTTTTGGACTCAGGAGACCTCAAAACATATATTTCCGGTAAAATCTCGATATTGCATTTTAAGGTGCAATACATATCCTTCTCTATACAGTGTGCATTAGTAGACTTAAAGAACGTAACAGAAAGGAAACGTAGTTAAGCAAAAACAACCGCAGAGCAGTAAACAAGTATAATGCGACTAAATTATAGCGGCGAAGCAGTAAATAAATTTATTTGAACGCGTAAAGCGC
This sequence comes from Hymenopus coronatus, assembly GCA_030762935.1. NCBI lineage: Eukaryota > Metazoa > Arthropoda > Insecta > Mantodea > Hymenopodidae > Hymenopus > Hymenopus coronatus. The sequence continues at coordinate 102,444,934 of CM060898.1, read as the reverse complement.
GAACCGCAAGTAAATACAGAATACTCACGATGCAGAAGACAAATGCTACACGTACAGCGTGAATCAGGTAATGTATAATAAATATAGCCAGAATACGTAACCGGGAGCAATGTAACAACTTAAAAATGCCAAATGCTGTGCATTTGCGGAATTTTAGCGCTTTTTACCTCTTCAAGGTAGCCTCCCTGACTTGTGTGGAACCTGCCGAGACATGTCGACCTCTGAAGAAACATCACTACTTACGTTTTAATCAAATAATATATAGACAAAATTAAAAGGAAAAACAAAAGACTATGGATTTATGATACAAGTATTAGAACAGGCCTGGCGAATGTTACTCCCAAAGTGTGAAGATTTTCTCCTCCTTCCACTCTTTTAGAGACCTGCAAAGCACAGCGACCGGTTTAGGTGTGGAGTTGCCATAGCAGCTTGACTAAATATCGAGCCCGCCGCTTCTAGAGAAAACCGGTTCCACCTGAGCGGTGTATATGTGTGTCAGTTGCCACTACAGGCAAGGAGGGGAGAGCGAACTCTGTCACACTTTGGGAATAATGTTCGCCAGGCCCGTACCACAGTCTCAAAGTTTTGATAATGAGCAACGGTCAGTTACGGTGAGAAATCACAGGTCCTCGCGTTCAGAATGAAGTTTAAGCGAGGTTAAAGTGAAGTCAAATGTTTTAAAAGGTGGTCGCTGTGTGATGTAATTAAAATCCATTCTCTTTGCATGACCTGGATAAAAAAGTGAATAACGATTTCCCATTTGAGAAAAAATATAAGCACTGGATATTTTAATACCAATAACAAGGAATATTTAGGAACTGGCTCATTCTACAAAAAATGTATATGTCATATGTTGAGTGTTGCAACAAGATTTACATTTTTGTGTAATAAGCTTTGTGTGCCGCTTACGGTTTACTAAAGTCATTCAGAAAGAAGAGGTCTTAAGAGGCTGTTTTCCAACAAATTCAAGATACACATTTTACATTCCATGTAAATATCTTTAATATATGATATTTTAATAAAAATCGTTAGCGATCCTTGTCAAATCGAAAAATTTGAAAAATCGTCCATGAAATAGGTAGGACTTTTCGTTTTTGAGTTATGCTGTCCACAGACACACACATTCACACACGTTTTATATATTATAAATGGAGGATAACATATAATTCACAATCTATTATGTTTGTATCTTTAATGATTTTAATAAAAATGATTTTTTTTTCCTGAGGAGGGTCTAATCAAAAAAACGTATTTAACCTCGTAACATGGGACAAAATTGGATATACGTACAAATAAATACAATCCAGAAACTGAGCGGCAGTCGTCGTTACAGGTATTTCCAGGAAGGGATCTCACAGCAAAAGTGAGGCGGGCAAGAAACGTTGGCAAGAAGACGAGCCGTTAGTTTTTCTCAACTAGTGGTTACGCTGTGATAATTACACTTGAAGCCCACGCTGCTTTAGGAGTTAGGGTTAAATGTTTGTCCCATTCTCCCTATTCCGAGCGATTTATTTTACTCCTCAAAATCAAAGAGAATGTCTGGAGTATTTCATTCACATAACTTTCTCTACATTTCAGCAACAAATGATTGTTAAAAAGTTTATTCTTCTATTTACTTCATGCCAATTGAGAAAAAAAAATCAGAAATGGTATTATTATTTGCTTCCGTGTAAGTAGAAGGGAAATGAGGGAGTACACTGGACTAAAGAGATAAAAACTGGCTGCTATGTGATTGAAGTTCCTTTGTTTATATGGCCAATAGTTGACTAATTTCCGTATGAGAACAGTTTAAATATTTTAACACTGAAACCAATAACAAGCAATATCTAAAAAATGATCAACTCCATGAAAAAATGTATATATCACATATTGTATGTTTTAACGAGCTCTAATTTTTTTGTCTATAAGTTTTTGTCTTATCTCTTACGGTTTACCTGTTATGCTAAATTCCGTAAAATTCAACAAGAATAAAGCTGTCTTTGGAGGCTATTCACAGGAAATCCAGGATATACGTTTTATTTGTCATGTAAATATCTTTAATATACGATATTTTATTCAAACTCGTTAAAGCCATTTTTGAGAAAATAAAACACACACGTACACACACACCAATATTTTTCTAAAAATTCTTTTTGTTGGATTCAGAGAGTCTCAATACATATATTTCCAGTGAAATCTCGGTATCAAATTTTGAGTGGAATACAATACCTTCTCCATACATTATGTTACATAATACTTGTGGGGAAAATAAAAATTCAACATTGAAATCACATCGTAAATGCCTACGAAGAATGCATTTTCTCTCTCTCCCCAAAGAAGAATGGCCTTCTGCTTTGAAAAGTGGTTCGAAAGAATGAGATGTTGAAAAGATTGTAATGGAGAATATTTTGAAAATAAGCGGTGATCATATTAGGATTAGAATACGAACGGAGGAACTTGGCACCGAACGCAGGCGGTTATTGCACCTGTTCCCCTGGGAGGTAGGGATGAGATGAAAAGATACACCAAGCGACCGAAATCAGGAGCAATGACAAGGTTCCTATAGTTTCCAATTTGGAGCACACTGACAGTATAACAGGCAGACCGCGAACCTTCTTCCATAGAGGGTTCAACGCCGGTTTAAGTTGGAGGATGGAGAGAGTCACATTGAGCATCCCTTTTCCTGCCACACCGCACCGAAGGATGAATGGAATGGCAATGGAAACGACATGGAGGGACAACAAATTCGAAGGATGGCTAAAATCCTACCCAGCATTTGCCTAGTGACCCGGGAAACCCCGAAAAAGCCTATGCGTTAAATAAACCGGACATGGGGATCAAACCAGCGACCTTCCGAAATCGTCTGAGCCATTTCGCTCGGGCAGTGACCATATATAAGTTTAAAACATGTTATTGCGTCCATTCTCAAAATTTTCAGAGAGACTTTCAGAAGACTTCTTTAGAATGGTTTACTGCGTGCGCACGTTTTCTTGGGCGCTAGTTTTATGGGGAGGCGAGGAAGAGTGATGACACCCACCATTCTTTCCCATAGTGTTGTCAACAAAAGAGAATTTCTGTCTTTGAGGCCCTCAGCCCTATAGGGATTAGGATATTTAATTTACCCCGAACCTGCCGAATTATTAAATGAAATACAGAGCATGTGCATGAACTCCGGGATCAACAGACAGGATGAAACCTTAGCAATAAAGCCACTAGATGTCAAGGTGTATATGTTGTCGCTCTGTTCTACGGCCGAAATTGCGCGAGACTTACCGAATGAGTACGAGAGCCCAGGAAAAGGTGCGCACATAGTATTTATCACCATTTATGGTCCACAGTGGTATTTGAAACCTCCAATAGTCCCACTGAATGCAGGATGTGAGTGAACTCACCTGAAGCACTCGTTTCGAGAGGCCCGTCTTCTGCGCCAACTGCTTCAAATCTTTGGCATCTGGATTCTGGTTGATCGCGAAGTAAGACTTCATGGTGCGCAGCTGGTGATGTTTGAAGGAGGTGCGCATACGCTTCGTCCTCTGCTGCTGTCCCGGGTTTCCTGGAGACGCCACCGCCGAGTCGTACCCCAGAGAGTCCATCGACGAGGACAGCTCTCCCGTATGCAGCACCTCTGGGTCAGACAACCATGTGACCCCGTTACTTATATCATGGTTCCCATCGTCTTCTAAAAAAATCAAAATTCAATAACAACGGATCTCAATTAACACGATTTCTTGTATCTCAGAATCCGGTATTTGGCACTACTGCAGATATTAATACTGTAATTATAATAATGTCTATACACATAAGAGTCAAAGTATATATATCTGTATATCTAAATAATACGATTTAAGTATGAATTGATAAAAGAAGTTAATAAGTATAGTGAAATTTAAAAAGTTGATAATATATTTAAACATAGATTAATTTATAAAATAAATATATATTATCAATAAAATGCAAATAAAGTTAATTTTTAAAAACATTTAAAAGTAAAAATAAATGTATTTTATATGTTATAACAAAACTATTGGTATATAAAATTATATTAATAGATTGAAATTTATAAATATAAATTATTATATAAAGATTTTAATATAATAGTAGTAATAGTAATTTTAATAAATATAAATTATTAAAATAAAATAAAAAGGGTACTCCAGCCGATGGAATATTTATTTAATAATGGTTTTTGGATTGTAAACTTATATTTTAATTGCTTTATTTTAATTTTATATTTAGTTAGTAACTGTTTTTCATCATCTGTAGAATATAGATTCATATCTGTAGAAAACATTGAAGATAAAAACTTGAAAATAAATACTAACATTTGGATACTAGCCCGGTATAAGAGATTAGGTGCCGGGGTATATATATATATATATAAAATAAAATAATATATATAAAATAAAATAATATATATATATTATTTTATTTTTCCTATTTCTCTCTCTCTCTCTCTCTCTCTTTCTCCATGTCTGTGTGTTTAACATAGTCTTTTGAGAAAGGGGGTGGTTGGGGTGGTCGGATTTTTCTTGAAAATCATCGTTTTACCTTCTCCCCCCCCCCTATTTACATCCCCCCCTGTATGATTACTGTTTTTACTGTTCCTTTACACAAACATATACACATTGCACAAACATATAACACTCATGCACAAGGCGGGACTCGAACCCACGATCCCCTGCACACGAAGCACCAAAGCGAGACGCCTTAGCGAGCGTGGCCATGGGGACCGTCTTCTTGGAAGATATTGAACTTCAGTACCAAGTTTGATATTTAATCAACCTTTCGTTTTCAGTTTTGAGCTATTCTAGACACAGACAGACAAACAGAAACACACACACACAAACATACGGACGTGTCAGAGTGACTCCTCCGGTTAGGTAGGGTAGGTTAAGTTTATCCTAATAGTTTCAAAAGTGATTTTATAATTTGTATAATAATATCCATTATGAAATATATGAATATCTGAGCTAAAATGAAATGTCTCCACTTAACAAAATAAAATATACATGTAATATTACATTCCAAATAGTTAGAAATATTAAACAATGGGATTCTTGAAAATTCGGCAGGTCCGCTTTCTCCTGACACGACACGAGCAGTTGGCAGGCTGAGGGCAGCCAGACGTGTTCCCATTCTTGCTAGAATTTAACCACGTACTGACGGGAATGTGGGGTTTCCAGGATGGCGGGTGAAAGTGAGGTTTGGGAGTGCAGGGAAGTAACAAGTGTGCTCCTCAAGGGATGCCAGTCACGGTGCAACGGCCCTTAAATACCCCTGATGCAATTATTCACAAAATATTTGTTTTGGGGTTGAAATTTTGAAATCCAAGCACCTCTTGAAGGATTGTAAGTTGAGCTGTAGCAACTGTTCCTTTGTTACCGGGGATACCCGCAACCATGCGGGGAAGCCGTATCGCCTGAACCCTTAGTTCCTTCTACTTACAAGGAACTGAGTAATAAGAACATTCTGATAATGCTTATCTTGATTAGCATGGTGTAGACTGAAGAATAATCTTTTGTAAGACTTTTTTTTTATAGGGCAGCTAGAGAAAGTCATGTGAGTGTAACACAGACTTTTATTTATGCATTTCCGGTAAGTCTCCGTATCAAAGTTTTGGGTGAAATACAATACTTTCTGTATCTCCTTTGTACATTGTACATATATGCTAGAGAACGTAAAAATAATTTTTATTTTAGGTGAGTCTCAGAATTTATTTCAGGTGTGATCCTGGTATAGCTTTTTAGGATGGAATGTTCACTTCTTCCTATATTTAGAGAAAGTAAAATATATTTATAGTGAATAGAATATGCTGAGTAAATCACAATTGCAGCTTTAATTTTGATAGGTACTCTAAAGGAGCCTTGAGTTTCCCATTGGTTTTTAAGTCATATAAGTAAATAGTATATTTCAGTTTTTAAACATTAATAGTGGGTACTGGTTAAATTTATTGAAATATCTGTTATTTACTTATTTAACTAGAAAGTGCTCATAATAAGTGTACATTTTGAAATCCATTGTATACCTACATACATATACCTGTATACACATCTTCTCGAACTAAATTAAAATCTTGTGTGTTACATTCACATTACTTTCTCTATCCGTTCCAAATATAAATTTTTCTTACAAAAGATTATTCTTTTATCTACATCAACGGTTCCCAACCGGTGTGCCCCGGCACCCTAGGGTGCCGTGTGATTGGCTAAGGGGTGCCGCGAGATATTGAGATAAACACAAAAAAATACCTTCTACTGAAGCCTTAAGTCTTGTAAGGTCTTGAAATAAAATAAGTCAAATCAATTACTCTCATACTCGGCAGATGGTGATAGTGGTCGATTCATTTCAATAATTCAGTTATACTAGTATCCCACAGATGGCATTACAGCTATATCCTGCCGAACATTCCCGACACTACGCGCTTCCTCACGAACATTCCCGAGACTTCGACATGAATATATAAAAGAGCACGCCGCTTGCCGGAACGATCATTACGTACGCATCCCCTGTATGGGGCTACGCTGCAAAAACGCACATACGTAAATTACAAACACTCCAGAATAGAATAATTAGAATAATTGCCAAACAACCCCCAGTAGCGCCGGCTTATCTCCTTCATGAGGAGCTAAAACTGCATTCAATTGAGCAGTTCATAAAAAGCCAAAGTTACAACCTGTATAAGCGTAAAGCAAGAAACAACAATGAACTAATACAAGAACTAGGCACCTATGAAGCAGAAAATAACAAACACAAGAGACCGCTCTCGCTATTTGACAGAACACTCGGCCTGGGGGAACCCGATTTAAATATACAAGAATATCTAGAATCGCTAGTAAGAATTCCATAATAAAATTACCCATGAATGTGTCTACGACATTAGTTTGGTGGCCCTTGAAGTCCTTACTTTCTGAGTCAAGGCGGATCCGGGGGTTTGAGGGACCCCCACTCTACAACGACCTGGCAGACCACTAACGGACATTCTCTGGTATTTAGATAAGATAGAATGTAAGTATTAAGAATAAGTGTTTTATTACAGGTAAAGCAGCATTGGGCATGGCCAACACTTGGATGGGTGACCACTAAGTCCATGAGAAACCAATGATGTCTCTTCTAAATGACAACGCCCTCTCTAGTTAGAGGGTTAAACACAACTAATAACCAATGACTTCGCCAGACAGGGCAGCAGTAGTTGTAAAAATATAACTAGCTTAGAATTTATACCAAATTGGAATATCTAAATGACTATGTCCTTATGTTACAGGGCTGCAGACATACGAAATGTACCAACGACTTTTCCCGACAGGGCAGAAAATGCTATACTGACTACGTCCTTTTGTTACAGGGCTGCAGATATATGCACACACAATATGTACTCATTCCTCACCACAAATCTTCCAAGGGCGCAATCAGGGCTCCGGCCATGTTTGCGTCCTGGCCCTCACTCTCTCCTGGCTATGGCCTTTGGCTAGCCATAACACCCGCTCCTTGAATCCGCAGGTGCAACAAGCGGTACTGCAGCATTCCTACACCCGAATTCTCTCCGGTGGAGTGGTTTTTTAGTGGGTATTGCCAGTTTAGGGCGACCCCCACACTTGGCAGAGCTATCCCCTCTGTCGCCTGTAGATTGGGTTTTTCCACTCCACTCGAAAAAAAAAAAAAAAAAAAAAAAAAAAAAAAAAACGGTTTCAGTTGTCTTCCTCGCGTTGATTCACAGTGTTTAGCTATGGATAAGTTCATTGTTAAACGTAAACGCCAGGACAGTGAAAGTGAACAGTCGGCTCCTTCTGCTTGCTTTAAGAAGCCAAATCTTACAGTTTCTCCCGGACCGTCGAATTCACCATATAAAGAAGACAAACGAAAGAAAAGAACATACCAGGACAGTTACTTAGCGTATGGATTTAAGTGGAATAACAACGAGGAAAACCCTATCCCTGTGTGTTTAGTTTGTGGCGAAACTAGGCCATGGTACCTAGCAAACTGAAGCGGCATCTTACAACAAGGCATCCTAGTGTGTCACAGAAAAGTGTAATGTATTTTTCACATATATTAGAAGGGGAGAAGAAAACAGCTGTGCGAATGGTAAAGAGAATGACCATAGGTGATACTGCTCTTGAAGCCTCATTTAAAGTAGCAGAACTGATAGCTAAAAAAAAGAAACCTCATACTCTTGGAGAGGAAATCATTGGCCCTGCATGTCAAGTTATAGTTTCAACAATTCTTGGCGAAGGAGCAGCTAATCAAATTTCGAAAGTTCCTCTGTCCAACAACACAATCAGCCGCAGGATATCTGAAATGACATGCAATATCAACGAACAAGTCACGGAGAAAATAAAAACTTATAGAACATTTGCTTTGCAAGTAGATGAGAGTCTCGATATTGGTGACAAACAGCAACTCCTTGGTTTTATCAGATATATTGATGAAAAAGATATTAGTGAACAGCTTCTGTTCTGTAGACCGCTGGAGACTACAACCACAGGCCATGATATTTTCGTTTCTATTAATTCCTATCTCAATGACCATGATCTTTCATGGAAAGACTGTTGTGGTATATGTACAGATAGTGCACCATCTACGTCTGGGAAAATTAAAGGTTTTACTGCCAGAGCTCTCAATGAAAATCCATCCATCATTATAACTCACTGTTTTCTGCATAGAGAGACAGTCGTGAAAGCGTGTAACGAAGATTTTGCTGAAGTGTTTAACCAAGTTGTGAAAATGGTGAACTATATGAAGTCTCGACCTTTAAAGAGCAGAATTTTTGAACAGTTATGTCGCGCAACGGATGCAGCTCATACCTCTTTGTTACTTCACACAGAAGTAAGGTGGTTGTGGCGGGGTCGTGTATTGAACCGGTTTCTCGAACTTAAAGAACAGCTAAAAACTTTTTTTAAGGATGAAAATCAAGACACATTTCATGAGCTCTTACTAAATGATTCTTGGTGTTTTGAACTGTCGTATCTGGCAGATAGTTTTCATAAGCTGAATGAACTGAATGTTTCGATGCAGGGTCGACATGAAACAATAATCTCCTCAACCAATAAAATGAAAGGTTTTAAAAGAAAACTTAGTTCTTGGAAGTCTGCAGTTCAAAAAGGAGATTTGTCGAACTTTCCATCTCTTCTTAATGTGGCAGGAGATAAAGATCTGGGTAAACTGAAAGACCACATTTGTGATCACTTATCAAGATTGCAAATGCAATAGATGCGTACTTTCCAACTATTTCCACTACGAATCTCGACTGGGTTGTCTCACCATTTGATTTCGTAGATAGTGCAGAGGAAATAGATTTCACTGCTTGCGAACGAGATGAATTTATTGATCTTTGCGCTGATTCCACACTCAAAGGTAAGTTCACCAAGAGTGAGGCGTCGGTGGCTAGTTTTTGGCTTCAACGGAGAGAGGAGTACCCTAACCTAATGAAGAAAGTAATTAACGCACTTTTGCCATTTTCAACATCCTATCTATGTGAGCAAGCCTTCTCTGCTATGGTGACAATAAAATGCAAAGCAAGAAATAGACTACATAACCTTGAGGATGATTTGCGTGTTTCACTGTCAACTGTAAGACCCGACATCACATATCTGTGCTCTAAGCATCAATCACAAGTTTCACATTAATCATTAATGGAACAAAATTCATTGATGTATTTTTACTCAGTGATTGTAGTAAAGTTTACTGTATTATGTTATGGTGTACGTTGTTATTATATAATATTTCAATAAATTAACATATTAAGCTTAATTTTCTTTTAATTCAAGGAAGGGTGCCCCTGGTGTTTAATGTTATTCCCAAGGGTGCCGTGAACTTCAAAAGGTTGGGAAACACTGATCTACATCATACTAATGGAGATAAACATTAAAGGAAAAAGGTCCTATTACTTGATTCCTTGTAAGTAAAAGGGAAATAAGGGAATACACTAGACCAAAGTGATAGTAAAATATTTTAAAAGCTGGTTACTATGTGAAACAATTCAAGTTAATTTTACTTTGCGTGGTCAACAGTAAAGTAAGAGAGGAAACGAAAGGTGCCTTCCCGACTAAGAAAAGTTATGTACTTAGTATAAAATTGTTCACTCTACAAGAAAAATGTAGGTGTCAAATTATGTATTTTAATGAGATCTAAATTTTCAGAGCAGTAATATTTTGTCTGTCTCTTACATTTATCAGTTACATAAACTTAAAAAATCATCCAGAATAAAGAGGTTTACAGAGGCTATACCCAGTAAATTTATACTATACATTTTGTTTCATGAAAATATTTTAATACACGGTATTTTAATAAAATTTAGACATTTCAGAGAAAATGAATATTTTTGAAAATTTTTCCACGTAAAAGATAGTTTGTGGTGGGGCGCTTTTCTTGAAAATCTTCCTGTCGCATCCTTGGGAGATACTGAACTTCAATATCAAATTTGGTATTTAACGGTCTTTTCATTTTTGAGCTATGTTGTCCACAGACATACACAGATACACTAACCTTTCTCTAAAAATGCTTTGTTTTGGACTAAGAAACCCTCAAAGTATATATTTCTGGTGAAATCTCGGTATCGAATTTTGGGCGTAATGCAATACCTTCTCTACACATTATTACTAGTTCGTGTAGAGAAAGTAAAATGCGTTTTATATATTCAGGGTCTCAAAAATGTATTTCCTTTGAAATATGGACAGTCAACTTTTTGGGTGCAATACAATACCTTCTCTATATACTATGTACATTGTACCCATGAGTTAGAGACGATTAAAAATATATGGTATATTCAGTTGTTTTTCTCTTTCTATCCATCTACACACCACTCTTTCAAAAATTTATTCTTATGCTGTTCAAAGAAACCTTTGAAAAACAAGCTAAGCTTCGATGCTTTGGAACTTAGTGGCGTATGGGATCGCGTTCTAGGTCCCGCCTGGCGATGGGTGTTTGTGTGTGTGTGTTTTTACTTTCTCTATACGCACTAGTACATAGTATATAGAGAAGGTATTGCTCTCCACCCAAAAATTCGATTCCGAGATTTAACGGAAATACATGTTTTAGGGGCCCCTGTATCCAAAAAAAGCATTTTCACAAAAAGGTCCATGTGTGTGTGTGTGTGTGTGTGTGTGTGTGTCCGTGTGTCTGTGAACACGATAACTCAAAAACGAAAAGTCGGTAAAATACCAAACTTGGTATTTAAATTTAGTATCTTCCAGGGATACGACACGAAGATTTTGAAAAAATCCCCCTACCCCAAACTTCCCTTTACATGGACTTTTTTTCGAAAATGTTGATTTTATTAAAAATGGCTCTAATGATTTTGATTAAAATTTCGTATATTAAAGATATTTACATGACAAATAAAATGTTTATCTTGAATTTTCTGGGAATAGCCTCTGAAGACTACTTTATTCTGGATGAATTTTACGGAATTTTGAATAACTACTAAACCGTAAGAAATAGACAAAAACTTACTCTACAAAAAATGTAGAGCACGTTAAAACACACAATATATGTTATATCCATTTTAGGTGGAGTTATTGTTTTTGAGTCATTCCTTGTTTTTGATTTCTGCTATGAAGACTTATACTTTTCTCATATAGGAATTTGTCAACTTTTTCCATACAAAGGAACTTCAGTGACATAGCAACCAGCAAGGAACAAAGCAAACATAGCATCAAGGAACCAAGTAATAACACTATTTCTGCTATTTTAGTCTGTTTAACATGAAGTAAATAGATGTATACGCTTTTTAAGAATAATTTGTTGCAGAGATGTTGAGAAAGTCATGTGAATGGTACACATCAGGTTTTTTAAATAGTTCTCCCTCCCCTGATGGCCAATTAGGTCACGCCTCTGTGTGTTAAGACAAATTATTTCCATTAGATCTTTCGTTGTAAATACAAAAGATATACTGGAAACAAACATGCTAACGACAATTTGTACTTCAATAAAGTGTAAGTATTATGTACGTAATGAAAAGCAATAACATCGGAAATGATTAATGCCAAAAATGGGATTTTCTTTTTTGTATAGCAGGTCTGTTATCAGTAATGAAATAATAAAGCAATATTCATTTAGGATCAACGGGACTTTTCAGAAGTTTTGTATAAAATGAAGATAAACATTTTAGCATTATGAAAATATCAAAATATATACAAGTTTAATCAAAAGCATTAGTACATTTAAAAAAAATAATGTTCTACTAATTTATATACCTTCTCTTTTTAGGAGTGCCTAGCCAAGCAGCTACAGATGACCTTGAAGATGCAGCATTAATAAGAATCCAGAAAATCAAGAATTACACGTCTAGCAGGTTATTCGTCAAGGCATCTTCTCTGAAGAAACCGCTATGTGAAGATTACATTTTTATTTGTCTTTAAATGCTTCTCATGGTTGCAACATTACTGAAATATCCTTCATATTGACAATAAAGTGTAATTATGGAAATATCCTTCTTTTGAAGAACATAGAAAATCACAGAGTTTCACAAAGACGTGTCAAAACGAGTTAAAATAATTGTTAGAACTGTCTATAGCAGGCTGTTTCAACTCTGCTCGGTTGAGTCACAGCACTCAGCCATACTTCTCGGAGACCGGCTGGGTAAAGATCACAGTACAAATGCCCTTCCTGCAATCTTATTCAGCACAATGCTAGCTTACACTTCATATTGAGCTGTGCAGTCTATTGCAAGTCCTGAAAAACTCATTTGTTCCTCAGCACGCACCAAAGCTGGAAGAGCCTGTTCTGCTTGTAAATGCCATATATTTTTATTTTCTCTAGCCCGTATGTGGATAGAGAAGGCATTGTATTCCACCCAAAAATTCAATACCGAGATTTCAGAGAAAATAAACGTTTTGAGTACCTTTGAATCCAAAAAAGCATTTTTAGAAACTGTCTGTGTGTGTATGTACGCAGTATAGCACAACACCGAAAAGTCAGGTAATACCAATGTTGGTATTTAAGTTTCGTAACTTCCAAGACTGAGACACAAATATTTCCAAGAAATTCGCCCCACCTCCAGCTACTCGTTGCATGGAAAGTTTTTCGTAAACTTTGAATAAGTCTAAAATCTAAAATGATCAAAAAGTTAATAAAGGTTTTGTGTGTGCTTCAAAGCTCTTATTCAAAAATACCTAAACAATTTTTTAAAATTTTATGTCGTGTGGCACGTTTTTACTATGCAAAACATTTAGCCAATAACATTTATGAAATAATTTATATTAATCGAAGTACTTATAGACTTTCAAATAAATTTGGTATTCAAATTAATACAAAGCAATGTAGTCACACATAAATGTTTAGACAAATCCATGAAAAAACTATATAAATATGAACTTTCACTCACATTGTTCTACTTTAATCCAATAAGTTTCTTCTGAAGAATAATACAATTTTTTGTCAATTATATCATATTTTGCTTAAAGTTTATCAGCAGCCATGTTGTTAGCACAGAAGTTGATCCACAACCTATAAGTTGCTTTTATAATAAATAATATAACGAGAGCTCCAACTTTTATCAAGAGAAAATTTGTGTTGTATTTAATAAGGTTATTTCGTGAACAAAATTACAGTGATTCCCCTGCATGGACACGAAGAATAATATTCCTAAACCCCCATTTGTCTTGATGTATATTTGCACCAAAATCACTGCAACTTGATGTCCAAATCATAAATTTCAGATCTCTTTGTATTGCTACATTCTATTATTTTTAGCTTAGTAAAGCATGATTGCAATTCATATGTCATTGGAACGTTTGCCATAATGTACGGGAAAATCACTGCACACTGATATTCAAAGAGGAAACAAATGCACGTGGGTGCGATAAATTTAGAAAAACAATTGCAAGTGCATGTGATAAAAATCTGTTGTGTACCATTCACATGACTTTCTCTACATCCCTGCAACAAATTATTCTTAAAAAGCTTATACTTCTATTTACTTCATGCTGATCAGAAAAAAATAAAAGAAATAGTCTTATTACTTGCTCCCATGTAAGTAGAAGCGAAATAAGAGAGTACCATAGGTTGAAGTGATAGTCAAACGCTGGTTGCTATGTCACTGAAGTTCCTTTGTTTGTATGGACAGCAGTTGGCAAATTCCTGCATGAGAAAAGTATAAGTTTTTCATAGCAGAAACCAAAAATAAGGAATGTCTCTAAAACGTTGAATTCCACGAAAAAATGTATATAACATAAATTGTGTGTTTTAACGTACTCTACATTTTTGTGTAGTAAGTGTTTGTCCATCTCTTAAGGTTTAGCAGTTATTTAATGGTCCGTAAAATTTATCTAGAATAAAGTAGTCTTCAGAGGCTATTCCCAGAAAATTCAAGATATCTATTATACATTTTATTTGTCAGGTAAATGTCTTTAATATATGATATTTTAATCAAAATTGTTAGAGCCATTTTTGAAAAAATCGAAATTTTCGAAAAAAGTTCCATGTAAAGGGTAGTTTGGGGTGGGAAGATTTTTCTCAAAATCTTCGTGGCGCATCCCTGGAAGATGCTAAACTTAAATAACAAGTTTGGTATTTTACCGACTTTTCGTTTTTGAGTTATCGTGTTCACAGACACACGGACACACACACACGGACCTTTTTGTGAAAATGCTTTTTTTAGATAAAGGGGACCTTAAAACATATATTTCCGGTGAAATCACGGTAATCTGAAATTTGGTTTAGTTATCTTAATTAGCTTTTGATAAAACAGGTCACTTATACTAATAAATAAATTCACAGAAGAAACTGTAGGTACTAAGTAAAAACTCTGATGTGTTTCATTCACATGACCTTCTCTAGCCGTTCCATGAACAAACTATTCTTACAAAAAGATTATACATCATGCTCATCGAGATAAAAATAATCAACATTGGTCTTATTATTTGCTTCTTGTAAGTAGAAGGGACATAAGGGGGGAATGCATTAGTCCAAAGTGATAGGCAAATTTTTTAAAAGCTGGTTGCTATGTGAAACAATTGAGGCTCGATTCGCTTTGCATAGTTCCGTTTGAGAAAAATTATTTAAAATTGACTTTCCAGTTGATATAATTTTAAGTAACCAATAACAAGGATTAACTCTTAAATGAGCATTAAAAGACGTAAACTGCTTTAATCAGGTCTACAAATTTTGTGGTAACTTTGTCTATCTGATACAATTTACCTGTTATACAAAATTCATCCAAAATGAACAGGCCTTCAGAGACTGTTGATAGCAAATTTAATATTTGTTTTTGAAAAAAAAAAAAAACGTCCGAAAATATTTCCATGTATGAGATGCTGAACTTTTAAAAATTGGTTCGGTATTTGCTAAATTTGACTTTTAGTATTTGAGTTATGCTGTTCACACACGGAACTTTTTGTAGAAATCTAACGTGTTCCATTCACATGACTTTCTCTACATCTGACATAAATTGTGTGTTTTAATGAGGTCCACATAATTTGTGTAGTAAGTTTTGGTCTATCTCTTACGGTTTACCGGTTATACAAAAATAATTCAAATGAAGAGGTCTTCAGAGGCTATTCCCAGAAAATTCAAGACACACATTTTGTTTTTCATGTACATATCTGAAACATATGCCATTTTAATAAAAATGTTTACAACCAACTTTGAGAAAATTAATTTTTTTAAACAATTTTCCAGGTAAAGGATAATTGGGGATGGGGAAATTTTCTTGTAAATCTCCGTGTCGCATTTTTAGAAGATACTTAACTTAAATAACAAGTTCGATATTTAATTGACTTTTCGTTTTTGAGCTTGTTACCCACAATCACACAAACACACACATACAAACAGACACACACATGGACATTTTTCTAAAAATCTGGTGTTACACTCACATGACTTTCTCTAGATGTTCAACTCTTACATAAGATTAATCCGAGATAATTAGCAGAATATTATTACTTAGCTCCTAGTGAGCAGAAAGGAACTACGGGAATACTGTAGGCTAAACCGATAGTCAAATGTTTTAAACAGTGTAGCTATGCGACTGTCATTGCAAATCGCTTCTTTGCTTGGCCAGGGGTAGATCAAAAGAAAAACGGACACTTCCTGTCTGAGAAAAGTATAAGTACTTTACAACTGAAAGCAATAACAAGGATTATCTCGGAAATGGTTACTTCCACAGCAAAATTGATCCAAAACAAAGAGGTCTTCGGAGGATATTACCAGAAAATCCAATATATACATTTAATTTGGCATGTAAATATCTGAAACATAAGAGATTTTAATCAAAATCTTTAGAGCCATTTTTGACAAAATCAAAAATGTTCGAAAATTTTCCCATGTAAAGTATAGTTTGGGGTAGGGGAATTTTCTTGAAAATATTGGTAAGTTTGGTATTTAGCGGTCTTTTCGTTTTTGAGCTATGCTGGCCACAGACATACACACACTAACATTTTTCTAAAAATGTTTTTTTTTTCTGGATTCAGGAAATCTCAAAACATATATTTCTGGTGAAATCTCAAAATCGAATTTTTGGGTGGAATACTATACTTCTCTATCCACTGTGTACATTGTACCTACATACGGGCTAGAGAAAGTAAAACTATGATATGGCTATTAAATTAAATGAGGAACAAAGGCGGTAGCAGTTCAGATTCGCGAACGATTCAAAGTGCAAAGCAACAGTAAGAACTAATGAGCTTAGGTTTCGTGATAGTTCACTTGAACTTTGACACAGGTGCACTGTTAATGACATTTATCTATAGTGTCTGAATGCATGTGCAGGCTTCTGGCCTATTGAAGAAGACAAGGAGGTGGACGGCACGTGTGAGACAGAAACCAGTCCGGTCCAGCTTTTCTTCCTCTTCTCTTCCTCTTCTTTTTCTTTATGTTTGTGTGCGCGGCGGCCATGTTTGTCCGTGACCGGCTTCTCGTGCCTTTATTGGCCGCTGGCTCGGCGTCTTATCCAATCAATGGATCTCGGAGTGCGATTCACATCTGTCACTGTCCGGCCAGACAGCATGCCCACCCACAGACTCCACAAACTCTGATCCAATAAATAACGGAGATAGCGCTCGCCCTGGACCCTTCAATTATTCAATTGGGACAAAAGAACGTCTCACAGAAACAGCTGAACGTCGGCACCCGGATGTGCTTCATGGCGTATGCAAATTATGTTAATGACTCGGGAAATATAGAACGAGCATAAGCATGCATAGGCGCTTTAATGTTCTTTTGTTCGTCACAATTAGACAGGACAGCATTTAAGTGCACTAAATTCAGCATAAAAACGACACTTAATAGAGAAACTATTACAGGTGCAGAGAAAATCTTTATTTCACATCAAATTACTTCCGTTTACAAATTACTTGACATGAATCTACCCACAACCAGAACCTGTAATTTCGTAAAAATAATATAAAATATATTTGTTTACAGAACTTATGAAAATACCATTTTATAAAACAATTGTGACGTATTCCATCCACATGACTTTCTCTACCTGTTTTGCAAACAAACTTACAAAAATGTATTTTTATATTTATATTGTGCTAGTGGAGAAAAATTCTGATGTGTACCATTCACATGACTTTCTCTGCTTCTGTGTAAGAAATTATTGTTAATAGCCTTTTTACTGCTTCCTTGTAAGTAGAGGCAAAATATGGGAGTAGCATAGGTTAAAGTGAAGCCAAAAGCTGGTTACTAGGTGACTGAAGTTCCTTTGTTTGTATACGAATTGACAAATTCCTGTATGAGAAAAATATAAGTTTTTCAATGCTGAAACCAAAAACAAGGAATATCTCAAAAACGATCAACTCCTCGAAAAAAAAATCATGTAACATGAATTGAGTGTTTTAATGTGCTCTACATTTTTTTGTGTGGTAAGTTTTTGTCCATTTCTTACGGTTTAGCAGTTATGCAAAATTCCTCCAGAATAAAGTAGTCTTCAGAGGCTATTCCCAGAAAATTCAAGATATACATATTATTTGTAAATATCTTTAATATACGATATTTTAATCAAAATCGTTAGAGCCATTTTTGAGAAAATCGAAATTTTCGAAAAAAGTTCCATAAAAAGGGTAGTTTGTGGTGGAGGGATTTCCTTGCAAAGCTACGTGTCGAGTCCTTGGAAGATACCAAACTTAAATACCAAGTTTGGTATTTAACGGTCTTTTCGTTTTTTTGCTATGCTGTCCAAAGACATACAGGCACACACACACGCAAAAATGTTTTTTTTTTTTTTTTTTTTTTGGATTCAGGGGGACCCAAAACGTGTGTTTCCGGTGAAATCTCGGTAAAAAAATTTTTGGTGGAATACAATACTTCTCTATACACTATGTACATAAAACGTGTAGAGTAAGTAAAAAATTGCAGAAATTATCTTATTATCTTTTTCCTTGTAAGTAGAAGTCAAATAAGGGAATACACTAGGCTGAAACGACAGTCAAATCTTTAAAAGCTTGTCGTTATATGAATAATTGAAGTTCAGCTCAGTTTGCATGGCCATCAGTAAAAACAAAAAAAGAGATTAAACAAAAGGTGACTTCATGTTTGAGAGAGGTTACACAGTTTAAAATTGAATCTCATAACAAGAAATATCTAAAAAAAAAATGGCGAAATTTACAAAAAGATGTAGTTATATTGCATAAACTGTGTTTTAATTTTCGTGTAGTATTAATTTCGTGTCTATTTATTACGGTATATCATTTATGCAAAAGTCAGAAACGTTCACCCAGAATAAAGGTCTTCAGAGGCTATTCTCAGAAAATTCGAGGTATATATATTATTTATCACATAAATAATTTTAATATGCGGTATTTTAATAAATATCGTTACAGCCATTTTGAGAAAAATACAATTTAACGGTCTTTACGTTTTTTAGGTATGCTGTCCAGATACACACACGAGAGCGCTTACCTTTTTCTAAAAATCTGATGATCTCCTTATCTCTGCAAACAGCTATGGTGAAAAGCTTATGCTTCAATTTACTACATGCTAATCGAGAAAAAATTAGCAGAAATAGTCTTCCTTGAAAGTAGAAGCAAAGTAAGGGAGTACCATAGGTTAAGGGGATACTCAAAAGCTGGTTGCTAGGTGACTGAAGTTCCTTTTTTTTTGTATGGGCACGAGTTGACAAATTCTTGTATGAGAAAAGCACAAGTTTTTCAAATCTGAAACCAAAAACAAGGAGTGTCTTAAAAATGATCAACTCCACGAAAATAATGTACATGACTGAAATTGTGTGTTTTATCGTGAGCTACATTTTCTGTGGAGTAAGTTTTTCCCCATCTCTTACGGTTTAGCAGTTATGCACAATTCCGTAAAATTCATTCAGAGTAATGTGGTCTACGGAGGCTATTTCCAGAAAATTCAAGATATACATATTATTTGTCAGGAAAATATCTTTAATATACGGTATTTTAATCAAAATCGTTAGAGCCGTTTTTAAGAAAATCAAAATTTTCCAAAAACTTCCATGTAAAGGGTAGATGGGGGTGGGGCAATTTTATTGAAACTCTTCGTGTCGCATACTTGGAAGAAACTAAACTTAAATTCCAAGTTTGGTACTTCACCGGCTTTTCGTTTTTAAGTTATCGTGTTCTCAGACATACGGATACACACACACACACACGCACGCACACACACACACACATACACACGGACCTTTAAGTGAAAATGTGTTTTTCTTTTTGGATAAAGGGGACCCTAACACATATATTTCCGGTGAAATCTCGGTATCGAAAGACCCCCTTAATTTTGCTCAGAGGCCTCTCTTATCAGGCTTGAGGTTCTTTTAAGTGCCGTAAATCTACGACACGGGACCCACAGCTTTACTTCCCTTCCGAAGGAAGCCATGCTAAGGATTTTTACGCCCGAAAAAATCCATCGTCCTCCGCCGGGTTGGAATCCGCAACCTTGGGTATATGAAGTTAGCATGGTAACCATTACACCACGGAGGGCGACTAATGTGTGTAGAGAAAGTATCGTGATCACACACAGGGACCTTTTTTACTTTCTCTATACGTACTATATACATAGTTCATAGAGAGGTGTTGTACTCCCCCAAAAAATTCGATACCGGGATTTCACCGGAAATACATGTTTTAGGGTCCCCTGTATCAAAAAAAGCATTTTCAGAAAAGGTCGTGTGTGTGTGTGTGTGTGTCCGTGTGTCTGTGAACACGATAACTCAAAAACGAAAAGTCGGTAAAATACCAAACTTGGTGTTTAAGTTTAGTATATTCCAGGGATGCGACACGAAGATTTTGAGAAAAATCCCCCTACCCCAAACTACCCTTTAAATATAACTTTTTTCGAAAATTTTGATATTCTAAAGCATGGCTCTAACGATTTTGATTAAGATATCGTATTACCTGACAAATAAAATGTATATTTTGAATTTTCTGGAAGTAGCCTCTAAAGACTATTTTACTCTGGGTAAATTTTACGGAATTTCGCATAAATATAAACCGTAAGAGATGGACAAAAACTCACCACACAAATGTAGAGCACTTTAAAACACACAATTTATGTTATATACATTTCTTTCGTGGAGTTGATTGTTTTTGAGATATTCCTTGTTTTTGGTTTCAGCAATAAAACACTTTTCTCATACAGGACTTTGTGAACTCGTGTCCATACAAACAAAGGAACTTCAGTCATATAGCAATCAGCTTTAGACTACCACTTTAACATATGGTACTCTCTTTTTCTTCTTCTACTTACAAGGAAGCAAGTAATAAGACTATTTCTGTTATTTTTTTCTCGAGAGCATGAAGTAAATAGAAGCATAGGCTTTTTAACAATAATTCGTTGTAGAGATGTAGAGAAAGTCACGTGAATGGAGCACATCAGATTTTTTAAAAATACAATGTGCTCCATTCACATTAATTTCTCTACGCGTTCCAAATATGTTCTTACAAAAAATCACTTTTTATCATCATACTAATCATTAGCAGAATTGTTGTTATTACTTGGTAAGGAGATGGGAATTGACGAATATACTAAGCTAAAGTGATAGCCAAATCTTTATAAACTAATCGCTATTTGAAACAATTGAAATTCGGTTATCTTTTCAAGACCAGGAGTAAAACAAAAGAGAGATGAAATGAAAGACTTCCCGTTTGAGAAAAGTTTTAGTAGTTTAAAATTGAAAGCATTGGCAAAGAATACTTCTGAAATGGTTAACTCTATAAAAAAATATATATACATGACATAAATTATGTGTTTTAGTGAGCTCTAAGTGTATTTTCAAGCCTTTTTCTATTTCTTAAGATTTACCATTTATAAAAAGTCATCCAGAATGAAGAGGCGCTCAGAGAATATTCGCAGAAAATTCTAGATACATTTAGTTTTTCATAACAATATATTAAGCATACGTTTTTAAAATAAAAATTTTTAGAGCCTTTTTGAGAAAATCAAATTGTTCGAAATTTTGTCAATGTAAAGGATAGCACTGAGTGGGGAATTTTCCTGAAAATCTTCGAGCCGCATCCACTGAAATTAAAGACCAAGTTTGGTGTTTAAGCGACCTTTGAGC
This sequence comes from Hymenopus coronatus, assembly GCA_030762935.1. Classification (NCBI taxonomy): domain Eukaryota; kingdom Metazoa; phylum Arthropoda; class Insecta; order Mantodea; family Hymenopodidae; genus Hymenopus; species Hymenopus coronatus. Next base: position 102,423,498 of record CM060898.1, on the reverse strand, counting down.
TGTGCTGTCCACAGATAAACACACTAACAGACACATAGTACCTTTTTCTAAGGGACATTAAAACATATATTTCTGGTGAAATTTCGACATCTAATTTTTGGGTGGAATATAATAACTTCTCTGTACATATTTAAGTACATAGTACATCGTACCACCGTACCAGGTAGCCTCATCTGAGATTGGCAGGTCGTGGGATCGATTCCAGTGACCGACCTCTCAGCCCCATGGGTAATTTTTGGGGTTTCCCGGGTTAGTAAGCCAATATTGGGGAGGTGTTTCCATTATTTCGAATTCCCTGACCCTTCATTTCATCTCTATTTTATGCGACCGGTCTCTTTCAGGGTTGTAATATTTGGCGAAGATTGTGGTGGTGGCGCTCTTCCGTGGTGGTGACTGCGCTTTGGAAATAAGTTCTCGGTGGCGGGATGACGTTGGAAGACGCCTGTAGACCCGAGAGTTTAGTCAATCTGGGGTGCGGAGTTTAAGCGCTCCCCATCGGAATGAATAACTGCCTGGAATATGTTAGTGACCCTCAACGGAGGCTCTTCCTCCGCCGTCCGGTTTCGGACCTTCTTTAAAATTGCACTCATCTCATCATGCTCTTGGGTCTGAAGTAAAAGAAGCCAATGGTGGCAGTGCGGAATCCCCTCTGCGTTCACACACACACACACACACACACACACCACATATAGTACGTGTAAAGTAAGTAAACAAAATCTAATATGTTCCATTCCCATGACTTTTTCTACATCTCTGTAACAAATTACTGTTTACTCTTCTATCTACTTCATGCTAATCGATATATACATTAGCAGAAACGGTCTTAATACTTAGTTCTTTATTAAGCAGAAGGAAAATAAAGGAGTACAATAGGCTAAAACGACAGTCAAATGTTTTAAAATATGGTTGCTATGGGATTGAAAACCACTTCGTTGCATAGGCAGGAGTTGACAAGTTCTCGAATGAGAAAAGTTTAAGTATTTTAGGGCTAAAATCAGTAATAAAGAATATCTCGAAAACGGTCAACTCCACGAAAATATGCATATGACATAAACTGTGTGTTTTAATGAGATCTATATTGTTTGCACAGTAAGATTTTTTCTATCTCTTACGGTTTACCAGTTATGCAAAATTCCGAAAAATTCATGCAGAATAAACATGTCTTCAGAGGCTTTTCCCAAAAAATTTAACGTATACATCTTATTTGTCATGTTAATATCCTAAATATAAGAGATTTTAATTAAAATCGTTAGAGACATTTTTAAGGCAATCAAAATTTTTGAAAGTTGTTCCATGTAAAGTGGAGGTTATGGGTGGGAGGATTTTCTTGAAAATCTTCGTGTCATATCTGTGGAGGCTGTCAAACTTAAATACCAAGTTTGGTAATAAACAGTCTTTTTTTTTTCTGAGCTATTCTGCCCAAAGACTTACATACACACACACACACAGATCGAAAGATGGACATTTTTCTAAAAATGTTTTCTTTTTTTTTGTATTCAGGGTGTCCCCAAAAATATATTTCCGGTGAAATCTCGGTATCGAATTTTTTAGTGCAATAACAATACCTTCTCCATATACCTACTACGTAGGCCGTTTTTTTTTTTCGACCTCCGATAGGCTATAAATAAAAGACAGGTTTATAGAAAACAATTATTTTATTACTAAATGTTTTGTACCTTATGTTACTTTTCAACATAATCACCGAAAAGATTGAGAGATGTATCGTACATGTGCACAAGCTTTGCAATACCCGCTTCAAAAAATGTTGTCGCCAATGATTTCAAATGAGCATTGATGTTGTTCGTACTTTACGACGTTTGCGCAGAGTCATTCAAAACAAAGAAGAGGAATGCTGACTTCAGGAACTGTGTTTATCCATGACAACGCTCATCCAAACATCATCGGCTCCTTGAACAATTTCAATGGGACATTTTCGATCATCTGCCGTACTGTCCTGACCTGGCACTCAGCGACTTTCACCTTTTCCCTTGACTGAAGACGTGGCTAGGAGATCAGCAGTTTCAAACCAACGAATATCTTCGAAACAACGTCAATACTCATTTGAAATCATTGGCGGCAACATTTTTTGAAGCAGGTATTGCAAAGCTTGTGCACAGGTACGATAAATGTCTCAATCTTTTCGGTGATAATGTTGAAAAGTAACATAAGTGTACAAAACTTTCAGTAATAAAATAATTGTTTTTTATGTACTTGTATTGTATTTATAGCCTATCGGAGGTTGAAAAAAAAACTGCCCTCGTATATACACCTAGTACGTGTAGAGAAAGTAAAAGGTTGCATAACCACTAACAAATGATAGGTGATAGAGAAAATCTCGTGAATGTAACATTTCAGATGTTAGGTTTAGATAGACACAAGAGTAGATATAATTATTCAGGAAGCATAAAGGCTGCTTTTGATCCTGGGGTGGTCTGTCTGTAACTTCTAAAAAGTTAATAATCACTGCAAGTAGACTACAATGAGACCGCTATCTGGGAATCTCCATAAACGCTATCTCAATCCCGGGAAATGAAACAAAGAAAATTGAAATAACAAGCTGAGTCTTGGTTATGTATTTGTACATTTATTACTTGTGTTGCTCATGAATTTTAAGGCTGCTCTGAAAATCGCTGATATATCTTTCTTGTAAGCAATTTAGTAACAAATGTAATCTTGCTATTTCTAGTCCGCTAAGCAAAGCTTTTGTTTCATCCCGCCATCACGCTATCTTTCTACGTTATGCTTCTGTGGATCTTCCTAGAAAAACTCTCAACTGGGTTTCATTATATAATCTTGCGGCCGGCTTTTCAGATGCTACTTTTCATCATCTAACATTTACATATTACTCCTGCAAAACTAAACGCAACTTTCACAGCTCAAGTCTAAAGTCTACAGCGAAATCTCATTAAAAAGATGCCCCCCCCCAAAATAAAATCAGATCTGTTCCATTCAAATAACTTTCTCTACATCGCTGTTATAAATTATAGTTAAAATCATATTCTTCTATCCATTTTATAATAAACGAGATAAACACTGGCAGAAATTGTATTTATTACTTGCTTCCTTGTAAGTAGAAGGACAATAAGGAAATACACAAAGTTAAAATGATATTAAAATCTTTCAATTGCCTGTTGCCATGTGGGTGAAATCCGTTTCTATGCATCTGTGGGAGAAAAGTTTTAACTACCTATTTTAAATCTTAAACAAATAACAAGGAATATTTCAGAAATGGTCAATTACACGAAAAAAAAGTAATGTGCAGCATTCACATGACTTTCTCTACATCTCTGCAACGAATTATTCTTAAAAAAACTTATACTTCTATTTACTTCATGCTTATCAGAAAAAATTAGCAGAAATAGTCTTAGTACTTGCTTCCTTGTAAGTAGAAGCGAAATAAGGCAGTACCATAGGTTAAAAAGATTGTCAAAAGCTGGTTGCTATGTCACTGAAGTTCCTTTGTTTGTATGGACAGTAGACAAATTCCTGTATGAGAAAAGTATAACTTTTTCATACCAGAAACTAAAAATAAGGAATGTCTAAAAAAAAAATGTATATATCATAAATTGTGTGTTTTAACGTGCTCTACAGTTTTTGTGTAGTAAGTTTTTGTCCATCTCTTACGGTTTAGCAGTTATTCAAAATTCAGTAAAATTTATCCAGAATAAAGTAGTCTTCAGAGGCTATTTCCAGAAAATTCAAGATATACCTTTTATTTGTCAGGTAAATATCTTTAATATACGAAATTTAAATCAAAACCGTTACAGCCATTTTTGAGAAAGTCAAAATTTTTGAACAAACTTACATGTAAAGGGTAGTTGGTGGTGGGGGAATTTTGTTCAAAATTTTCGTGTCGCATCCCTGGAAGATACTAAACTTAAATACCAAGTTTGGTATTTTACCGACTTTTCGTATCGAATTTTGGTTTGAATGCAATACTTTCCAATACTTCTGTACCTCTGTACTATACTAAGTAGATAAAGTTAAAATAGATAAATAAAATAATAAATAAAAATAGTTGTAAAACAACCACACTGGCATTTCTGTAAGCACAAGACTGCTCTTATAGCTGTAAGTAAAGACTCCACTAGACATTGTTATTCACGGAAGAGACTGTCGCGGGGCAGAATAAAATTTCCTGTTTTCTGCTCTGAAGGAAATCAAGTTTTTCTAGGGAATCACCAGCTGCATCAGAGAACAGCTTGTTTTCACGATCAAGTAGAAACTTTTAATTTACGTCAAGCCAAAACAGCTTGCTAACCAATAAACTCACAATTTCCATTTATAAGGAAGGCAATCGACAAGTGTTTCCTCTTGATTGACGCTAAAAACTCCTACCAATCCACTAATGCTCTTAGGTGACGACGACAGAAAACATGCGAAGCTTCTTAAAAGCATTTCCTGTTCTTTGTTGCAAACGCTTGTTTCCTTCGCTTATATTATTGTCGGTTTCTTACGTGACTCAGAAAGCATCTGCCGAAAGCGAAATAAAACAAAGGATCAATGCCTAAACCTTTCTGGAGGTATAAAAACATTCCAGGAACTATTTCACAAATTATCCTTATATGGATTTTTCTCACAAAGTAAAACGTTTGCATGTGGACCTAAAATCTCTCATTAAAAAAGTTGATGTGATAAATGCACAATTATTCTGCAATGAAATATTCTCTATGTATGTATATATACAGGTTGTTAATGAATACTCCGAGATTGTGCACGTGACTGATATAAGTAATTTGAGATCGGCTATGCATGGTCCCCGGATAAACATAACGCAGCTACATAGCGTTAAACGTGTGGGTATCAGGTGCTGATAAGTCGGTGCTAAAGCAAAGCAGAATGAAAAAATGCCTTAGAATGTCTTTAAAACTACTGCCCGATTATAGAAATATCGATTTTAGCAGCTCGTTACTAGCGTTCTCAAGATTTAATGTCGCAAAAATCTGAAAAATTTCGAACTAATCACTTGACAGTGCGACACTGAGCCTGCATTAATTACGTTCTTGAGTTATGTAGGCTACTCTAGAGGAGTTTTTTCAACTGCTCTGGTGGCTTAATGAAGCGTATCGCGGGAAGCTGCTATTCCAAAGGTCATAACACTAATGTTTTATTATTATTATTATTATTATTATTATTATTACTTTTTCCATTCCAGGCAAAGTGCCGCGATACGTGGCGTACTGGCACTTCAGAAACTTATAGCCATTACTTCGAAATTTTAATAAACAAGGCCTTAAGTCTGCTACCTCAAATTACTTATTTAAGTAATCTACATATTCTGTGAAAATATTTCGGTATAGTTCATTAACACCCTGTATATAGACTGTTCCAGGGTAAAAGGGAGTAAGTCATTTTCATCTATTTTACAGGAGAGCCAAAAAACTAAAGCGAGTATCCGGTTACAAACAAATGCATGAATCATCTGAAACAGTTCGTTTTCAAAATCTAGTACACTGTTTTCACATTGCAAAATACTTTAATTTATTGAAAGGGGGAAAAAATTGATAAAAATGACTTATTCCCTTCTACCCTGAGGTCATCCATACCTATCGATTCAAGGGTACGAGGAAATATGCATTTGATGGCATTGAAATTCCGTTCTCCGTGCAATATCTTGAAGAAAAAAACAATAATCTTGTAGATTACCCACTTGAAAACAATCTGATGTGTTTTATTTACATGACCTTCTCTAGCTGTTTCACAAACACTCAATTCTTACAGAACATTATTTTTATCTGCATCTTGATAATCAAGATAAACATTAACAGAAATGATCTTATTAGTTGCTTCTTTGTAATTAGAAGGTAAATAAGAGAACATATTAGGCCTAAGCAATAGTCAATTCTTTTAAAAGCCGATGCAACAATTGAAATTGGGTTCTCTTTACTTGCTAGGAGTAGGTACACAAAAGAGAGCCGAAAAAAAAACTCATGTGTACCATTCACATGACTTTCTCTATATCTCTGCAACAAAAGCTTATACTTCTATTTACTTCATTCTAGTCAGAAAAAAATAGCCTTATTACTTGCTTCCTTGTAAATAGAAGCGAAATAAGGGAGTACCATAAGTTAAAGTGATAGTAAAAAGCTGGTTGCTATGTGACTGAAGTTCCTTTGTTTGTAAGGACACGAGTTCACCAAGTCCTGTATGAGAAAGGTATGTCTTTTTATAGCTGAAACCAAAAAGAAGGAATATCTCAAAGACGATCAACTCCACAAAAAAAATGTATATAACATAAATTGTGTGTTTTAACGTGCTCTACATTTTTTGTGCAGTAAGTTTTGGTCCATCTCTTACGGTTTAGCAGTTATTCAAAATGCATCCAGAATAAACTAATCTTCAGAGGCTATCCCCAGAAAATTCAAGATATACATTTCATTTGTCAAAAAAAGTATTTAATATATGATATTTTAATCAAAATCGTTAGAGCCATTTTTGAGAAAATCGAAATTTTCGAAAAAAGTTCCATGTAAAGGGTAGTTTGGGGTGGGGGGATTTTTTCAAAACCTTCGTGTCGCATCCCTGGAAGATACTAAACTTAAATACCAAATTTGGTATTTTAGCTTCTTTTCGTTTTTGAGTTATCGTGTTCACAGGCACACGGACCTTTTTCTGAAAATGCTTTTTATGGATACAGGAGGTCCTATAACATGTATTTCCGGTAAAATCTCGGTATCGAATTTTTTGGTGGACTGCAATACATTCTCTATACACTATGTACATAGTGCCTATAGAGAAAGTAAAAAGATTATGTCTTCCCGTTTGAAAAAAAATTTAAGTAACTTAAAATTGATGCCAATAACTCGGAATATATGGAAAACGGTTAACTCTACAACAAAAATGTATATTATATAAATTATGTGTTTTAATGGTATCTACATTTTCTGTGCAGAAGGTTTTTGTCTATCCCTTACGGTTTAGCAGTCATATAAAATCATCCAAAATGAAAAGGTCTTCAGGGGCTATTCCCAGAAAATTAACTAGATACCCTTCGTTTGGCATGTAAATATCTTAAACATATGGATGGGATCTTTATAAAACTCGTTAAGAGTCATGTTTGAGAAAGTCAAAAGTTTTCCAAAAATGTGCCATGTAGTGGGTAGCTGGGGGTGAGAGAATTTAATCTTCCTGTCGCATTCTTGGAAGAGACGGAACTTAAATACAAGTTTGGTATTTAACAGACTTTTCGCTTTTAAGATATGCTGCCCAAAGACACACACACACAGCTACACATGGACATGTTTCCAAGAATGCCTTTTTTGGAATAAGGGATTTCAAAGCATGTATTTCCAGTGAAATCTGGAATGGAATTTTTTGGAAGGAATACAAAATCTGCCCTTTAACCCGTGCATTTTCTTATTTCCCTTCTACTGACAAGGGAGCTAGTAATAAGTCATATGAATAAAACATATGAGATTTTTTCATTTTATTTTCTCTAGCACGTATGCATAAAGAAGGTATTGTATTCTACCCAAAATTAGTTCTCTAGATTTCATCGGAAATATGTTTTGAAGTACCTTGAGTAAAAAACCTTACGTATTCCATTCACATGACTTTCTGTAACGAGTTATTGTTAAAAAGCTTATTCTTCTATCTAAATTTTGCTAATCGAGATAAACATTAGCAGATATTGTCTTCATTACTTGGTCCCTTGTAAGTAGAAGGGCAAAAATCTAATGTGTTCCATTCACATGATTTCCTCTAGCTGTTCGGCAAGGAAACCTTTTATTCAAAAAATTAATCTGTTATATACATCATGCTAATCAAGATAAACATAAGCAGAGTTAGTCTTATTTTCAGCCTACTCGTAAGTTGGAGGAAAATAGCTGCACAGACCAAAGCAATAGTCTCGTCCTTTCAAAGCTGGTTGCTATGACAAACAATTTAAATTCCAAATTCTTTGCTTTCCAGGAGTAAATAAACGAGAAACAGAAGAAAGATGTCAGTCCGTTTGAAAGAAATATAAGTGGCTAAAATTATATATGTTTAACATAAATTGTGCGGTTTAATGACATCTACATTTTTTTGTGTATCTCTTACGGTTTGCCAGTTATACAAAAGTCTTCCACAATAAAGAGGTATTCAGAGGCGATTTCCAGAAAATCCAAGATGTACATTTCGTTTGCCATAAAAATATCTTACATACTGTGTTTTAATCATAATAGTTAGAGCCATAGTTGAAAAAAATCTAAATGTTGGAAAAATGTTCCACATAAAGGGTAGTGGTGCTCCATCCTTGGAAGATACCAAAATTAAAGTATTTTCGTTTATGAGCTATGCACAGACACCCCCCCCCCCACACACACACACACACGGATACACATAGGGAAATTTTTCTAAAAATTCATTTTTTGGATCCAGGGGGTCTCCTTTTTAGAACAAAAGTTCCCAGACTTAAAGTACTTACTCCGTTGAGGTATAGCATCTCAATATAATTTGAGAACGGCTTCTGATTTACCGGGAGCATGCTAGTCTTCGTGAGAATAGTTTGTTTGCAGAACGGGTAGAGAAGGTCATGTGAATGGAACATATGTGCTTATTTTCTCTACATGTACTGTACATATAGTAATTAGGGAAGGTACTGTATTCCACCCAACAATTAAATGTCGAGATTTCAACAGAAATGTGTGTTTTGAGGTCCCATAAATACAAAAAAAACATATGTTAAAAAAGGGCCTCGTGTGAATGTGCAGCATAGCTCAAAATCGAAAATACCGCTAAATATGTCATTTGGTATTTAAATTAAGTATTTCCAAGGATGCGATACAAAGATTTTCAGGAAAACCCCCTACCTCAAATACCCTTCATATGGAAATATTTTTCCAAAGTTTGTTTTCTAAAACATAGCTCTAACAACTTAGATTAAAATATAACATATTAAAGATATTTACGTGAAAAAATAATATGTATAGGAATTGCCTCTAAAGGCCTTTCATCTTGTGTGAATTTTGCATAACTGGTAAACCATAAGAAATAGACAAAATCTTACTAAAAAGCATGTAGATATCCTCAAAATACACAATTTATGTTACATTTTATTTTACTTTTTTTTTTTTTTTTTGAGTTAAACGTTTTCCAGATATTGCTTGTTGTTGTATTCAATTTTCATTTCCTTAACGTCTTTTTTCAAACGGGAGGTCATGTTTTGTTTTCTCTCTTTTGTTTTAATCCTAACTGTGTAAAACTAACTAAATTTCAATTGTTTCACATAGCGACCGGTTTTTTATAAGATTTACTACTTTTAGGTTAGTGTATTACCTTATTTCCCTTCTACTAAAAAGGAACTCATACACAATTTCTGCTGATGTTTATCTAGATATACCACGAGGTATATAAATGAATAATCTTGAGTAACAATATGGATAGGTAGAGTATGAGTGAAAAAATGTGATGTCTTCTATTCACATAACTTTCTATACATCTCTACAACAAATTATTATTAAAAAGCTTATGATTCTATTTACTGCACGCTAATCAAGAAAAAATTAGCAGAATTAGTCTTATTACTTGCTCTCTTGTAAGTAGAAGCGAAATAAGGGAGTACCATAGGGTTAAAGTGATATTAAAAAGCTGATTGCTATGTGATTGAAGTTCCTTTATCTGTATGGACAGGAGCTGACAAATTCCTGTATGAGAAAGGTATACATTTTTCATAGCTGAAACCAAAAACAAATTAATATGTAGTAATAAAAAAAAAAACACAAAAAAAAATGTATATTACATAAATTGTCTGTTTTAACGTGCTCTTCATTGTTTGTGTGGTAAGTTTTTGTCCATCTCTTGCGGTTTAGCAATTATGCAAAATTCCGTAAAATTCATCCGAAATAAAGTAGTCTTCAGAGGCTATTCCCAGAAAATTCAAGATATACATCTTATTTGTCAGGTAAATATCTTTAATATATAATATTTTAATCAAAATCTTTAGAGCCATTTTTGAAAAAAACGAAATTTTCGAAAAAAATTCCATGTAAAAGGTAATTGGGGTGGGGGGATTTTCTTGAAAACCTTCGTGTCGCATCCTTGGAAGATACCAATCTTCAATACCAAGTTTGGTATTTAATGGTCTTTTCGATTTTGAGCTAAGCTATCTCTCTCTCTCTCTCTCTCTCACACACACATACACAGGGTCGCGCCGTGGCCGAGTGGTCAGACCATGCGCCTCTCACCTAGACGATCCCAAGCGACCACATGTGAGATTTGTGGTGGACAAAGCGGCGCAGGGGCGGGTTTTCTCCGGGTTCTCCGGTTTCCCCCGTCATTACATTTCACCGGGGCTCCATCTTCATGTATCATCAGTGTTATCGCCTAAGGTGCCATTGCAGTAAAAGTGAGCGCTAAACACTACCAAAACACACACAAACACACACACACACACACACACACACACACACAGACAAAGAGACACACACGCGGACCTTTTTTCTGAATTTTTTTCATTTTTTGGATTCAGGGCGGCCCAGAAATGTATTTTCTGTGAAAATCGCATTTTAGGTGGAATGCAATACCTTCTCTATACACTATGCACATAGTGCGTGTAGCGAAATTAAAATTCAATGCCATAGCCGAGATTTGCAGCACTGATTTCCTGGTCTCTAAGTGGCTGATCTAATCACTGAGCTACTATGGCAATATGATGGCACAGTATTAAATTTCCTAACTGACTCACATGTTTCCCAGTAAACCACAAACTGATCCTTCAGTCCCGGGCATCTTAAAGTCTCCCTACCCACACAAGCCATTGGACACAAGTTGGATAGGTAGTCACACTGAAAAATTCAATGCCAAACCCGGGAATTGAATGCTGTGCTGGCATCTTGCCGTGGTAGCTCAGTGGTTAGAGCATCCAGCTGACTGTAAGATCTGTGGTTCATATCCCGACTATGGCACACACACACACACACAAACACACAACTCTCTTAAGAAGCAGTCTAAATGGTGGGTGAAACTTCCACTGGCGATCCATATTTAAAAGTGTTGAAAACATTAAGTTGTTCCGATGTGAAAATCGCCAGATTGCCGAAGTTTTTTTTTTGGGGGGGGGGATCATTTTGGCTTTAGCTTCCACCACTCTCTGTTGTCGATCCGCAGTGTCCTTCGGCCGCAACTGCTTCACTCCTCTGCTTATAAAAACATTCTTCGACTACGCGTTGCGGCTTAGGGCCCTCCACCTTGGGTTATGCTTTGCGGCTTAGGATCTTAAACGTTTATAACAGACCAGTAGTAACTATAAAGCGGCCCTAATGACAGAATAACAAGAGTACCAAATCCAGATCACATATCGAAGTGTCAAGAGGTGTGACCAACGCAGAGAAATAATGAGCCTGTAGAGAAAGTCATGTAAATGGAACACAACAAATGTCTTTTGTTTCTTTTCATGAGCCAATTGAAACTATCCTATTATTTCACTTAAGCTCACCACCCTCTCAAGCTTGAGCTGTCTTTTTTAGCTCAAGAAAATTCTTTTACACATTTCATCCCAATTCCCTGGCTATCGTTCACAATAAGCTTGACAAAAATGTATTTTTTATAACCCAAGTACAGTTTCAGCTATTTCGACTCTTAGCTAAGCTTGTGTTAGCATCCTCTAAAAATCTCATTTCTATTTTACATATACTTATATACTTTTCAATGAATGAATGCCTTTAGTGATCAAAATACCATGCACATATCCTTACATTTTTACTTTCTCTATACGTACTATGCACATAGTGTACAGAGGAAGTATTGTATTCCACCCAAAAATTCGACTCCGAGATTTCACCGGAAATACATGTTTTAGGACCCCCTGAGTCCATAAAAAGCATTTTTACAAAAAGGTCCGTGTGTGTGTCTATGTGTGTGTGTGTGTGTGTGTGTGTGTGTCTGTGGACAGCATACCTCAAAAACGAAAAGACCGTCAAATACCAAACTTGGTATTTAAGTTTGGTGTCTTCCAAGGATGCAGCACGAAGATTTTCAAGAAAATCCCCCACCCCCAACTACCCTTTACATGGAAGTTATTTCGAAAATTTTTATTTTTTCAAAAATGGCTTTATCGATTTTGATTAAAATGGCAAATATTAAAGATATTTACCTAAATATGTATCTTGAATTTTCTGGGAATAGCCTCTGAAGTCTACTTTATTCTGGATGAATTTAATGGAATTTTGCATAACTGCTAAACCGTAAAAGATGTACAAAAGTTTACCACACAAAAAATGTAGGGCACATTAAAACACACAATTTATGTTATTTACATTTTTTTCTTGGAGTTGATCGTTTTTTAGATATTCCTTGTTTTTGGTTTCAGCTATGAAAAACTTGCACTTTTCTCATACAGGAATTTGTCACCTCCTGTCCATACAAACAAAGGAACCAGCTTTTGATTATCAGTTTAGCCTATAGTACTCCCTTATTTCCCTTCTACTTACAAGGAAGCAAGTAACAAGACGATTTCTTCTGGATTAGATGAAGTAAATAGAATAATTTGTTGCAGAGAGGTAGAGAAAGTCATGTGAATGGAACACGTCAGATGTTTTCCCTTTGTCCAGCATACACCTTAATACCACAGTTATACATGTATAATAAACCTTGTCCTATATATGCAACTTTTCTTTCCTCCTTTTGCTCGTTTTCTTTCCCCCCTTCCATTTTGTTGTTACACATTCTTATCTATTTCTGTCTTACCTTACCTATACCTTTTATGTTGTTTTCTCCTTTTACAGATAGAACCCTCCTGATGACTATTTTTCCAGGTTAAACTTATCCTATTTCCATTGCCAAATTTGATCTTATATCTTTGTTTGATTAAAAGATATATAATGGAAATATTTGTACATTTCTCGGCACATTTTCTTACTTCTTCATCACGTCTTATGCCTTTCAAGTTTTTAGCACCTGTTCACGCCCATGCAAATCCTTCTCTCCCTAGTTTCTTGCATATCTCTATGTAGTTTTCTCTCTCCCAGATTGGTTTTATTCCTGTATATAACCTTAAAGATATTTTCTCTTTTATACTGCTTAAATATCTTGTCTATCAATATCGTTTTGCCTTTATTCTACAAATTTTCAAAAGCCTCGTTCATTATTTTCTTCGTTTATATATTTATTTATATATTCTGCTAATTAACTATTTACATAATCTTGTATTCATTAGTACTGTCTCAGTTTAGTTCACGTTTATTCAGATTAGTAGATAGGATAATGAAGTAGATAGAAGAATAAGCTTTTGTAGGTATAGTTTGTTATTGCAGAATAGGTAGAAAAGCTCATGTGAATGGAACACATCACAATTTTCTTCTTTTTTTTCAGTAATTATTCGGGCAAATAGAATATAAAAGTTTGTTGCTTCATACGAAACAGAAATCACGGATGACTTTGTAGAGAGATGCAAACAGATGCACTGCGTCAGTGCTGTGATTTCAACTGTTTTTATTTGAGAAGGAAAATAATCTTTGTTCATGCCTAAAGCGTATACTTATACAACAAACCGCATAGCAATTGGCTGAAGGTCAATACCAGCTCTGACGTTCTAACCGATGCACAAAGAGCGATGCGCGCCAAACGGATATCGCGTTATTCTATTAATACTGTATCTAAGACCTCTATTGTTTCGAATGGTAACAAATGACGACGGCGTGGGTGATCTGATTCCCACTCTCGCCTGACGCAGCGCCACCAGCTCCCCCTTTCCTACAAGTAGCTCATTTGGAACTTGCCATCGGGTGTATATATATAGCAGCTTTTTGTTTGATGTTGTTTTATTGTACGTGCATAGGCAAAAGCACTCTTATTTTCCCCACCAGTCTAAAAAATCTACACTCGTTTTTCTTTCGTTCATTACTTTTGTTTTCGAAGGAGGGAGGGTTTTCTCGAGTTATTAATACTGTTGTACTAGTCATACGTTAGCTTTCCTCTTTTATCATGTTTCAACTGTTTACTCTGCCTCAGATGCTAAGTGTTGGCCCGTGGGGGCTACACGCACCCTCAGTTGTTGTTTAGCTATATCCCCACCCCAGCCCCCTTTTACATACACGGATAAGAATTCTATGCACATCCACGGCCTCTTGGATGGGTTTGCCCGCTCTATCTCGTTCTTTCTCTCGGTTTATAAAGCTGATATGGGATACGTCAGCAGCAGGAGGCGGAGGTAGGAAAAAAAAAAAAAAAAAAATAACAACTCTGGCATACATCGCGGGGAACATGTACACAAACCTAGCTTAGCGTACGTCATGTATGATACATTACCTGGAGCTGCATTGTTTCTCCCTCTTATGCCTCTCAAAACTTGCCTTAAGGGTGTGTTTCGGTAGCGAACATGACCCCGTACCTTCCCAACTTCCTATCACCCCCCCCTCCTGGCTAACGGGGCCACAGAAAAATCTCCTGCATGAGCAAAACTTTTACCATTAGATGTTTTGTGATTTCTTTGTTGTATATTACGATGTAAGCGAAATCTTTGCTGAAGAAGTTTGAGAATAGGGGACGAAGTTGGGTATTTTCACTTACAAACAGGTAGGTATATTATATTGCGAAGCACAGGGACTTCGGTATAAAACGTGACCGCTCGTAAGGGTTTTATGTCTGGGCAGCATGACTGACACAGCCGGCCGTACCAATACTCTTGTCTTCGCTTCTTAACCCTTTTCTTATCCCACGGTGTTGTCAGACTGTTGTAAATAGTGGAGGAGAATATTTTGTTGAATAAATTGTTGCTTAACAATTTGTTAATGAAGCCGCTTGATATAGCTACAAACCTTTAAGAAAAACGCCACGGTCTTATCACCAAGGTGATATTTAATAACAAGTTTGGTTTGTAACCGACATTTTAATTTTGACTTATGTTGTTCGCGGATATGCACACACATAAAAGCGCGAAACTTGCTTCTAATTTTTTTTTGGTGGGGGGGGGGTTTAGGAGTCTCAAAACGTATATTTTTTCCGAAACCTCGACATAGGACTGTTAGGTGAAATACAATAAATCCCAACTTGCTATAGGTTATATAAAAAGTAAAAACTCAGTGTGTTATATCCATAAGGATAAATATTTGTACACATGCTTTTTTATATATTTCGTTGTAGACATAAAAATCTGATGTGTACCAATCACATGACTTTCTCTATATCCCTGCAACAAATAATTCTTAAAAAACTTATATTTCTATTAACTTCATGCTAATCAGTAACACATTAGCAGAAATAGCCATATACTTGCTTCCTTGTAAGTAGAGGTGAAATAAGGGAGTACAATAGGTTAAAGTGATAATCAAAAGCTGGTTGCTATGCCACTGAAGTTCCTTTGTATAGAGAGCAGTTGACAAATTCCTGTATGAGAAATGTATAAGTTTTTCATAGCAAAAACCAAAAATGAGGAATGTCACAAAAACGACGAACTCCACGAAAAAATGTATATAACATAACTTGTGTGTTTTAACGTGCTCTACCTTTTTTGTGCAGTAAGGTTTTGTCGATCTCTTACGGTTTAGCAGTTATTCAAAATTTATTAAAATTCATTCAGAATAAACTACTCTTCAGAGGCTATTCCCAGAAAATTCAAGATATACATTTTATTTGTCAGGTAAATATCTTTAATATGCTAAATTTTAATCAAAATCGTTAGAGCCGTTTTTGAGAAAATCAAAATTTTCGAAAAAAGTTCCATGTAAAGGGTAGTTGGGGTGGGGGGATTTTTCTAAAAATCTTCCTGTCGCATCCCTGGAAGATACTAAACTTAAGTACCAAGTTTGGTATTTTACCTATTTTTCGTTTTTGAGTTATCGTGTTCACAGATACACGGACACACGGACACACGGACACACACACACACACACACACACACACACACTTACACACACGGACCTTTTTGTGAAAATGCTTTTTTTGGATATTGGGGACCCTAAAACATATATTTCCGGTGAAATCTCGGTATCGAATTTTTGGTGGGGTGCAATACTTTCTCTATACACTATGTACATAGTGCGTATGGAGAAAGTAAAAAAGGGTAGGCTAAAGCGATAGTTTGATTTTTAAAAGATGGTCGCTATGGGAAAGCTTTGGAAGACCACAAGAGTAAATTTGAAGTATTGCATTTACATGACTTTCCCTACATGCTCTCCAACAAATTGTTCTACCAAACGTTTGCTTCTATCTACTCTTTACTTTCTCTAGCACGTATGTACAATGTACATAGTAGGTAGTGAAAGTATTACACTCCACCTAAAAAATTCTATACCAGAATTTCTGCGGAAATACACATTTTATGGTCTCCTGTAACCAAAACAGTTTGGAAAATGGTCCGTGTATAGCTATAGGTCTGTGCATCTATGTGACCGTGTATCTGTGGAACGTTAACTCTAACAGGAAAAGTCGGTAAAATACCAAACTTGGTATTTGAGTTAAGAGTCTTCCAAGGATACAACACGAAGATTTTAAGGAAAATTTCCCCACCACAAATTACTCTTTACAAAGAAATAATGTTTATTTTCCCAAAAATGGCTCTTACGATTTTGAATAAAATACTCCACATTAAATATGTATATATATAAAATAAGAACTATAGCTTTCCTGGCGACGTGTTAATACAAAATCTTCTCGGGCTTCTAGCCAGGTAATAACTTGGCTTGACACCAACGTTCACCCTGAAGATCAGTTCACCCTGAAGACGAGGAAGATGCACTTCTTCGAAACGTTGGTGTCAAGCCAAGTTATTACCTGGCTAGAAGCCCGAGAAGATTTTGAATGTATATATATATATTGAACTTTCTGGAAATAGCCTCTGGGGTTCTCTTATTTATAGATGAATTTTCATAGCTGGTGTTACACAAATACTTACAACAAAAATTTAGATCTTAAAATACACAATTTATGTCACATTTTCTTTCGTCGAGTTGATCGTTTTAAAGTACTTCTTGTCATTGGCTTCGGTTTTAAAAAACTTAAACTTTTCACATTTGGGACTTTGTCAACTCCCGGCAATGCAAAGAAACGGATTTCATCCATACGACAACCAGCTTAGTGTATTCCCTTACTTTCCTTCTAATTACAAGGAAGCAAGTAATAAGACAATTTCTACTAATGATTATCTCAATTAGCATGAAGTAGATAGAACAATAAGCGATTTAACAATAACTTGTTATGGAGACGTAGAGAAAGTCCTATGAATATGACACATCAGATGTTTTAAGAATATATTTTGCAGAACAGGTAGAGAAAGCCATGGGAATGGAAACCATCAGCTTTTTACTTTCTCTACACGTACTATGTAAATAGTGTATAGAGAAGGTATTACATTCCACCCAAAAATTCGATACCGAGATTTCACCGGAAATACACGTTTTGAGTCCCCCTGAATCCAAAAAAGGCATTTTTGGAAATAGGTCCGTGTGTATGTGTGTGTGTGTGTGTGTGTGTCTGGACAGCATAACTCAAAAACGAAGAGACCATTGTATACCAAACTTGTATATAACGACCCAATTAGAAGGCCAGCGATGTATGCCAGTAGAATGATCAGGTGAATTTGTTCGCCTTGAGCAGGACTGAATGCATTGATATGATTGTTTGTTTTCTCTGTGCTGTGTGCGCTCATAGAATTGCACGATTTACACACAGTATTTACCTTACACTCGAAATGTTACCCTCTCGTGTTTTTTTCAGTTGTAGGTGCTGTGCAACACTACATGTCCCTATTTATTGTGCAAACATCGCGGCCCCTACAGTTATGTCAAAGAAGGGAGGGAATTAAACATGATTACGTCATACCTACTAGCCTACTACCCTTCAAATGCCCTCAAGAGTGTACAGGAACAAAGGGGCATAAGAGGGATACCTAGTAAGTACATTAATGGAGAGATTTTTTTTTATCGCAGCCCCAGTGGACAAACTCTCAGTGCAATAAAATGACGAACAGAATGTGTACAAACCGCCTTTTCACCTGTGTTTAGATAGTGTCCCTGATGTTCCAATGCAGCTTTCGAATATGCGCAAGAGCGTTCATTTCTACTTTCTCTGCCAATTACTATGCATATAGTAGGTATAGATGGTATTTTATTCCAACCTAAAATCGATACCGAAATTTCACAGGAAATACATCTTTTAAAAATCTGATGTGTTCCATTCACATGTCTTTCTCTACATCTCTGCAACAAATTATTGTTAAAAAGCTTATGCTTCTATTTACTTCATGCTAATCGAGAAAAAATTAGCAGAAATAGTTTTATAACTTGCTTCCTTGTAAGTAGAAGCGAATTAGGGGAGTCCATAGGTTAAAGTGAAATTCAAAAGCTGGTTGCTATGTGACTGAAGTTCCTTTGTTTGTATGGACAGGAGTTGAATATTTCCTGTATGAGAAAAGTATACGGTTTTAAAACTGAAACCAATAACAAGGAATATCTCGAAAACAATCAACTCACGAAAAAAAATGTATATAACACAAATTGTTTGTTTTAATGTGCGTTACATTTTTTGTGCGGTAAGCTTTTGTCCATCTCTTACGGTTTTGCAGTTATGCAAAGTTCATCCAGAATAAAGTAGTCTTCAGGGGCTATTCCCAGAAAATTCAAAATATATATTTTATTTGTCATGTCTATATCTTTAATATACGATGTTTCAATCAAAATCGTTAGAGCCATTTTTTAGAAAATTAAAATTTTCGAAAAATGTCTCATGTAAAGTACAGTTTGGAGTGGGGGGATTTTTCTCAAAATCTTCGTGTCGCATCCCTGGAATATACTAAACTTAAATACCAAGTTTAGTATTTTACCGACTTTTCGTTTTTGAGTTATCGTGTTCACAGACACACGGACACACACACGGACGTTTTTCTGAATTTTTTTTTTTTGGATACAGGGGACCCTAAAACATATATTTCGGGCGAAATCTCGGTATCGAATTTTTTGGTGGAGTGCCATACATTCTCTATACGCTATGTACATAGTGCGTATAGAGAAAGTAAAGGTGGTTAAACGAAAAGTGTGTGCAGATTGACGAGAGGAATTTGTTGGCGTATTTAGAAACGAGGTGTGACATTAAAATCTGCAGGCAATTTATGGTCGGAGTAGTCAAGCTGCTATTGCATTCTGGAAGCGAGACTGTAGCAGCGGAGAAATAAATAATATGAGCACATTCAACTTGAATAAAATGGATAGTTTCATCCAATAATCTTCAATAATTGTAATTACTGTACTTTCACATTCAATATAACAAAATAAAAACCTGGTGTGTTGCATTCGCATGGCTTCCTCTACGTTGCTGTAAAAACTTCTGGTTAAAAAAACCTATCTTCTTCGTGCAAATTGAGATAGTAGAAATGATCTTATTACTTGCTTCATTTTAAGCAGAAGGGAAATAAGAGAGAACATTAGGCTAAAGCGATAGTCAAATCATTTAACACTGGTTGATATGCTATTGAAATTCCTTTGTTTGAATGACCAGAATTTGGCCAATTCCCACATGAAAAATTTGTATTTTAAAACTGAAACAATAACAAGGAAAATCTCAAAAACGGTCAACCCACAAAAACATGTATACAACATAAACTCTCTGTTTTAACTAGCTTTTTATTTTTTGTGTAGTAAGATTTTGTCTATCTCTTACAGCTTACCAGTTATGCAAAATTCATCCAGAGTAAAGAGGTTTTCATAGGATATTCCTAGAAAATTAAAAAATACGATTTGTTTTTCATGCAAATATTTTAGTATCCGATATTTTAATCAAAATCGTTATAGCTATTTTTGAAAGAAACCACAATTTCTCCATATAAAGGTAGTTGGTGGTGGGGATTTTCTTGAAAATCTTCGTGTCGTATCCTTGGAAGATACTGAACCTAAATACCAAGTTTGGTATTTAACATACTTTACGTTTATGAGCTATGCTGCTCACACTTACTGACACACACGGATATTTTTACTTTCTCTAGCCCCGTATGTACCCAAAAATTTCATACCGAGATTTACATGTTTTAGGACCCCCTGTATCCAAAAAAAGCATTTTGAGAAAAAGTCTGTCCGTGTCCGTGTGTCTGTGAACACGATAACTCAAAAAAACGAAAAGTAGCTAAAATACCAAACTTGGTATTTAAAGTTAGTATATTCCAGGGATGCGACACGAAGATTTTGAGAAAAATCCTACCACCCCAAACTACCCTTTACATGGAACTTTTTTCGAAAATTTAGATTTTTTTTAAAAACGGCTCTAACGATTTTGATTAAAATATCGTATATTAAAGATATTTGCCTGACAAATAAAATGTATATTTTGAATTTTCTGGGAATAGCTTCTAAAGACCTGTTTATTCTGGATGAATTTTGCTTAATTTGTCATAACTAGTAAACCGTAAGAGATAGACAAAAACTTACTCTACAAAAAAATGTATGTTTTGTTAAAATACACAGCTTACCTCATATACATTTTTTTCGTGGAGCTTACCGTTTTCATTGTTATTAGTTTCAGTTGTAAAGTACTTATACTTTTCTCAGACGGCAGTGTCCGTTTTTCTTTTGTTCTACTCCTGGCCAAGAAAAGAAGCGATTTTTAATGACAATCGCATAACGACAGCATTTAAAACATTTGAGTATTTGTTTAGCCTAGTGTATTCCCTTATTTTCTTCCTACATATAAGGAACTAAGTAATAAGAACCTTGTACTAATGAGTTCCTCGATTAGCAAGGTGCACCAAGAAGAATAATGTTATCTAAGAAGTTTGTAGAACAGCTAGAGAAAGTCATGTGAGTGTAACACATCAGATTTTCCGGTGAGTACTCTGTATCGAATGCTTGGGTGGAATACAATACCTTCTCTATACACTATATACATAGTACGAGTAAAGAAAATAAATAATGCAAATATTTTACTTACCGCACGTGTGCTTTGCTGAGTCGATGTCAGTATGCGTCTTTTGTTTCTATAGCTACCAGGTTGGATGTGGGAATGTTAACTTACGTCCGGTAGTAGTTAGTCACATTGTCCAAAAAGTCATTTATATTGGTGAACAAGTGAGGAAAGCAATTCATACACCAGGCTTCACTTGTCTGCTAATAGATCTGGAGTCCGTAGCGACATGTTGGAGAGTTATGAAAACAGGATTTTACCCCATCTCTAAAGCTTATCGCTGTGCAGGGGTGGCCCAAAGAGAAGAGTCATCGGATACCCGAGGTTCCACCGCAAATCGGCTTACATCCCGTGCGGTCTAGCCAATGGATCTACCTTTGGTTGGCGCCGTGCTTTACCAGAACCTCAAACTCTTAAGGATCAGCTCCATGTTACACAAGAGTGGACTTGACCCCTCCCCTTTGTTTAGCTCTGTGGTCGCTTTTCTTACTACATGCTTCAGCACACTCACGTACGTTTTTGTTTTCGTAGCAGCAAATTTATTTCAACACAATTTACGTTTTAACGGCTTTGTAGTACAAACACAAACACCAAGAATACCAGCGGTAATGTAGGAAGAGTTGAAAAAAAAATCTAAAGTGCTCCATTCACTTGAATTTCTACACATCTCTACAACAAATTATTGTCAAAAATCTTATGCTTCTTTTTAATTCATGCTTATTGAGAAAAAATTAGCAGAAATATAGGTTAAAGTAATAGTGAAAAGCTGGTTGCTATGTGACTGCATGGACAGGAGTTGACATATTCCTGAATGAGAAAAGTATAGGTATTTTAAAGCTGATACCATTAATAAGGAATATCTAAAAAACATCCACTCCACAAAAAAAATGTATATGACATAAATTGTGTTTTATCGTGATCAACACTTTTTGTGTAGTAAATGTTTGTCTATCTTTTACAATAACTAGTAATGCAAAATTCAATAAAAATCACCCAGAATAAAGAGGTCTTTAGAGTCTATTTCCATTAAATTCAAGTTATATATTCTATTTGGCATGTAAATATCTTAAATGTAAGAGATTTTAATAAAAATTGTTAGAGCTATTTTTGAGAAAATCAAAATTTTCAAAATGTTTTCCATGTAAAGGGTATTTTGTGATGTGGAGGGATTATCGTGAAAATCATCGTGTCGCATCCTTGGAAGATACTGAACTTAAATGTTAAGTTTGGTATTTAACGGGCTTTTCGTTTTGAGCTGTGCTGTCTACAGACAACACACACACACACACACACACACACACACACACACAGAACTTTTTCAAAAATGTTTTTTTTCGATTCGGGGGGACCCAAAACATGTATTTTCGGTGAAACCTCAGATCGAATTTTTGGATGCATTACAATACCTTCTCTATACACTATGTACATAGTAGTGTAGAGAAAGTAAAAAATGTACTGTGATCAATTCCCATGTCTTTCTCTACGTCTCTGAAAAAAATTATTGTTATGAAGATTATTCTTTTATCTACTTCAAGTAAATCGGGATTAGCATTAGGAGAATAATTAGACCTATTACTTGCTTCCATGTGAGTAGAAGGGAAATAAGAGAATTTAATAGGCTAAAGTGATAGACTAACCTTTTATAAGTTATTACTATATCAAACAATTGAAATTAGTTTCTCTTTTACATTCCCGGGTGTAAAACAAAAAAAAATGAATCGAATGTTGACTTCCAGCTAGAGGAAAGTTTAAGTAGTTTAAAACTGAAACCGATCAAAAGTAATATCTCCGAAACAGTTAACTCTACAAAAGAAAATGTATATGGCAAAAACTGTGTGTTTTTTTTAAATCTATATTTTTACTTTCTCTTGCACACATATTGGATAGAAAATGCATTACATTCCACCAAAAAAAGTTGATACCGAAATTACATTTGAAGTACATGTTTTGAAACCCCCTGAATACAAACAAAGCATTTTCACATTTTTTGAAATATGTCGGTGCATGTGTCTGTCTGTGTATACGTGTGTCTGAGAATTGCATAGCTTAAAAAGGAAAAGTTGGTTAAATACCAAACTTGGTATTTAAGTTTAGTATCTTCCAAGGATGCGACGCGAAGATTTTCAAGAAAATTCCCCTCCACCCAGCTGTACTTTGAATGGAAAATGTTTCGAAAATGTTGATGTTCTCAAAAATGGCTCTAACGATTTTGCTTAAAATAACATATCTTTAATATACAGGGTTACTACAAAAGAAATAGATAACTTCAACTGCCTGTGAAACAAAAACTATTAGAGATAGCAACCTAATTATTTTGGAGGTATGTTGAGAAACTCTCAAAGTTTCGTTTGTTACTATTGGTAACGCTGTAGTGTTTTGTTTGTTGTTGCAGAAGCTGAAATGGCGGAAAATCCTGTGGAAAAGGCATATTGCGTGTTGGAATTTGCTAGAACGCAATCAGCAACTGTTGTCCAACGACATTTTAGAACACGTTACCACAAAAATGAAATGATGCGCTCACAAAAACCAGCATCGTCTTCATCATGTCGCAACATGTCGATGCAAAAGTCACGCCGTATGACCTTATCTTCTTCACTCAGAAACTGCAACATCTGTAATCTGTAAGGCATCATGTGCAGTCGCTTCCGCAAGATTTTCCACACAGTTTGCTGTGGAATTTGTAATTGCATGCTTGTCCTAGATGTCGATTTCTGTGGGCTTCTTATGTAGGCAGAACGAACACGTTCAACGTTTTCTTCCGAAACTCTTGGTCTTCCCAAGCTCTTCCCTTTGCACAAACATCCCGTTGTCTCGAATTTTCTATACCAGTCGTAGATTGACTGTCTAGTCGGTGGCGTTTCGTGGTAACGTGTTCTAAAATGTCGTTGGACAACAGTTGCTGATTGCGTTCTAGCAAATTCCAACACGCAATATGCCTTTACCACAGGATTTTCCGCCATTTCAGCTTCTGCAACAACAAACAAAACACTACAGCGTTACCAATAGTAACAAACGAAACTTTGAGAGTTTCTCAACATACCTCCAAAATAATTAGGTTGCTATCTCTAATAGTTTTTGTTTTACAGGCAGTTGAAGTTGTTTATTTCTTTTGTAGTAACCCTGTACTTTCATGACAATTGAAATGTATAATTATAATATTCTGGGAACAGCCTCTTAATCATTTCAGATGTATTTTGTATAATTTTTATATAACTCTAAATCATAAGATATAGACCAAAACTTATTACACTGAAAATGTATGTCATACACATTTGTTTTTGTTTGGAGAGTAAACCGTTTTCGAGATCTTCCGAGTTATTAGTTTCAGCTTTAAGCTACTTAAGCTTTTCTCAAACGACAAGCCATGTTTCTTTTCGTTTCTCTTTTGTTTACTCCTAGCAAGCACAGAGCATCGAGTTTCAATTGCTTCACATAGCGACCGTGATTTTACTACCGCTTTAGCCTAGTGCAGTCCCTTATCTTCCTTCCACTTTCAATGGAGCAAGTAACAAGATCATATTTGGTAAAGTGTATATCGATATATATATAAATGAATAATATTTTATAACAAAGTTTGTTCGTGGGACAGCTAGAGAAAATCATGTGAATGGGACACACCATTTCATTTTGCATAGAAAGTTTTGTCTATCATTACCAGTTATATAAAATTTATACAAAAGTCATATGGAATGAAGTCTTAAGAAGCTGTTCCCAAAAAATTCAAGATATTAATTTCGTTTATATATTTTACTACTCTAACTCAACTAGAGATTGACGGAAGGAAAATAATTAACCTCAAAGATAATAGATTAATTTAATAATAAGAAAATAATTTGGTCCCTTCGTAATAACCATATTATTTTTTTTAAGATTGTTTATTATCTGTTTCCAGTAGCTTCACCATTGTTCATTACAGGAAAGGAAAACAAAAGCCAGTTTTTGCTTCTCGTTTTGCCTATCGTCTAGGGAGTTTCTTAACTATTGTCGCCGTGAAGTCCAGTTACCCGCAAGGCAAAAAGCTAGAGGAGAGTGAAAAACCGAGCGGGGCTGATTAGATGGTTTTATCTCCGGCCCACATTCAGGAGGTTGCAGGTTTGAACGCCGTGGTCGCTCTACCTGATCAATGAGTGTTTTCGGCGTTTTCCCCGGGGTGCTATAAGAATGCGCCGGAGCATGATGTATTTGGTGTACCAAAATTTCGGTTTTATTGTTACATCAGTCTGACCAACATAATGAGCCTTTTACTACATAGTGTAGTAAATTCTTTTCTACGATTTTGGAAAGAAATATTACGATCATCAAGCATAAAAAGTGTAGTAAGGCCTTTTTACTTTGTCTAGCCCCATATGTACAATGTACATAGGGATAGCGAAATATTGTATTCCACCCAAAAATTCGATACCGAGATTTCACCGGAAATACATGTTTTAGAACCCCCTGTACCAAAAAAAAGCATTTTCAGAAAAAGGTCCGTGTGTGTGTCCGTGTGTCTGTGAACACGATAACTCAAAAACGAAAAGTAGCTAAAATATCAAACTTGGTATTTAAGTATAGTATCTTACAGGGATGCGACACGAAGATTTTGAGAAAAATCCCCCCACCCCAAACTACTCTTTACATGGAACTTTTTTCGAAAATTTTGATTTTGTAAAAAATGGCTCTAACGATTTTGATTAAAATATCGTATATTAAAGATATTTACCCGCCAAATAAAATGTATATTTTGAATATACTTTATTCTGAGTGAATTTTCCGTAATTTTGTATAACTGCTAAACCGTAAAAGATAGACAAAAACTTACTACACAAAAAATGTAGAGTTGATCGTTTTTTAGATGTTCCTTGTTTTTGTTTTCAGGGTAAAAAATCTTAACTTTTCTCATACAGGAATTTGCCAACTCATGTCCATACAAACAAAGGAACTTCAGTCACATAGTAACCAGCTTTTGACTATCGCTTTAACCTATGCTATTCCCTTATTTCCTTTCTACTTACAAGGAAGAAAGCAATATGAATAATTTTCTAATTTTTCTAGATTAGCATGAAGTAAATAGAGGCATAAGTTTTTTAAGAATAATTTTTGCAGGGATATAGAGAAAGTCATGTGAATGGTACACATCAGATTTTTTTCTTAGCACAATTTCGATCTATAGGTTTTACTTCCACCCTTAGAATATAATATGAATGTTCCGCATAAAACGTAGGAAAAGAGTTTGCTTCGAGAAATCATAGGTTGGCTTTCCCTAGGCTTAGCCTGTTTAGTAAATGCTTATAATAAATTAAAATGGCTGCATTTCTTCAAGTTTGGACTAGAAAGACGTTTAAAAAATGAATACAGTCTAGAGATACTGACTTCATGAAATTATATCGATTCGATTAACAGAATGTGGAGTGCTTAAGTGATTATTTTATTGCTAACATAGACGGGGGGGGGGAGCTAAAGTATGAACAAAAAATGAGGATTCTTTTTAGGTGCCTGGCAGATCTCAGCTTTCAGGATGAGAAAATAAATAGGAGCCCACCAAATTATTATTTCAAGAATACCATTTGTAACAGAACACTTGCAGAAAAATCTGATGTGTTACACTCACATGACCTTCTCTAGCTACTCTACAAGCAAGCTTCTCACGAAAGATAATTCCTGTTCCAACACCATGCTAATCGAGATATGTATTAACAGAATTGTATTACTTATTTCCTTATAAGTAGAATGGAACTAAGGGAATGCATTAGGCTAAAATGATATTCAAATGTTTAAAAAGCTGTCGTTATGCAATTGTCACTGTAAATCGCTTCTTTGCTTGGCCAGGAGTAGAACAAAAGAAAAAACAGACACTTCCGTTTGAGGAAAGTACTTCACATATGAAACTAATAACAAGGAATACCTCGAAAACGGTAAGCTCCACGAAAAAAATGTATATGACATATCTTGTATATTTTTACAGGATGTATCGTACTTTTTTGTCTATCTCTTACGGTTTACAAGTTATGCCAAATTAAGCAAAATTCACCCAGAATAAACAGGTCTTTAGATGCTTATCCCAGATAATTCAAAGCATAAATTTTATTTGTGAGTAAAATGGCTTTAATATGTGGTATTTTAATCAAAATCGTTACAGCCATTTTTAAGAAAAACAAAACTTTCGAAAAATTTTCCATGTAAAGGGTAGTTAGGGGTGGGGAGATTTTCTTGAAAATCTTCTAATCACATCCTTGGAAGATACATAACTTAAATAGCAAGTTTGGTATTTGACGGTCGTTTCGTTTTTGAGCTATGCTGTCCACAGACACACACACAGACATACACAGGCACATACGGAGATTTTTCTGAAAATGCTCTTTTTGGATTCAGGGGGACCCAATACCTTCTCTATACACTATATATATGGTACGTGTAGAGAAAGTAAACACGATGTGTAGATTAAATTTCCTTCAATTATTGACGAAATCAAACCATATAAGACAAACTGGCAACATAAGTGCTCAGGGTTCAGAGAGTACAATAGATTTTTTGGGGGATAAAAATCCTTAGCAAGGCTTCCTTCGGAAGGAAAATAAAGCCACTGGTCCCGTGTCTTAGATTTACGGCTCGTAAAATAGCCTCAAGCCTGATGAGGTCTCTGAGCAAAATTAAGTGGCCCAGTATAGAATAGGACGCAGAGAGCCATAGCAGTTAAAGAGCTCCATAAATAACACTTCATTTCATTTCCAATCGCCGTCCACTTGGTTCGAATAGGCAACACACAAGACACTGTGAGGAATAGTAAAATACTTCTACTGTAAAATTATTACATTAAGTGGGATTATTTGCTTCCGTTTCAATTCTTTTATTTACAAGATTTCTGGAACTGCTAACACTATATCGTTCGAGACAAAAATATTTGGTGACGTAACATTTTGCTTTGAGTGTTACCTCATTTAAACGACGTACTGTATTTATTATAAATTATTTTAGCAGCAAGGTATAATGGTTATAATCCTGAATATTAATGTAATATTCCATGATAACTGCAAAAATAATAATGGTAATAATAATAATAATCAAAATCTGATGTGTTCCATTCACGTGACTCTCTAACTTAGCTTATGTTATATCTGCATCATGTTATTCAAGAAAAACATTAGCAGAAATTGTCTTATTACTTGCTTCCTTACAAGTAAAGCCAATAAGGGAATACATTACTCCAAAGGGATATTCAAATATTTTAGAAGTGTTAACATGCATTTGTCCTTGAAATGCCATTTTTTTCTGTTTTTTTTTTCTGCCAGGAATAAAACAATAGAAAAATGAAATAGATGAATGCTGCCAGTATGAGAAAAATTTAATATTTTAAAATTCAAGCTAATAATAAGGAATGTCTCGGGAATTGTTAGTTTTACAAAAAAAATTATATATAACATAAATTGCGTTTTGACGAGATTTACATTTTCTGTGAAGTAAATTCTAGTCTATTCTTACGGTTTGCTAGTCACACAAAAATCATTACGAGGGCTTTAAGAGGTATTCCTAAGAAATGCAGGATATACATTTTATTTGCCATATAAATAAATATCTGTAATATACGGCATTTTAATCAAAGTCATTGGAAGCATTTTTTAGGTTTTAAAATCTAGAAAAACGATCATGTGAATAGTTGGTTTGTGGCGAGGTATTTTTCCGAAAATGTTCGTGCCACATCCTTTGAATTTGTCACATACTTTGAAGGTCAAATGCCAAGTGACTTTTCGTTTTTGAGTTATGCTGTCCAAAGATTGACATACACTGACATTTTTCTAAAAATTCTTCTATTGGATTCGGGGGTTTTAAAAATATTTATTTCCAGTGAAATCTCTGTATAAAATTTTGGGTGGAATACAATACCTTCTCTATCTACTAAGTAAATTGTACATATGTGCTAGAGAAGGTAACACGTCTGTTCCGTTAGAAATTAAAAATCTGAAGATTTGTGTTATGTA
Source organism: Hymenopus coronatus (assembly GCA_030762935.1). Lineage (NCBI taxonomy): Eukaryota > Metazoa > Arthropoda > Insecta > Mantodea > Hymenopodidae > Hymenopus > Hymenopus coronatus. Next base: position 102,394,741 of record CM060898.1, on the reverse strand, counting down.
GCTGCTTTAACCTACATATCCGCAGCTGTGTCTCTGTGTACTAGTATTTATGGTGGCGGGTTTCTGACAAAGAAGTTCTTAGTTTGAATCCCGCTCGCGTCTCTATTTCTAGGCGTTTTGAAAATATGTTTACGGATTTTTTCTCCGGCATAAAAGCGCTGGTTTTCTTGTAACGTGATAACATTCAACAGTAAGGTAAAGAAGATATACAGTACGAAGATTACGAACCAATGATACAAATAGTTGGTTTGGCTGGAGGAAACCTCTTTACTTTCTCTATACGTACTATGTACATAGTGTATAGAGAATGTATTGCACTCCACCAAAAAATTCGATACCGAGATTTCACCGGAAATACATGTTTAGGGTCCCTTTTATCTAAAAAAAGCATTTTCGGAAAAAAGTCCATGTGTGTGTGTCCATGTGTCTGTAAACACGATAACTCAAAAACGAAAAGTCAGTAAAATACCAAACTTGGTATTTAAGTTTAGTATCTTCCAGGAATGCGACAAGAAGCTCTTGAGACAAATTCCCCCACCCCAACTACCTTTAGATGGAAATTTTTTCGAAAATTTTGATTTTCTTAAAAATGGCTCTAACGATTTTGATAAAAATATTGTATATTAAAGATATTTACCTGACAAATAAAATGTATATCTTGAATTTTCTGGGAATAGCCTCTACTTTATTCTGGATGAATTTTATGGGTTTTTGCATAACTGCTAAACCGTAAAAGATGGAGAAAAACTTACACCACAAAAACTGTAGAGCACCTTATAACGCACAATTTATCTTATATATATATTTTTTTTTTTGTGGAGTTGATCGTTTTTGACATATTCCTTGTTTTTGTTTTCAGCTATGAAAAACATACTTTTCTCATACAGGAATGTGTCAACTCCTGTCCATACAAACAAAGAAACTTCAGTCACATAGCAACCAGCTTTTGATTATTAGTTTAGCCTATAGTAATAAGACTGCTAATTTTTTTTTCTCGATTAGCATGAAGTAAAAAGAAGTATAAACTCGTTAACAATAATAATTTGTTGCAGAGAGGTGGAGAGTCATTTGAATAGAACACATCAGATTTTTGTTATATCATGAACGGTTTTCACGACGTCTATCAGAACAGGTCAAGAGATGTTACGGTTCTCTACAGACTCTACTCTACTTGCTGCTTACGTACTGTAACATCAGAGACACTTCGGCTCAGGCATATCTTCTAAGGTTATCATTCGGGATGTCGTGGGATTGATTCCCGCGGCCGACCTCTCGTACCAATGGCTTTTTACAGGGTTTTTACGGGTAACTAGGTAAATGCTGGGAGGTTTCTTCATTCACCAAAACTCCCTGTCCCTTCATTTCATCAGCATTTTATCCAATCGGTGCCGTTGGAAGTGTCGGTGAGGACTGCATTGGTGGCGTCCTTCCATGGTGGGGACAGCTTCTGGTAAAATAACTCTCGATGGCGGAATGGCGTTGGAAGTCGTTTGTTGACCCAGAGAGTTCAGTCAGACCTGGGGCGTGTGCTATACTACCGCTCCCCGCATCAAGATGAACTGTTTGGAATATGTTAGGGACCCTCCATGGTGGCTCTTCCCTTGTCGTCCGGTTTCAACCGAACGCTGTAACTAATCTCATCTATCCTCCTGGGGTCTACTTACAATAAGCCAATGGCTGTAGCGCGGAATTCCCCCCCCCCTCTCTCACATGCACACACACACAATGTAGTTTTGCTCCGTATCTCTTAATTGTCACGTAACTAGTCACTTCTCAATGACTGCAATAGTAGAATAGTCGAGCATCCTTTATTTAAACCTGCCTCTCGGATGACGAAAGCATCTATGTGCTATGATGACAAGAGTGTTTATATAGCTGTTATCAGCTGACCTTGCTCTGCTTAAGGTTTGTGTGCCTTATTCAAAGATGTATTTAGTCCATCAGGGGAAAGGGGAGCGAATATGAGAGGCAGACTATACATCAGTGGGGTAGCTTATAAAAAACATGGTTTATATGTTTCAAATGGGAAGCGTTCGACTCTGCAGCGAATGAAATGTGTTATCGTGCTCTGCGTTGCCAGATCGCTACTCCCACTCTTTTCATATTTCCCTCTCACTCGCACACTGACCCTGCAAATCTGCCTAGCGACATAATGTTTATTCATGTGTATTATGAAAACCATTTGAGCTAAAAATCTGTATTTTTTTACGGTTCTGCTATGGACATTACTCAATATCTTCCTCGGGAATTATATTTTGCAAAATTTGAATATTTTGTCTTAGCGCAAGTATTATTTATGAGAGACGGAATCACTTAGCACGTTACTCCCTAGTTAAGCGGGAATGCAATATGTCAACACAGCACCACTCCGATTAGCTGCCGGCCTGGTGGCGCTCAAGGACAAGCCTCGTCCCATTAGAAAGCCACTATAGTTAGTGACCCTTAAGCGATACCGGGAGAACTCACGAGGATATAAGAATAAGTACAGCATTCAATGCATATTATTACACATAAACAACCCTTATGTTTAATAACTTAAATTTTAAATGCAGAGTGAAAAATGGAAGGTCCAAAAACAAATACATATCATGAAATTGCTCTCCGTGGTGTGGTGGCTACCATGCTGACCCCTAAATCCAAAGTTTCAAACCCGGAAATACATGTTTTGGTTCTCCTGACTAAAAAAATCTTATGTCTTACAGTCACATGACTTTCTCTCGCTACTCTACAAACTTCTTACAAAAGCTCTTCTTTCCACACCATGCTAATCGAGATAAACATTAACAGAATGTTTAAATTACTTAATTCCTTATAAGTAAAGGGGAACTAAAGGAATGCGCTATGGCAAAGAGATAATCAAATGTTTTAAAAGTTGTTGTTAGGCAATTGTCATTGCAAATCGCTTCTTTGCTTGGCCAGGAGTTGAACAAAAGAAAAGCGGACATTTTCTGTCAAGTTTTTGTTTATCTCTCACGGTTTACTAATTGTGTATAATTTAGCAAAATTCACCCAAAATAATCAGGTCTTCAGAAACTATTCCCAGAAAAGTCAAGATATAGGTACATTTTATTTGTGATGGAAATGTGTTTAATATGTGGTATTTTAGTCATAAGCGTTAGAACCATTTTTAAGAAAAACAAAATTTTCGAAAATTTGTCCATGTAAAGGGTAATTGTACTAAGTTTGGTATTTAACCGTCTTTTTCTTTTGCAGCTATGCTGTCCCTAGACACACCGACTGACAGACATACACACCCGGACCTTCTTCTGAAAATGCTTTTTTTTTTGGATTCAAGGGGTCCTAAAACATGTATTTCCGGTGAAATATCGGTATCAAATTTTTGGGTGCAATACAATACCCTCTCTACTCACGATGTACATTGTACATACGGACAAAAAATGGAAAAAAGGTCTATGTGTGTGTGTGGACAGCATAGCTCAAAAACGAAAACACCGTTAAATGTCAAACTTGGTATTTAAGTTTGGTATTTTCCAAGGATGCGACACGAAGATTTTTAAGAAAATACCACCACATCCAACTACCCTTTACATGGGAAAAAATTGGCAAAATTTTTATTTTCTCAAAATTGGCTCTAATGGTTTTGATTAAAATCTTTTATATTTCAGATATTTACATGACAAATAAAATGCATATCTTCAATTTTCTGGGAAACGAAAAGACATAAATAAAGACAGAATAAACATTTCTGAAGACATGTTTATTGTGCATGAATTTTGCGAGATTTTGCATAACTGGTATACCGAGATATAAACAAAAACTTACCACACTAAAAATGTAGAGCTCATTAAAACACACAATTTATGTAATATATTTTTTTTTTCGTGAGGTTGACCGTTTTTTAGATATTTCTTGTAATTACTGCCAGCTTTAAAATACCTATGCTTTTTCATGCGGAAATTTATCAACACCAGTCCATACAAACATAGGTAGAGTGTAGAGAAAGTAATGTGAATGGAACACATAAGATTTTATCCTGGGTTTCCCGTGTCACCAGGCGAATCGAGATAAACATTACTAGAAATTATGGTATTAGTTCATTCTAAGAAGAAGGGAAATAAGGGAAAACACTGGGCTAAAGCGATAATCAAATCTTTAAAAAATCTCTGAAGCAATTGCATGTCCAAAAGTTAGAAAAGTTAAAAAAAAAATTCTATGAAATGAAAATTGAGTCCCGTTTGAGAATAGTTTAAGTACGAATATTGCTAGCTGTACATAAATGATGTATTTTAACGAGTTCTACATTTTTGTATGTTAAGATTTGTATATCTCCTACGGTTTGAATGAAGAGGTCTTCAGAGGGTATTCCAAGAAAATTCAAGATATACGTTCTTGTTTGCCTTTATGTATTTTAGTAAAATGGTTAGAGACATTTTTGAGAAAAATCATAAATTTGTAAACTGTTCCATATAAAGGGTACATGTAAGTAGGAGGATTTTCCTGAAAATGTTCGTGCCGCGTTTTTAGAAGGTGCTTAACTTAAATACTAAGTTTGGTATTTAACGGACTTTGCGTTTTTGAGTTCTGCAGTCCCACCCTACACACACACACACACACACACACACATGCATACTGACAGACACACACAGGGGACTTTTTTCTAAATATTTTCTTTTTTGGATTCAAAACAAATATTTCTGGTGAATTTTGGGTGAAATACAATACCTTTTACATTTACTATATAAACAGGTGCTAGAGAAAGTAAAAGTGTGATGCATTACTAGTCCATGCTATTTTATCTTCACATTCTTTTACAAACTATTCTTAGAAAAGTTATTCTTCTAATTCGCATTAATCAAGATAAACTTTATAAAAATACCTTAATTACATATTCCTTGTATATAATTGGAATGGAAGAACATAGTTTTATTAAACGGTAGTCGAATGTTTTAAGAATTGGGGTGTGGGAATAAGACTTCCCAAATGAGAAAAGATTAAGTATTTTAAAAGTGAAATCAATAACTAGGAATATTTCGTAAATGGTTAAGGTCACAATTAAATTTACTATTGTAAAATATCTTATTAACAGTCACACACAATTTAATATTTCCATTTCATGTAAACTTCTTAAAAACATTTGGTATATTAATCGAAATCGTTAGTTTTTTTTGACAAAATCAAATTTGAAAAGACGTATTTCGTGTAAAGGATAATTTGGAGTGTGGGAATTTGATGGTAATCTTCGTGCCACACCATTGGAAGATGCTGAACTTAACAGAAATTCGAATATTTAACGAACTTTTCGTTTCTGAGTAATATTGTTCACAGACTAGCACACATTCGTGCGCGGATCTTTTGTTAATTTTTCCTTTCTCTATACGTACTATGTATATAGTGTATTTAGAAGGTATTGCACTCCACCCAAGAATTCGATACCGAGTTTTCACCGGAAATATGTTTTTAGGGTCCCCTGTATAAAAAAAACGCATTTTCAGAAAGTCCGTGTGTCCGTGTGTCTGTGAACACGATAACTCCGAAAAGAAAAGTCAGTAAAATACAAAACTAGGTATTAAAGTTTAGTATCTTCCAAGGATGCAACAAGAAGATTTTGAAGAAAATCCTCCCATCACCAGCTACCCTCTACATGGAACTTTTTTCGAAAATTTTGATTTTCACGAAAATGGCTCTAACGATTTTGATTAAAATATCGTATATTAAAGATATTTACCTGACAAATAATATGTATATCTTGACTTTTCTGGGAATATCCCCTAAAGACTTTATTTTAGATGAATTTCACGGAATGTTGCATAACTGCTAAATCGTAAGAGATGGACAAAAACTCACCACACAAAAAACGTAGAGCACGTTAAAACACACAATTTGTGTTATATACATTTTTTCTTAGAGTTGATCGTTTTTTAAATATTCCTTGTTATTGATTTCAACTTTAAAAAACTTGACTTTTCTCAAACAGTAATGTGTCAAGTACTGTCCATACAAACAAAGGAACTTCAGTCACATAGCAACCAGCTTTTGACTATCACTTTAACGTATGGTACTCCACTTACAAGAAAGCAAGCAATAAAAGTATTTCTGTTAATTTTTTCTCGATTAGCATGAATTAAATAGAAGTACAAGCTTTTTAACAATACTTTTTTGAAGAGTTGTAGAGAAAGTCATGTGAATGGAACACATCAGATTTTTTTCAGCGTGTTTCCAAACATAATATATATTTGGTTAAAATTTTTGGTGGAATACTATATATCTTTTACTTAACAATATGTAGTATAGAAAGTATTAGTAACCTCTATAATAGTTTACATCAGGTAGACACATTAGCGTAACATTATGTATATGGAAATATTTGGATACAAATGCACTTTTAAGAGCACAAGAGCAGAAATGTTTACACAGAAAATACATTATTATTTTTTGCACAAAATGAAAGGGTTTACCTTTGACGTGCTTCTCTAAATACGCTTAGTTAGCTATTTAGCCGGTCCTATGCGGATTTTGTTTCATTAAGATGATAATAATGAAAGGATTGGGAAGATAGCCATATTAAAACCTAAACAAATAACTAGTTGGAAAAGCAATCATTAAGGAGTCGATACCGGCGTGCATTGTTGCCTATACTAAACTATTACCCCGAATGTCGTATTAGCATTGTATGGCAGCTGCTGATAGTACATTTTGTCTCTGACATTCATTAAAATGATCCTGATGTAAATAAGGAGGAACGGACTCAAAAAATCTGATGTGTTCCATTCTCATGACTTTGTCTACATCTCTGCAATAAGGGAGTACCATAGGTTAAAGTGATAGTCAAAAGCTGGTTGCTATGTGACTGAAGTTCCTTTGTTTGTATGGACACGAGTTCACAAAGACCTGTATGAGAAAAGTATGTGTTTTATATCTGAAACCAAAAACAAGGAATATCTCAAAAATAATAAACTCCACGAAAAATATGTATATAACATAAATTGTGTGTTTTAAAGTGCTCTACATTTGTTGTCTCTTACGGTTTAGCAGTTATGCAAAATTTTGTAAAATTGACCCTGAATAAAGTAGTCTTCAGAGGCTATTCCCAGAACATTCAAAATATACATTTTATTTGTCAGGTAAATATATTTAATATACCATATTTTAACCAAAATCATTAGAGCCATTTTTTAGAAAATCAAAATTTTCGAAAAAAGTTCCATATAAAGGGTAATTTGGGGTGGGGGGATTTTTCTCAAAATCTTCGTGTCGCATCCCTGGAACATACTAAGCTTAAATACCAAGTTTGGTATTTTCCCGACTTTTCGTTTTTGAGTTATCGTGTTCACAGACACACGGACACACGGACACACACGGACCTTTTTCTGAAAATACTGTTTTTTGGATACAGGGGACCCTAAAATATATATTTCCGGAGAAATCTCTGTATCGAATTTTTTGGTGGAGTGCAATACCTACTCTATAGACTATGCACATAGTGCGTATAGAGAAAGTAAATAGGAAATGGAGTTTTATTTATGATAGCTCTTTAGCTGCAATGGTTCTCAGCGTCCCATTCTATGGAGCGTTTAATTTGATCAGAGGCCTCTTTTATCAGGCATAAAGTTCTTTTACGTGCTATAAATCTACGACACGGGACCAACGGCTTTACTTCGCTTCCAAAGTAAGGCAGGCTAAGTATTTTTACTCCCGAAAAACTCCATCGAATCCACGACCTTGGGTATCTTAGGTCAGCATGGTAACCATTACACCACTGAGGGGGACAAGAGCGGACTCAACTTGCCATGCCTTTGACGCTACACCGAGCACATACATTTTCCAACACTAGCAGCGTTAACTTCTAAAGCAACTAAGACATTTTCAGAAACATAATTATTATAATCGTGCAGTAGCATAATCGTTACGCTTTGAGATTTCTTTCTCAAGAATCGCGAGACAATGCGTGTTAATTTGCCTCTTGCCATTTCTCAAGATTTGCATCAGCTATGTTTCATAAGACTGTTCCGCGGTGGTACATTGACTGTTTTTAAATTGCTTGTAAGTGAATTGGTCTTGTGAGGTACAAGTTCCACTTCTTATATTTTGAGCCTTTAAAACACTGATTGCTGTAAGTGCCATCTGGTGTTTTACATGGAAAGTTTTACGTTGTTTATATCAACCTACTCCAGATACTTTGTCAATAGAGCCTTATTTGTGTTGTTTACAGTGATTTAAACATTGAATCTCAGCGAAAAAATGGAACTAACTCTTGAAAATATTCATGCGATTATTTAATATAGTTTTCGGCGTGGATTATCAAGACATAAGTGCATATTTTATCAACTTACTATTACATTTGGTGATGAAGCTGCCACCGTTGGTATAACGAGTTTAATCGTGGCAGCCGTTCGCTCACTGACGAAATTCAGTCAAAATAAAGACATCTTAAGAGGCTATTCCTAGTATTTCAAGATATGCATTATATCAGTCATGTAAATATCTTTAATATACGGCATTTCAGTCAACATCGTTAGAGCTATTTTTAAGTAAATAAACCATAAAATGGGTAGCTGGGGTCGGGGAGTTTTTCTTGAAATGTTGGAAGATACTGAACTTAAATATCAAGTTTGTTATTTAACAGGACTTTGCGTTTTTGAGATATACTATCCACATGCATACACACAGACAGACTCGGACATTTTTCTAAAAATGCTCTTTTTTGGGTTCGGGGGTTCCAATGCATGTATTTCCGGTGAAATCTCGATATGGAATTTTTGGGTGCAATGCAATGCCTTCTCTATACACTATGTACATAGCACGCGTAGAGAAAGTAAAATTTGAATTAGGTCGGTTACGTGGATCGAACCCGCGACTCATTATATGGGCTACCATTTGAGCTATCCCGCTCAGTAAATGTGATGATATAGGCCTGACCAGGGTGAAGGGGAAGGGGCGAAGAAGGCCTATAGCTGTCTGGATGGATCAGTGCACTCAGGGGCCCGGAAGTCGGCGCACGTGCCTTGGAAAAAGCCTAGTTCCGTTCAATTAGTGTCCGCGGTGACATGGCGGGCCTCCCCCACCTCTCACGATTCCTCTCTACCAAGCTCGTTTTTTATTTTTTTTTCGTTCATTTTGTACCATATTTTGATGTATTCCGCGTTATGTTATCAAAATAAAAAAGACAGGTTTTCATGCATTTGATGCCGGTTTCGTCATTATTTCAGAGCTACTCATTAGCGGAAATCGATTCAAACAAAGCCCTTACCTTAACAAGCAATCAGCAACAGTAAAACGCTTTAAAAAAAGTTTCAAAATATTTTGGATAAAAAAATACCAAAGCGATGCTAAATTTAGGAACGTATTTTTTTAGCAGTCCTCTCTTTTTTCCACCCTTGATGTACAAAATACACCGGCATATTATAAAAATCATGTATAGCATGTTGAAAAATCGGCATTCAAAGCCTTTGTGGTTTACCGCTTTCTATAATAATAATTATAATAACCAGTCGCTCATTTTAATATCATATAAAGAAGTTTAATTTTCTCTACCATATAAATATTGTAAATAAATTTATTATAAAGATTTCACTGAAAAATTATGTTTTAAAGATTTCTGCTCTGCAAAAAAAAAATTCTTAGAAAACAAAAAACTGTATGCTTATGTGTGAGACACAGAGAGTGAGAGAGATAGAGAGAGAGATTGAAGTGAACACCATAAATAAATATCTGGTGTGTTTAATTTACACTTCTTCCTCTACCTATTCAGCTACAAGTTATTCTTATAAAAGTATTCTTCACTCTACATCATGCTAATTGAGATAAGCACTACCAGAAAAGGTTTTATCACTTAGTTCTATATAAGTTGAAGGGAAATAAGAGATTACACTAGGCTATAGCGATATGCAAATCTTTTAAAAGCTGGTTGATGCAGATGAAATTAGCTTCTGTTTCTATGACAGAATGAAAAAGTGAATAAGGACTTTCCATTTGAAAAAAGTAAGTATCGGCAATGTTAACATCATTTGATATTTGATACTATAATTATGGCCCAATTAAATGATTAATTATTACATAAGGAAATACTGAGGATCTAGAGAAATAACTGTGATAAATAATTTCATATATTACGTAAAATCAAAGTATAATGTAAAACTTCGAAGTTATAATTCTATCGAAGGCATGTCTGGCGCAACTTTATGCCACATATTTATTGCAACTCAAATATGTTAGAGGTTAAATTTCATCAGTTTTGCTGAGACAGTTGAACGTTTATGTATCTATATTCTTATTTCTTACTTTATTATGTCACTTAAAATCTCTTGCGACTAAATAATAACAATGATGACCTGATATTTTACCTCTAGGTACACAATTTATACACTTTGCATAACTGCGCTAAGTTTTTGTTTGTTTCTTGGACTTTAAAAGGTTTAGAAAATGTTCATAATATGTTTCGTGATAAAATGTTGCTTTTTTGACATATTTAAACTAATAACAACAATGAGTCAGAAATAGTTAGTAAAATATACTTGAAGTAAACAACACATTTAAAATAAATGTATGGTTTTATTATAACTTTCTCTACATGCACTATGTACATAGTGAATAGAGAAGATATTGTATTCCACCCAAAAATTGATATTGAGATTTTACTGGAAATACATGTTTATAAAAATAGCATAGCTCAAAACGAAATACCGTTAAATACAAAGTTTGGTACCTTCCAAGGATGCGATACGAAGATTTTCAAGAAACTGCCCCCACCCCAGCTACCCTTCACATGGAAAGAATGTTGATTTTCTCAAAAATGGCTCTAAAGATTTTGATAAAAATCTTTTATATACAAGATATTTACATGACAAATAAAATATGTATCTTCAATTTTTTGAGAATAGCCTACGAAGACATGTTTATTCTAGATGCATTTTGCGGAATTTTGCATAACTGGTAAACTGTAAGAGATAGACAAAAGCTTACGCAACAAAAAGTGCAGATCTCGTTAAAACACACAATTTATGTTATATATGTTTTTTCGTGAATTTGGCGATTTTTGAGATATTCCTTGTTATAAGCTTTAGCTTTAAAATAATTATACTTTTCTCATACTTCCGTCCATACAAACAAAGGTACTTCAATCGCATAGCAATCACTCGATTTGACTATCGAGTTAGTTTATGGTACTCCCTTATTCACCTTCTACTAATAAGGAAGCAAGCAATAAGACAAATTGTGATAATTTTTCTCGCTTAGCATGAAGTAAATAGAAGAATAAGTTTTTTAACAATAATTTATTGTAGAAATGTAGAGAAAGTGAGTGAATTGAGCAAATAAGACATTTTTACTTTCTCTATACGTACTATGTACTCCACCAAAAAATTCGACACCGAGATTTCACCGGAAATATATGTTTTAGGGTCCCCTGTATCCAAAAAAAAAGTATTTTCAGAAAATGGTCCGTCTATCCGTGTGTTTGTGAACACGATAACTCAAAAACGAAAACTCGGTAAAATACCAAACTTGGTACCTATTTAAGTTTAGTATCTTCCAGGGATGCGACACGAAAATTTTGAGAAAAATCCCCCACCCCAAACTACCCTTTACATGGAATTTTTTTTGAACATTTTGATTTTCTCAAAAATGGCTCCAGCGATTATGATTAAAATTTCGTATATTAAAGATATTTACCTGGCAAATAAAATGTATATTTTGAATTTTCTGGGAATAGCCTCTGAAGACTACTTTATTCTCGGTCAATTTTACGGAATTTTGCATAAGTGCTAAACCGTAAGAGACGGACAAAAACTTACCACACAACAAATGCAGAGCACTTTAAAACACACAGTTTATGTTATATACATTTTTTCGTGGAGTTGATTGTTTTTGAGATATACCTTGTTTTTGGTTTCAGCTTTCAAAAACATACTTTTCCACATACAGGAATTTAACAATTCTTGTCCATACAAACAAAAGAACTTCAGTCACATAGCAACCAGCTTTTGACTGTCTCTTTAACCTATGGTAAAGTCATGTGAATGGAACACATCAGATTTTTAAGTAAGAGTTTGCAATTATTTGTTAAAAATTATATCAAATTCAGTCTGAATGAAGAGAATTTCAAGTAATGAGTGGCATTTCAGCACAATACTTCCGTATCTTGAAGCCTAATATGGAACCTATAATCCCTCATTGTAAGGCTTACAACGGACCAAGGAAAATTAAACAAAAGAAACTTGATGATATCAAATCCAGATGCTGTTAACTTCATTATGTTATTTGTTGGATCTAATGAGACAAATAATGCAGATGAAGATTATAATAACGTTACAGAAAATAAGTGAAAGAACTTTTTGAGGAGAGCAGTCTATGCATAGCCCAGAAGTACTGTTTTTGTTTTTTTATTTTCTTATAATATATTATATTTCAATGCAAAATTTCATACCTGTTCATAGGAACGTTAGAAATACTCTGCTAGTAGTTTCTATATTTTATTATTAAGTTTAATATTTCAACAGAATTTGTTAATTTGGAGAAAAACTTATACTTATTCTAAACAGAGTCCTGTGATTTCAAAAAGGTCAAAGTCCTCTCACTTTGTACACACCTCAACTGTCAGATAACAGGCCTAAGAAATTCATAATGTTACGAATACCAAGAAGATAATTTTTTTTTCTTTTTTTTTTGGGGGGGGTAGCTTGACGTCATTTAAGTGGTTGGTCATATCGGATGATGTATGACATTGGTGAAATGATGGTCAAATGATCTCGGGATTCATGGATCTTAAAGTTACTCGACATTCGTCTTCTGAGGATAGGGAAAAAACCTCCAAAAAAACCTTATCCGGGCAACTCACCCTATGCGAGATTAGAACTCACTACCTTTTGAATGTGAGGCAGACACCTACCACCACACTACTCAGGTGGGCATGAACCTTCTTATTATATAGAGTTCTGAAAATGTTGCTTATACAAGTATTGTAAAAACATTCAGTTTATTGTCTCTCCTGAAAGTTGTACTTCTTTGACGCATTTTTTTGTTTTTTGTTTGTTTTGTTGTTTTTTTGTTTATTTTAATCACTGTTTCCTTTTTAGTTTCTAGCGCACATATGTTCAATGTGCATAGAGATAAAAAAGGTATCCTATTCCACTCAAAAATTCTATACCGAGTTTTCTCAGTAATAATTGTTTTGAGACCCCTGAAGAAGCATTTTTAGGAAAAGGTCGTGTGTGTGTCTCTGTGAAGGTGTGTGTATATCTTTGGACAGCATAAGTCATAAACGAAAGTACGTTAAATAACAAACTTGGTATTTTAGTTAGGCACTTTGCAAGGTTTCAACATGAAGGTTTTCAGGAAAATCGCCTACACTAATTACCCTTTTCATGGACAATTTTTTGAAAATATGTATTTTCTCAAAAATGGCTCTAACGATCTTGATACGAAAACCGTGCGTTTTAATTATGCTGATGAGAAATTAAATGTATACCTTAAATATTCTGGGAATAACCTCAGAAGACTTCTTCATTTTGAATAACTTTTGTATAACTGATAAACCGTAAGGGATGGATAAAGGCTTACGGCGCAAGAACTGTAGATGTTGAAATATTTTATATTTCTTTTATAGAATTAACCATTTCCGAGATATTCCTTGTTATTGGTTTCAATTTTAAAATACCTATACATTTCCCAAACAGGAAGTCGTCAGTGTTACTTTTGTGTTACTCCTGGTCATACAAAGAAGCTAACTTCAATGGCAATCGCATAGAGACAGAATGTAAAACATTTGACTATCGCTTTAGCCTAGTGTATTCCCTTAGTTAAGACAGTTCTGCTAATGTTGATTCCGAGCAGCATGATGTAGAAAGAAGAATAAACTTTTGTAAACATTTTTTTTCCAGTGCAGGTAGAGGAAGTCATGTGAATGGAACGCACCAGATTTTAATTATATTCTGTTACATTTGCAATTATGTTGTTAAAATGTTTTTATTTCCGATTAAGCTATTTTCAATGCGCCAACAAATGTTCGAAAAACGAGATATGCATTTTGACAGGCATAAGTCGTTTTGGATCTAGCTGCTTATATAAACACGACCAACATTTATATGCATAGAATGTTAATTTGTTTTTCAACTGTTAACTATTTGAGTTAAGTAAACACTTTATTTACTGCGGCACAAACATTAAAAAATATATTTTTTTACGCTTATGAGTTAAACCTGCACATCCATGCAGTTTCAGGTTCGCCATGCTTAGAGTTTATAAAAAAGGTCAAAGTTTACTCTTTGGATTTTTTAATATAGTAATTTAAATTACTTGTTATTTGTTTTTAGAGGGATTATAACGAGGAAAAATGATACAGTTACCTCTCTTTAACTGTTCCTTCTACAGTTCCAACTCCCCGACAATGTTTTTAAGTACATTGTATATATTTACTTTATTTTGATTTCTTACTTGTTCGTTAATTAATATAAGTGCTTATTTATTTGCTCGCTTTCAACAAACATAGGTACCAACTACAAAAAAAAATCTGATGTGTCCCATTCACAGGACTTTCTCTATATCTGTGGAACAAATTTATGTTAAAAAGCTCTTGCATCTATTTGCTTCATGCTAATCGAGAAAAAATCAGCAGGAATAGTCCTATTACTTGCTTCCTTGTAAGTAGAATCGAAATAAGGAATTGTTAAATTCCTGTATGAGAAAAGTATGCTTTTTAAAGCTGAAATAGAAAACAAGGAGTATCTAAAAACGATCAACTCCACGAAAAAAAGTATATAAGATAAATTGTGTGTTTTAAGGTGCTCTACATTTTTTGTGTTGTTTTTGTCCATCTCTTACGGTTTAGCGGTTAAGCAAAATTCCGTAAAATTCATCCAGAATAAACTAGTTTTCAGTGGCTTTTCCCAGAAAATTCAAGATATACATTTTATTTGTCAGGTAAATATCTTTAATATACGATATTTTAATCAAAATCGTTAAAGCCATTTTTTAGAAAATCAAAGCTTTCGAAAGATGTTCCATGTAAAGGGTAGTTTGGGGTGGGAGGATTTTTTTAAAAATCTCCGTGTCGCATCCTTGGACGATACCAAACTTAAATACCAAGTTTGATATTTAACGGTCTTATCGTTTTTGAGCTATACTACCCAAAGACTAACACAAACACACAGTCAGACAGACAGACACACGGACATTTTTCTAGAAATGCTTTTTTTTTTATTCAGGGGGTCTCAAAACATATTTCTGGTGAAATCTCGTTATCGAATTTTTGGGTGCAATACAATACCTTCTCTAGACACTATGTACATAGTACGTATAGAGAAAGTAAAAATGTCTACAATGAAGGCCAAATTTATCACTCACAATCTGATATTTCGACTTTTATGGCAGTAGATTATATGTGACCATACATTCTGACTTAATTGCATTGGTATTAATACGCCAGTAATATCTATGGAGGTAAAAAATCTGATGTGTACCATTCACATGACTTTCTCTATATCCATGCAACAAATTATTCTTAAAAAGCTTATACTTCTATTTAATTTATGCTAATCAGAAAAAATGAGCAGAAATAGTCTTATTACTTGCTACCTTATAAATAGAAGCGAAATAAGGCACTACCATAGGTTAAAATGATAGTCAAAAGCTGGTTGCTATGTCAATGAAGTTCCCTTGTTTATATGGATAGGAGTTGACAAGTTCATATATGAGAAAAGTATACGTTTTTCATAGCAGAAACCAAAAATAAGGCATGTCTCAAAAACGACAAACTCACGAAAAAAATGTATAAAACATAAATTATGTGTTTTAACGTCTCTACATTTTTGTGTAGTAAGGTTTTGTCCATCTCTTACGGTTTAGCAGTTATTCAAAATTCAATAAAATTCATCCAGAATAAACTACTCTTCAGAGGCTATTCCCAGAAAATTCAAGATATACATTTTATTTGGTAGGAAAATGTCTTTAATATACGAAATGTTAATCAAAATTGTTTTAGCCATTTTTGAGAAAATCAAAATTTTTTAAAAAAGTTTTATGTAAAGGGTAGTTGGGGGTGGGGGAATTTTTCTCAAAATCTTCGTGTCGCATCCCTGGAAGATACTAAACTTAAATAACAAGTTTGGTATTTTACCGACTTTTCGTTTTTGAGTTATCGTGTTCAAAGACACACGGACACACGAACACACGGACACACGAACACACGGACACACACACACACACGGACCTTTTTGTGAAAATGCTTTTTTTGGATATTGGGGACCCTAAAACATATATTTCCCGTGAAATCTCGGTATCGAAAACTTTTAGTAGATTTCTACGTTAATTGGGATCAAGTTAAGATGCCAATAAAAACAAATGTTGTTAATATTTGCTTTGGTTCGTTTCATTTGTATTTATATTTTTAAATAAATAAAATTAAAAGATATCAGCAGATACTTACCAAATATAATTCAGTAGCTAAATCTCCTTGCATTACACGATGCCTAGAAGAATCCTGCTCAAATAAAATACATAAACTTCCCATAATTATTTATGCACAAAGTCTAACATTTCTCCAAGCTACTGAACGAGCACATTTGTGTAGGGATTGTTGGGTGAACCAAGAGTTTACTGCCAACCTAACGTGGCTTTACAACAGATATTTACGATTGCCAGCCCAAACAATCCACCGCACTTTCCAATTGGAACTCTGTCGCGGCCCAACAGTGCTGGCTAATACATTCTGTGGTATGCGGGAAGTGCAAGCACTAGTTTGATTCCCGAATCAGTAAATGCCTATGCCCGCCTCAGAGCTCTTAGGGCCGAATTCATAGACGTGGCTTATACGGAAAGCAGATGCTTAAGCAATCATTACATTGTCTTAAGCTATAAGACATCATTTTGAAATTACATATATTTATAGACATTTCATTAACCGGTCTTATTCGTGATGCAGGAAGTTGTTACTTATAGACGAGAAATATATGGCAACGTGTAGAGATCCATGACTCACCATCTCCTATTGGTTACTGGGATGTCCGGCAGCGGGAGCGCAATTTGGTTAGTGTCTTCAACAACATTAGCTTGGATTTCTGACTTCCGTGATTGTAACTTGATTAAATTGCCCAAAGGAAAAAGCTTTAATGATTTTGAAAGGGAGCACTTGCAAAATCTTGTGTTCCTTCATAAAGTGGTGGAGTCCGACTGCGTTTCTCTGCAGAAGAAAAAATCTGATGTGTTCCATTCACATGACTTTTTCTACATCTCTGCGACAAATTATTGTTAAAAAGCTTATGCTTCTATTTACTTCATGCTAATCGAGAAAAAATTAGCAGAAATAGTATTATTACTCGCTTCCTTGTAAGTAGAAGCGAATTAGGGGAGTACCATAGATGATAATTAAATGCTGGTTACTATGTGACTGAAGTTCCTTTGTTTGTATGGACAGGAGTTGACAAATTCCTGTATGAGAAAAGTATACGTTTTTCAAGGCTGAAACCAAAAACAAGGAATATCTTCAAAAAGATCAACTCCACGAAAAAAATGTATATAACATAAATTGTGTGTTTTAACTTGCTCTACATTTTTGTGTGGTAAGTTTTTGGCCATTTCTTACGGTTTAGCAGTTATGCAAAATTCTGTAAAATTCATCCAGAATAAAGTAGCCTTCAGAGACTATTCCCAGAAAATTCAAGATATACATTTTATTTGTCAGGTAAATATCTTTAATATACGATATTTTAATCAAAATCGTTACAGCCATTTTTGAGAAAATCAAAATTTTCGAAAAAAGTTCCTTGTAAAGGGTAGTTGAGTGTGGGGGGATTTTCTTGAAAATCTTCTTGTCGCGTCCTTGGAAGATACAAAACTTAAATAACCAAGTTTGGTATTTAGCCGACTTTTTGTTTTCGAGTTATCGTGTTCACGGGCACACACGCGCGCGGACCTTTTTGTGAAAATGCTTTTTTTGGATACACGGGACCCTAAAATATATATTTCCGGTGAAATCTCGGTAACGAATTTTTGGGTAGAGTGTGATACCTTATCTATACACTATGTACATAGTACGTGTAGAGGAAGTAAAAAGAGGCATGGGACAAGATTGCTGCAGAATTCAACGCACATGGAGAAACTAACCAGGTAAGTTTTCTTTGGATTTTATTTCCATACAACAATTCAATTGTTTTATTACAATTCAAAACGAAATCTGAAGTAGCTTTATTTCGAAATTCAAGTAATATTATGCAATATTCACTTTCTTAGGATAAGGGATATCCCGGAAAAACCTTAGAGTCACTCATCCTAACCGAGATATGAAACCATAATAACTAACATAACTCCATGGCACGACAGCTCACGGGGAGCCTTGGCCTACCGCCCGGCCGCTGCGTCCCCCATCTCGGTCCACTACAGACGTCATGGATGGGGTGCAGTATTGGAGGGTGAGACGTGGTCAGCGCCTCGAGCCCCTCCCGGCCGGTTAATGCGGTCCTCACGACCTGGAGCCGCTACTTCTCCATCAAGTAGCTCCTCAATTGGCCCCCCAGGGACCTCACCAGGCTGAGTGCACCCCGGTCCAGGTCTCCCAGCGGGGGAAAAATCCCCACGCCGGTACTGGGGATCGAACCCAGGTCTCCCGCTTGGTAGGCAGCTGCGCTACCACCGCGCTAAGGAGACGACCGAGATATGAAATCGCTACCTCATTAATGTGGGACAGACATGCTAGGGTGGGTTGTTGTAAGTTTGTATAGTAAGATAATTCGACGGACACCAATGGAATACACAGTTTGATATCTACATTCAAGAAAAGAGGACAGAAAAGAGATGGAAGTGCAGAAAGAATCGATTTTCGATACCATGAGTGTGCAGTTTTTGTCTGTTTGCGCCAGTGCACGGTGGAGAGGGTATCTCTCAGATGTGACTTTTGTATGCTCCGAGAAACGCTCGAGTTCAGTTTGTATAGATGCAATTTTTGTGTGGCGCGTATATTGGTTAGAGCTATATGCAGTAGTGATGGGCTACATCGAATGTTTTCGGCAATCGAGTATTTATTAATAGTGAGAAATGACTAGCAATATTGTGGCCGGCATTGGGAGGTCTTGGATTCAAATCCGGCAAGTTGACTGATCTGGGTGGGTTTTATCGTGTTTTCCCATGATCCAACGCTCAACTTTCAGCCTAAAACAGTAGTAAATAGAGGGCAATTGGGATTATACTGCCATCTATCCTCAGATAGTGAATGCAGCTATACCGGACGGCACAATTTAAATGTATTATTTGAGAAACAAAGAAATATTAATTTGCAAAAACAACTAAAAATAAAATTAAATATAATTAATTTTATTGACAAAAACCTTTATTAGTTATATATATTGAAACCTTTAAAAGAAGATTTTAAACCTAAATAAAATATAAAAAATTTAAAGGACACCCCAGCGTCATCTGTTTGTCGCGAAGCAGAGTGGTATGGTATAAAAGGCATGAGACCTTGAAGGCTGACTGTAACCATCTGAGTACAGATGGCTCCATCTGAGAAGACATGAAGCAAAATCAGTCGGACTGGGTGGCACTGTAGTGAGTGGTATTGCTTGACGCGAGGCGAAAATACCAAGAAGGCTACTGTCTATCACATACGGATCAAGAGTATCTTGAACAGAACCGACCTTGGCGATTTTACCTGGGTCGTGAATGACTTTACTCGGAGTCAGAGCCTCGTGTCAGGGGAGCGTGGCAGTAGGGTTGTCTTTGGGGATTACGTGTTTCCCAATTTGAGTGCTTTTGGTCTTGAGCGAATGAAGAAGATAGTTAACGTTCATGTGAGCTTTCTGACCGTTTTTGTTTTATTTTGGAGCTATTAGCTAGCTGTGTTAAACATTAATATGCGTGGAGAGTATTAACGGGGCCAGGAAATCAACTCTGGGTGATATTGGTCATGCAGTAAAGACCGTAGTGGTTTTAAGGGAAGGCTTATTGAAATTACTGTTTTTAAATCACTGTTAATCTTGGGGGTTTTATTCTTTTATTCAGTCGATGGCTATACTTTTGAAATATTAATTTAACACCAACGGTTGTTATTTTTTTAAACCGTTATATAGTTTCTCATATATCGCGGTTTGCATGATTTATTGTTACTTGTATATTATCTAGTGAACCCAACAGTTACAAACTGCTACTATTGGTAGCAGGAAATACAAATGACTTGTGTAATCCTTTTGAATCCTAATATTTTTTGAGTGCAGATTCATATATATTTCTTTAAACTGTTTTTAGTTAAACGTGTTGAAATAATTTATTTAATTGTAATTGATAAAATAAAACTGAGCATTTGACTTCTCGTGCTTTGTAGGAAGACATTCCTGTATATACAACTAGATGGTATTGAGATCCCTCCATGTTAGATTCAGAAACTTGGCTTCACTGACATTAAACCTTCTTTACACTTTAACTCTGCTAGTTTAAACAATGCACCAAGTATTTAATACGACGTTAAATAAATAGAATAAAATGCTTACAGTTATAACACTGTACATAGAGAAGGTATTGTATTCCACCCAAAAATTCGATGTCGAGATTTCACCGGGATATATGTTTTGGGGTCTTCTGTAACCAACAATTTTGTTTTTTAGAAAAACGTCCTATGTGTCGGTGTGTGTATGTGTGTGCGCGTGTATATTTGTGAACAGCATAGCTCAAAAACTAAAAGACTCCTAAACACCAAAGATAAGTAGCTTCCAAAGATAGGAGACGAAAATTTTCAAGAAAAAAAAATTGAATGTTATTTTCTCATAAATGCCTCTAATGATTTTAATTAAAATATTAAAGATATTTACAATACAAATCAAATGTATACTCATCTTGAATTTTCTGGGAACTGCTTCTGAAGACCTGTAGATACATTCTCGATAAATGCTGTTCAGTTTTGCATAACTGGTAAACCATAAGAAATGGACAAGATCTTACTACACAGAAGCTGTAGATCTCGTTAAAACACACAATTTATGATCATATACATTTTTATTGTAGAGTAGACCGTTTCCGATTTATTCCTTGTTATTTATTGGTTTTCATTTTAAGTAAATAACTTTTCTCAACAGCACTCATCTTTCGTGTCATCTCTCTTTTGTTGCAAACCGACCGAACTTCAGTTGTTCACATGTTGACCAGCTCTTAAAAGACTTGACTGTTGCTTTTGTCTAGTGTATTTCCCGATTTTCCTGCTAATGTTTATCTCGATTAGCATGATATAAATAAAAGAATAACGTTTTGTACGAATAGTTTATTGCGCAACAGGTAGAGAGAGTCATGTGAGTGGAAGCATGAGATTTTTACTTTCTCTAGCCGGCATGTACAATGTATATAGTGCATAGAGAAGGTATTATATTTCATCCAAAAATTCGATGTCAATATTTCACCGAAAATATACGTTTTGGGGTTCCTGAGACCCAAAAGATCATTTTTAGAAAAAGGTCCGTGTGTCTATGAACAGCATAGCTTAAGAACGAAAAGACCATTAATTACTTAACTTGGTATGTAGGTTTGGTACTTTCCAAGGATCCGACACGAAGATTTTCAAGAAAATCCCCTCACCACAAAATACCCTTACATGATGTAGAAGGAAAAATAATCTTTTGTAAGAAGTTTGTTTATAGATAAACTAGAGAAAGTCTTGTGGGTGTGAAAAATATCAGATTTTTAAAAAATATTACTCAATGTATCAGTACCAGTTTAATTTTACTTTCTCTACATGTACTATGTACATAGTGTATGGAGAAGCTATTGCATTCCACCCAGAAATTCGATACAGAGATTTCACCGGAAATACATGTTTTGGGTCCCACTGAATCCAAGAAAAGCATTTTTGGAAAAAGATTCGTTTGTGTGCGTGTGGACAAAATATCTCAAAACGAAAAGTCCCTTATGTACCAAACTTGGTATTTAAGTTCAATATTTTCCAAGGATGCGACACGAAGCTTTTCAAGAAAATTCCCAACTACCGTTTACATGGACAAAGTTTAGAGCATTTTTTAGTTTCTAAAATGGCTCAAAGGATTTTGATTAAAATATCCTATACTAAATATATTTACCTGACAAATAAAATGTATATCTTGAATTTTCAAAACTCGGACTACTTTATTCTGGATGAATTTAATGGAACTTTGCATAGCTGGCAAACCATAAGACATAGACAAAACTTACCAAACAGAAAATGTAGAGCTCATTAAAGCATACAATTAATTTTTCGTGGAGTCGCTCGTTTTTTAGATATTCCTTGTTATTAGTTTCAGTTTTAAAAAAGCTTACACTTTTTTCATACGGGAATTTGTCAACTCCTGTCCATAGGAACAAAGGAACATCAGTCACATAGCAACCAGCTTTTGATTATCACTTTAACCTATTCTACTCCCTTATTTCCCTTTTATTTCCATGAAAGCAAGTAATAAGACTATTTCTGCTAATTCTTTCTCGATTAGCATGAAAAAAGGAAGCATAAGCATAAGCTTTTTAACATTAATGTGTTGCAGAGATGTGTTGTAGAGAAAGTCATGTGAATGGAACACATCAGATTTTTAAAATCATTATTGAATGCATGCAAGTCCAAACAAATCTCGAATCTTCGTCTAGAAGTGTGCGGAAATCCTGAGAAAAATTTTTTAAAAAACAGGATGTAGAGTGGCTGAAAAGCAAGAACAAAAAAGTTTAATTGTCATATGCAAGTTAAAAGTGCAGCATGTGTTTTAATTTGGAGATTTGCGAAAGCTGAAAGAAAGAGAGTGGCATAGGAGGATTAAGGGAGGAGCAGACAGTCCCCAAAGCATTACTGTTATTGGTTAGAATACTTCATCATCTAAATTCCCTTGAATTAACGTAGGCAAATATTCTACAATGTGAGGGGAATGTATTTGAAGATGTAATTGCCCCGAGAGAAAGAGGGTACAAAGAAATGTGTCCCTGCGGGGTTGGGAGGGGTGCGGGGCTGCTGTAATCCATTTCGTGGAATGTTGACACGAGCTTGGAAACCTACCCGCTTTGCCGCCTTCCTTTCCAGGAGAGATTCTCTCTCTTTTCTTTGCTTTGGAAACCCTTCTGTAATGGAAAACGTCGTCTCGCGGCTTCCTCGTTCGTGTAACTCGCGAAAGCTAACAAGAAGTACCCTCTGCTCTGAGAATTTCTCACAAAGATGCTTCATATTAATTTACTAGTGCACTTTTATACACTGTTGGCGCTGTTTTTATGAACCTAATATAGCCGAACGTACCATAATTACTTTCTCCACCTCGCAGAGTCGAGGCCAAAAAACGTATATATAATTTTGATTTTCTCAAAATTGGCTCTAACGATTTTGATGAAAAGGTATTTACATGCCAAATAAAATGTATATCTTGAATTTTTTGGGAATAGCCACTGAAGACTACATTATTCTTGATGAATTTTATGGAATTTTGCATAACTGCTAAACCCTAAGCTTTTGAAAACTTATAATTTTCTCACACAGGAATTTGTCAACTTCTGCCCATATAAACAAAGGACCTTCAGTCACATAGCAACCAGCTTTCACCTATCACTTTAACCTATTTATTTCGCTTCTACTTACAAGAAAGCAAGTGATAAGACAATTTCTACTATTTTTTTTTCTTGATTGAAGTAAATAGAAGCATAAGCTCTTTAATCTGTTGCAGAGATGGTCATGTGAACGAAACATATCAACTTTTTTTTTAATTTTTGTATTCCCTTTTTTTCCAATTTTCTAACCTTTTTACTGCTTTTGCTGTTTGATTACCTTTTTCTGATACACACGCATACACATTTCACAAACATATAAAAACCCATGCTTAATGCTGGCCTTGAACCCAAGATCCCCTACATCACAAAGCACCAAAGCGAGACACACGAACACACACACGAACCTTTTTTTCTGAAAATGCTGTCTTTTCTACTCAGGGGAGCCTAAAAACGTGTATTTGTAATTAAATTTCGGTATCAAATGTTCGGGTAAAATGCAATACCTTTACTACCTACGTATTACGTACTAGGTAGAGAAAGTTAACAAGTGATGGCAGCAGATATGAAATTATTAAGATCTCTGTCAGGATACTCATTTCTGGACCATATGAGAAATGATATCAGGAGAGAACTAAATAGGTATAACAAACATTACAGCTATAATAGAGCAATACAGGAAACAATTCGTTTAAGTAGCACGGAATGTACCCGTATACCCACGAACATAGTATGCAAATATAAGCCCAAGGGAAGAAGAGAGATACGAAGACGAAGAAACCGCTGGAAAGACCAGTTTTTACTTTGTAAAGCGGAAGTGTTAAAAGAAATCTTTAAGAATTGAAACTTACCTTATAATCCACTTCAGAGCTCAAGGAGCTAATATATTTTCATCTAGAATTGGAATATCCCACCGCTCCCACTCTGTAAATACTCTTTCTTGAATAGCAAAATTCACGAAAATTATCATGGTGGGGGAATATTTAACAGCTGTTGCTAGGCGGGAAGTAAGTATTTATGGTCTAGAAACAATGAAGTATGTATGCTACCGAAGTAGATAAAGTCACTAAACAAGAAAGAAAAAAAAAAAAAAAGTGAAGCTCAAAAGTCACCAACATTCACACATTAACAATGGGGTGCTAAGGCTCAGTTGGTGAAACCGGTGGAAATTATTAAAACCAAAGGACAGGAAAGTCAGTTTATTGATACACACTAATCTAAGCCTACACACCTAATGCTTCCTTCGCTCGCATGCTTTGGTTGGAACAATCGAAATGATTAAAACCAAAGTAGACGAAAACTAAGTAGTTTATTTAATACACTGACCTAAACCTAAGATAGCGCATGCTCGCTCCACTCGCATGCTTTGGTGACACTAGTGACAATTATTAAAACCAAAATACATGAAAATCAGTATATTTAAACACACACTAACCTAAACCTAACACAGCGCATGCTCGCTTCGCTCGCATGCTTTGGTGAAACCAGTGGAAATTATTGAAATCAAAGTACAGGAAAATCAGGTTCTTTACACACTAACCTAAACCTATTACAGCGCATGCTCGCTTCGTTCGTATGCTTTGATGATACCACTGAAAACTACTAAAAACGTATTTACACAACAATAATAGATTCAGAACTCTAAAAACACAGAATCACTTTTAGAATCGGCAGGATGGCACATCGCGGTATTTTTTGTAAAAATGTTGCAAATCATCGTCATGATGTAAAAAAAAAGACAGCTCATACCTTAAAATCAATTATAAAGCGACTCTAGTGATCTAATAACAAACCACTATGATGGTTCCATAACCTTTTAACGGATAGTGATAAGCAGTTTTCAAATATTGGTAGTTCTGAATTTTGCAACATGAACATCAACTATGAACGATTTAGACACCACCTGTCTGATAGCTAGTGAAACAATAGAAAGTGTTGTAAAAAAGTTAAGCAAACGAATACTTTTGGTATATTTTAATGTAAATCGTGTACTTTGTTGAAACTTAAAGTCCAAAAATAAACAATATATGTTTTTAAAAGTTAGTAATACAATGTTATGGTGAGTAAAAGTTAAAAAACTAATACCTAAATAGCTTTAGTGGTAGTTTAAGCGGTGGAACCAAGCTATAATAATAATTCTTCGTCTTCCCATACCACTGCGCTGCCGTCTTAGCTATGAGATCGATAATGGCGAACTATGAAACGTTCTACGTCACTTGAATGTTTCCAGTAACAAACAAGTTTTCTTCTTCTCTTCATGTCGATTTACATACTTTTGTCGTCTACAGATGCTTATAATAGACACTGTTGCTATGCAGAAACGACATAAAAATCTTGGACTTTAACTCAAAGTGATAATTATTAGCGCAACGGGTGGGATAAAGCAAACAAAATTCACTCGTTGCTCCGGTAACGAGTGGGATAAAGTAAATAAATAAATGGTGAATAACTAAATATAAATTTTCTATAACCTTTCATCAGCATTAATGCACAGAACATTTCTTCGTATCTGCCAATCCTTAAATTGCTGAAACTCCTTTTCGTATAATTTCCGTGAAGTCGACGGTAATAAAGCCTCAACTGCTTCTTTTGCTTCATTTAATATATCATTTGCAACCGATATATTAACGTTCTCAACATCCATCGTAAACTCAATAAATTTGAAACTAGCGGCAAGAAACACAAAATTAGTATTCATACATGGCCTACCATATTTTATACCTATAAGAACGCCATAAGTCAATGCCTTATTCCTTATTTAATTTACTACTATCTGTTGTAAAATCATTAACTGAATGTATGTCATATATTAATTTATGTATCTGTAGCAAAAATAATGTATTATGCAAGTGGACAAACCTCCATTATCCACTCGTAGAACTTAAAACACGACCGAAGGGTCGCGTTCTGTTCCTTTACGTTTTCGTAATGAATCTAAAACTGTCTTGAACCATAGCCTCTACTACATATTCGACATTGCGAAAAAAAAATCCCTTGTGTTCCATTTATGTACATAGTGTATAGAGAAGGTATTGCACTCCACCAAAAAATTCGATACCGAGATTTCACCGGAAATATATGTTTTAAGGTCCCCTGTATAAAAAAAGTATTTTCAGAAAAAGGTCCGTGTGTGTGTGTCCGTGTGTCCATGAACACGATGACCCAAAAACGAAAAGTCGGTAAAATACCAAAGTATCTTTAGAGTTTAGTATCTTCCGGGGATGCGACACGAAGATTTTGAGAAAAATCTTCCCACCTCAAACTGCCCTTTACATGGAACTTTTTTCGAACATTTTGATTTTTTAAAAATGGCTCTAACAATTTTGATTAAAATATCGTATATTAAAGATATTTACCTGACAAATAAATTGTATATTTTGAATTTACCGGGAATAGCCTCTGAAGACTACTTTATTCTGGGTCAATTTTATGGAATTTTGCATAACTGCTAAACCGCAAGAGATGGACAAAAACTTACCATACAACAAATGTAGGGCACTTCAAAACACACCATTTATGTTATATACATATTTTTCGTGGAGTTGATTGTCTTTGAGACATTCCTTGTTTTTGGTTTCAGCTATAAAACACATACATTTCTCATACAGGACTTTGTGAACTCGTGTCCATACAAACAAATGAACTTCAGTCACATAGCAACCAGCTTTTGACTATCACTTTAACCTTTTCTCGATTAGCAGGAAGTAAATAGAAGCATAAGCTTTTTAAAAATAATTTATTGCAGAGATATAGAAAAAGTCATGTGAATAGAACACGTCAGATTTTTGTATAAGTATTTTATCTACATGCTGTTCCAAATAAACATTAGCAGAAATGGTCTTATCCCTTGCTTCTTTGTAAGTAGGAGCGAAATAAGGAAATGCACTAGGCTAAATTGATAGTCGAATCTTTTAAAAGATGGCCGCTATATGAACAATTGAAGTTCAGTTATCTTTGCATGGTCAGGAGTAAAACAAGAGATAGACGAAACGAAAGATGGCTTCACGTTTGAGAAAAAATTAAGTGGTTTAAAACTAAAACAAATAACAAGGAATATCGAGGAAGTATACTATAAATGGCGTGTTTTAATGAGATCTACATCTTTATGTAATTAGTTTTTGTGTATCTCATAGGGTTTACTATTTATGCAAAATCCCACCAGAATGAAGAGGTTTTCAGAGCTTCTTCCCTAAAAAGTCAGCATATGCATTTTATTTGTCAGTAAATATCTTTAATATAGGGTATTTTAATCAACATTGTTAGAGCCACTTTAGAGAAAAACAAACTTCTAAAACTTTTCCATGTAAGTGTTAGTTAGGGTGGGGGAATTTTCATGAGAATCTCCGTGTGTCGCAACCTTAGTATTTTGGTAATTTAACGGTCTTTCGTTTTTGACCTATACTGTCCATACACAAACACACACGCATACACACCCCTCCATACACTGACCTTTTTATGAAATGACTTTTTTGGATTCAGGGGGTCTGAAATCATGTATTATCGAGTGAACATTTGGTATCCAATTTTCATATTTTAACCTACTCTTAGGCCAATTAGTGTCAACTTTTTTCTACATACAATGTGGACCATGCGACTTAAAATATTTAAGTAAATTATGGTATGTCGTCTCAAAATAATTTGATATCACCTTGTAGTTTTCTTGAGAAAATTCGAGTCAGTTGAGGAATTTAATTCCAAGTCAGGATGTTGTCATGGTAGTTCAGTGATTAGAGCAACTGGCAAGAGATCGAGAAATTCGTAATTCATATCCCGGCTATGGCATTGAACTTTTCAGTCTGATTCTACACTCTTGACTCATGTCCTATACACGGCTTACTTGGGGGGGGGGGAGAACAGTTAATTTCATATCGTATGCTAATTTCAAAAGTGTTGTGCGGTGACGTTTGTGCCACCGATTGGCAGCAATTTTTTTATTTTGATAATATTACATGATAGTAATACTAATAAAAATATGGAAAAATATATCGGACTATATTCTTTGCTATTGTCATGTTAAAGTATTTATGCTTAAGTCACATTCACAACGAGATGCAAGCACAGACGTAACGCAACATAAGCGCAAACGAGAGGGAAGGCCATTCACAATGTAGGCGTAAGCGTAACACAAGAAGTTGACTCAGGTTTCTAGATCTGCAAATTACATGCTGATATCTTCTAAGCGCTCTGCAAGGTTGAAATTGAATAATATAACCAACAGTATCATAAAAGAAAATTCACCGAATCTTTTACGAATAAATAGGTTATAAAAATTACCACAAACTTCTGACGCTCGTGGCAGTGAAGTCACAATAATTATTTATCCAATATTATTGAAAATAACATAGGCATAGAGACTGTAGAAAATGATAAAGCTGCTCATTTAATGAACTGTGAATTATCTCTTCGCTCCTTACAATTTATGAGATCCAAGAAATGTAGACGAAAATGGCGGGTACATCTATTAAATCAAAAGAGGACTGGTAAGGAGATTGCCATAACTTTAGGAAAGTGAGAGATGGCGCGGCACGGCCAAATGAAGTAATGTAACAGTGGGCTCTGTAAAAGCTCACACTGCGATCTCTGTTGTTGAACAGCAGGTAATGCTTAGAGGAAGGAATGCAGAATTCTTTCTCTCTGTATGCAGCGCAAAGATAAAGTTTGGAGTTTGCAAACTCTAGCATTGTATTGCTTTGTGTGTGTCTATGTAAATGCTTACATTTAGTAACATAGATGCAGTCTTGAAATGGAATGGAGTTTTATTTATGGGCGACCTTTAACTATTGTGGTTCTCAGTGTCCAATTCTATATTGTGCATGAAAGACCGATTATTTTTGCTCAGAGGCCTCTTTATAAGGCTTGAGGTTCTTTTAAGTGCCGTAAATCTACGACACGGGAGCAACGGCTTTACTTCCCTTCCGAAGGAAGCCAAGAATTTTTACGATCGAAAAATTCCATCGTCCCCCGCCGGGTTTGAACCCGCTACCTTGGGTATATGAAGTTAGCCTGGCAACCATTACACCACGGAGGGCGACGAGCGAGGTTGTAGATTCTAATTCAGTTTTCGAATAAGGCTCTTTCCTGAGTCTTTCCTATTGTTACGGAGACAATATGGCTACGTGACAGGTGAACGACAGGTTTCGTCGAGGTTAGGCAATGTTAGGTTAGGTTAGGTGTATGTAAATGAATTGGATCGAAATAAAGGGTAAAAATGGACTTTCTTCTTTCCAAATACAAATGCACAGTCTTCCGTTGTTCTGTCTGCTTGTGCATGGGCAGCCATGTTGGTCAATCGACCAATGGCAGAGTCAAATCTAACACTGAACAAAAATCTGCTGCGTCTGCGCTTACATCTCATTGTGAATGGGGCATAAGCGTGCGCACAAACGGACGTACAAGCGATCCATAGAATTAAACTGCTCAATGTTGTATAAAGAGTAGATATTGTATGAACTAGATTAGAGATTTCTGTGGATAGTTACCAAGAGCTGCTGCTGGAATCCTCATCGCTACCGGAAGCTCCGAGGAATCCACACTCGGTGTGAGTTTTCGTTTCCTAGGCCGTCCTTTCTGAACGCTAGTACCTCCACCAGCACCAGCCGAGGCTCCGTTTCCGAAGTAATGGTGGGCAGCAGGAGAACCCTCAGCCGCCGCCCTGAAGACCGCCTCCAGCTCGATGGTGCTGGCTCCACTGCCGCAGTACGCCGCTGCAGCAGCCGCCGAGGCAGGGTCGTGGTGGTGATGGTGGTAGAGTAGCTCGTAGTGAGGGCGGCAGTACACGAGACCGTCCCTCATGCCAAAGTGGTCGCCCTTGGCCAGAGCCACGCCGCAGGACGCGCAGGTGAAGCAGTGCAGGTGATACACCAGGTCTCTGGCACGCATCACCAGCTCGCTCGCCGAGATACCAGCCTGACATCGCCCGCAGCGCTTCACAGCAAACAACCTGCACACAAGTTAAAACATACATAAAAATACATGCGCTCCATTCACATGACTTTCTCTAAACCTCTGCAACAAATCATTGTAAAAAAAAGCTTACTCTTGTATTTACTTCAGGCTAATCGAGAAAAAATAGCATAAATAGTCTTATTACTTGCTTTCTTATAAGTAGAAGCGAAATAAGGGAGTACCAAAGGTTAAATTGATAGTCAAAAGCTGCTTTCTATTTGACTGAAGTTTCTTTGTTTGTATGGAAAGGAGTTGACAAATTCCTGTATGAGAAAATTATAAGTATTTTAAAGCTGAAACCAATAACAAGGAATATCTCAAAAACGATTCACTACACAAGAAAAATGTATATAACATAAATGGTATGTTTTAACTTGCTCTACATTTTTAGTGTGGTAAGGTTTTGTTCATATTTTCTGTTTAGCAGTTATGCAAAATTCAGCAAAATTAGTCCAGAATAAAAAGATCTTCAGAGGCTATTCCCATAAAATTCAAAATATTCATTTTATTTCTCATGAAAATATGCTTAATATACACTATTTTAATCAAAATCGATTTAGCCATTTCTGAAAAAATCAAAATTTCAGGAGTATTTTGCACGTAAAGGGTAGTTTGGGGTGAAGGATTTATCTCAAAGTCTTCGTGTCACATACTGGGAAGATACCAAGTTTGTTATTTTACCGACTTTTTGTTTTTGAGTTATCGTTTTCACAAACACAGGGACGCACACATACATGCGAGCGCGCGTATTTTTATTTAAAATGCCTTTTTTATATACTGAGGACCTAAAACGCCCATTTTCGGTGAAATCTCGGTATCGAAGTTTTGGGTGGAACACATTGGGAATTAACAGAATCGATGTCACGGATCTTTTGATACACCGCAGTTAACGTTCGTCTTTTGGGACTTTGACAATGTAGAAATCGCCGCTGATACAGGTTCCTCGCTGCATTGGCGTAAATCAAACAAGTATTTGCTAATTCACCACAATACGATTCACTGTGTAAAGGAAAGTTTGCCGCTGAATCGGTCTCTGAGTCACGTAAATTTAGATCGACGATATTCGAATTGCACTAAATAGAGGATACGTGTAAATACAGAATAGATATAACGCACGGCTTTTCAAAATACATTAGATCCTGTAACTTTGTGCCTTATTTATGACAATACTATTAGTTATCGGACAAAATGAGCTACGCTTATGCGTTACGTGTATTGTTAGCTTCTAAATATTACTAATTCACCCCCTGCCCAGTATTCTGTGGAGTAACAACTATTTTCTGCTCCAAGGCATTCTCAAAAAAATGATAACCTGCAAACAGACACTGTTTCAATAACGATACTCTATATTGATTTCATGAGATAGTGGATTACCTTAATAATAATTGTTGTTTATGTTATTTAATCTGTGTTAGTAGCATTTTAATTTATTTTATGTCGCAATAATTTATTAATCTATTTATTTTATATATATTTATTTTACTTTGTAGATAGTCATATCATGACAATATATAGGTGCTGGTTTTACGTATAAAACAATTAATACAGTGTCATGAATTTCAATAACATTATATTTCATTATAAGAATGTGTTTTTAAGTATTTGAGTAGTTTTTGATGTGTAATGACTTGTTGAGGGTTTCTTAGAAATGTGATAGATAGCAATCTTCTGGCTGTGATGATGCTGTGGACAATCTAGTAGTATGTGACATACAGAGATTGCAGACCGAGCAAGTGGCTTAAACACTTCGTCTAGGCCTGGCGTTCGGCAGGTCGTGGGAGTGGCTCCCCGCAGCCGACCTCTCTGGTCTTTTTTTTTTTCTTCTTTTTTTTAGAAAATCAACATTTAACTGTCCTCCCTCGCTTTTTTTTCTTCTTCTTCTCTCTCTCCTAAATTCTAAGCGCAGTTCTGCAATGCAGTACACTACTTAAGGTGAACACTTTTTTTTTTATTTATTTATTTTTTTGTACTTAGGGACCAATTATATTAAGCTAAGTTCTTTTTTTTACTTATTATTTTGCAATTAGTCAATCAAGCATACTTCCTAAAGTAAATAACAATAATGCATCTAAGTTTTTTTTTTTAAGTGTTTATTTAATCGGTAAGGAAAGATTTGATGCAGGAATATTTCAAGTGTGTATTATTTTTAGGAGCAATGGTTGGAAAGGCACGGTCTGGCGTTTCTGGATCAGTTTCCATCTCTCAGTGTAGAAAAATTGCCTGAGTTCGGTCAGGGTATAATCAGCGAGGTTGTCCATCGTCTGTAACCATGTAAAGGTGCCCATTAACAGCCAAATAAGGGAGTTGTGCAATGTGGGATGCAGCTTCGGTAGATTCAGATGTAGCATGTCGATTGGTGAAGGGTTCCAACTGCCAGGTATCCAATTGCGACATTTTCCCAAAACCCAAGTCCATATGGCTGCTTTACCGGAACATTGGAGCAAGCGATGTGGAAGGGAATCCGCTGCATGGCAAATTGGGCAATTGCTGGAAATGGTCATCCAGTGACGATATAATTTGTCTGCCGTAGGAAGCACTTCATTGACCACTTCATATGTTACCGCTATTCATTCCACATTAATGTGCGGAATGCTAAAACAGCTCCAAATACTTTCCAAGGCAAATGAGGATATTTCTCTAGGACATGTGAGGTAACAGCAACAGGTCGCCGAAGAGAAGCATAAACATTTTTCACAGAACTAAAATCACCACGAGTGACCTTCTCCGGTGGTAACGCACTGAATGCATGGTACGTTGCATGAAATAGCTGGGGAATCTTGTCACGTTCTCCCTGAGTCCAAAATGATGCATACTGTTGTTGTAATACGACATCCACAGGGTCACCTTTATCATCCAGGGCAAACAGAAGTAGTTTAAGGATCAATGCCTGGGACTGTAGAGCCACATCCAGTAATGCCCAGCCGCCCTGGCCCTTAGGGAGACTCAGTTGGGTACGCGCAATACGGTAGAGCTTCCCAGTCCAAATAAAATAACCCATTACCTGTTCAATTCTTTGGCAATGGCGTTTCATCGGAGGTAAAACATGAGCAAGGAACCAAATTCTGCTCAACGCAAAGCAGTTACAGAACCATATCCGCTGTACCAAATTCAACAACCGAGTTTTCTGATTATACATGACAGCACGTAAGACATTAATGCGAGAGGTCCAATTGTACTCCCTCATGTCTGCCACGTTGTCACTGAAGTAGATCCCCAAAATCTTTGTTCGCTGCACAACAGGAATACCTAAAGCTGAGGTATCGAGACCGTATTCCAACCTTTAATATTTCAGACTTCCGCAAATTAAAGCTCATGCCAGTACCATTCTTATAGTACTGTAAACAATCCCTCAATCGAAGAACATCTTGGTGTGTGGTAACCATCACAGTAACATCATCTGCATATGCCCGCACCGCAAGTCTCTGGCCATACACATCAATTCCAGTAAGAGTAGATTGCGGCCGTCGAAGCAACGGATGAACATACAGGCGAACAATATCATCGACATGGGACAACCTTGGCGCACGGAGCGTTTAACTGGAATAGCCGCCGTTAAAAATCCATTGCAGAGTACTTTGGAGGACGCAACACCATACAGGGCTCCAACTAGGTTTACAAGCTTTTGAGGCATGTTCAAAACCTCCAATCGTTTCCATAGCCCCTCGTGAACAACACTGTCGAAGGCTTTTTCGAGATCTAAGTTTATGATAGCAGCAGACTTCTCGTCCTGTGTACAATGCAATATACAGTCTCTCACAGCAGCCAACGTATGGTGAATGGTCGCTCCTTTATGTAATGCAACCTGGAACTCACTAATCATATGTGGGAGTATGTTTTGCATACGAGCACCAATGATTTTCATAAATAACTTGTAATCACAATTCAATAACGTGATTGGTCGAAAATCCTGTGGTGTCTGCGGCCGAGCACTCTTCGGAATCTGCAAGATTATACCATCCGCAAAAGTAGGTGGTGCGCTCTCTGCATCCCACATTTCTTGGAATACTTGAAGCAATTCCTTCCGAATATATGGCCAGCAGTGCTTGTAAAATTCATATGGCAGGCCATCAGGTCCAGGGGATGCATGCATTTTGGATGCCTGAATCACTTCCAACAACTCCGATGCCGCAATTGGCATTGTATCCTGCTGCAACTCCTCCGGGACAACGGGAACAAAGTCGGACATATACCTCTCTGCGGTGTGGGAGTAATCTGTGGGTCCTGACAATCGTTGTCTGTAGAAGTCTTGTACTGCTTGAAGAATTCCTGGCGTGGTGGAAACTCGGGCACCACCCACATCTAGTTGTGTGATAATCTTCTGGCGACCATGTTTACGCTCCTTTGCCAGGTGGTAAAAGCTTGCCTTTTCCCCATGCACTATCTCCGCCGAATACACTCTAGCCAAATTCCCCTGTAGTTCTCGTGTTTTTCGAGCCTTGATGTGTTCTTTGATTCCTTTCACAAGTTGTTGTACATCTTCACCTTGCTGCTGGCGTTTGTGAAGCTCATGAAGGACTTGGAGATAAAAATCCATGGTTTCCCTTCTAACCATAGCGCGACGGCAAGCTGCAGCTCGAAAGAAGATTCGTAACACAGGTTTAGCTTTACACACCTACCAAGAGGCTTTATTCGGTGCTAGCAGAAGGGATTCCCGCAGGCGGGACCAACAGTCCTGGAAATCGGATAACACTTCCTCATCCGTAAGCAATGAGCAGTTAAGCTTCCAGTAACTTCTGCCTCTACTGCAGCTCGTAACCCGGCCTTGAATAGCATGAATGAGTGCATTATGGTCACTAAAGGATATGGGCACAATTTCCGTGCGATGAATGCATGGTAACAGCTCAGCCGAAACATACATACGGTCCAGCCTCGAAGCTGATTGTCCTCTCATAAAGGTAACTTCGTCGCCATACAGATGCTCCCAGGTGTCCTTCAGGCTTAGTTGTTCCACCAATTGCTGCAAAGTAATACACCCATTGAAGGCTCCTCGTTGATCTTTAGCCGCCAGCGTACAATTATAATCACCCACTATCACAAAGGGTGCTCCGGATGGTATATGCGGCAGGAGGTCTAGCCGAAAAAAATCATCTCGTCGTTTTCTTTAATTATTACCAGCAGGGGCATAGATATTCACGAAGGTAACGTTATCAAATGTAGCCGAAATAGCCCTACCGGAAGGATGTTACTCAAAGCTGTGTACATGTAGTCCTTGCAGGTAAACAATCGCTGTACCAGTACCCTCAGGACCAAGATTAGTCTCGTAATCGAAGCCATACAAGAAGTCCCGATTACAAATATTCACCTCTTGTAAAAAGCACAGATCTATGTCATTACTGATCAAGAAGTCCCGTAAAAGAGTTTGTTTAACCACCTGTCGCAAGCCGTTAACGTTAAGCGAAGCCCACATTTGCAGACCTAGAGGCATCCAAATGAAGAGTATTTGTATTGGAGACGGCGCCAGATGAGATTAGCGGTTATCACCACAGAACCAAAGCACATCAGTTGTCAGTTTCCAGGTACGCATCATCCTTAGTAAGTTTAGACGAGCGTTGGAGATCCTCAAAACTATCTCTATCATCCGCTGCCGGCCGCTTACCAGACTCAATGTCCTTCACTTTTCCTCGCGTTTGAGTGGAACTGAACAATTGTGGTACGTCCTGCGGAGACTGTCGCGCCGAGATAAATTCTCCCTCCAATCGCCGGTACTGACCTCGGAGCCAAGGGTCACGGCTAGACAGGAAGAACAACCCTTCTGCCGCAAGTGTGATATCTCACTCGCCGACAACTCCACCTCTTCATCACTGGAAACTTCCATAGCTTCGTCCTGAGAGTCGGCCGATATAGCAGTTCCTGAAGGGGGTTCCAACAGTTCCCGTGGCTCATCAATGGGTGTTGAGTGCTTATCTTCGTTTACATGTTCGGGCTTCTCAGCAACCAGCGGTGTCTCCTCCATTGTCGGAATGTTACTGTCGGCAACTGAAGATTGCTGTAAGACATTCACAGAAGTCGGTTCCACGGCAGAGTTGCCCGTCGTAATGGACGGTGGTTCCTGATCCCCAGCAGGAGAAGATGTGACAGCACCCACCGCCTCGCTGAAAGTGACCGGTCGATTCCTGGGATTTATGGGAAGCCGCGTTGCACGAAGCGGACAAGCTGCTTTCAAATGCGTAGTGTCATGACACAGGTGACAAGCTTGTGGTTCCGATGTAACTAATGGCCACCAAATACGAATCGATTATCAAACTAGCTGGTATATTACGTTTCAACCCCATCTTCACTGCATGTACGCCATTGTTGGACGGTAGAAGATACTGGGAACCCCATTTTTCTCGTCGTATGTCATACACTGTACCGTATTTACTCAATTCCTGGGATAACACTGTGAGTAGCACCTCGGAGGGCAAGTTAAACACTCGAACATTAACTGTTTGCTGGTCACCAGGTGTAATTTTCACGTTGGTGATTTCTCCGGAGGCATACGTAAAATGCTGTTCATCCTTATAACGAGCCAGAAGATTATCATACAATACCGCTGATATCAGTTTCACATAGATCGCTCTTTCTCTGGTATGAAGTTGGAGAGTATCCACATGATCTGCTTGCAGCCCCAAGAAGTTTACTAGCCACAGGTGTATTTCTAATGCACTGGGTTTACTCGCTGATGTATCAAACTGAATTTTGATAGTATTCACACGTTTATAAACTGCCATGATTACCGTTGTAGTCTTAGAAAACAGGTATGAAAAGGTTACCCAATTCAACCGGTGGACGCGCCGACACTAGAACTGTAGCTATATGCAGCAGCACACAATACAAAACAACTCTCGCTAGTACAAACCGGTTGGTTACACACACACAGCGGGCAGACAACCTCACGGTACGCCAGCCGCTGGCAGACTGGTCTTGGGGATTCCCGTATCACTAGGCAAATGCTGGAGCACATTCTTCGTTCCCCTGGACCTCCTGTCCGTTTCTTCACGACCGGTGTCTTTCGGGGTTGTAAGCGCCATCAAGGTATGTGGCAGCGACATTGTGATTCTAGTTTAATTTTAGATTTGTCTCTCTCATTGGTCGATTGGCCAACATGGCTGCCCATGCGCAAGCAGACAGAACAAACGGCAAACAGTGCCGTTCGCATTCGAAAGCAGAACCGATTTTCAGAAAGTCCTAACGTAGCCTAACCTCGGCGAAATCTCGAAACCTGTCGTTCACCTGTCACGTAGCCATATTGTCGCCGTAACCAATAGGAAAGGCTCGGGAAAAAACTGAACTTGAATCTGCAATCTCGCTCTGTGGCAGAGGTGCCATTTCGTGGGGGTGACTACGCTTTGGAAATACAGCTCTCGATGGTGGGTTGGCGCTAGTGGTTGTCTGCGCACTCAGGAGGTTTGGCTGGAACCTAAGTGGCGAGCTCCTGGCGCTCCTGTTGGCTGTCGACCTCCCTCTGGAATTTCGCTTATCTCATCCTTCCTCCAGGGGTCCGACGTACAATAGCCCAGGACTGCAGTGTGGAGTATCCCTCCGTAACCACACTTACACAACAGTGAGAGATTGCAGTATGGCAGATGTGTTCATCAAATATCCTGTTGATGACAACCTGATATTTATGACCAGTATTAATGATGTTCTGGAGTTCTGTTTAATATCTTTACTTTGCTAGGGGTTGATTGTGTTCATTTTTTTCCAGAGGTTATACCATCTTCTTGATACATATTTTGCAGCATCTTTTGCGAGGTAAAATATAATGTATGTGTGTATAGTTTTCTGCAATAAAAGGGTGACCCTAGAGGCATTTTTTCAGCTAACAAAATATGTTATAAGTAGTATCAAAGGAAGAAAGACTGTCTCCGTGTTCGAGTGGTCAACGAGGTCCCGGTTTGATTCCCGGCTGGGGCGGGGCATTTTTCTTTAACCACAATTATTCACTATCCCCCACAGAGTCTGGAAGAATGAATCTGAGAGTGAACGTGTGTGTTTTTGACAAAAATAAAACGATTTAAACTCAACGTAAAGTACCTAATGCAAAGCCAGAAGTGACCTTAGATGTTAATGTTAAAGGGGGCTATATAAAAGAGACAATTAAAAAAAAAAAAAAAAAAGTAAGACAATTTGAAAACGCAGTTGCAACTTGACGATACCAGAGTTCATTGAGGTGGTTTGAAATACTACAAAGTGCTGCTTGAATGTGAGCCAGGATAAAACTAATCTAATTTGTTTTACCTATTCACATGACTTCTGTAATACTTATTGTTAAAAACCTTATTCTTCAATCTACTTCATGCTAATCGAGATAAACATTATCAGAAATTGTATTATTACTTGCTTCCTTGTAGAAGTAAATAAAGGAGTTCACTGGGTTAAAGCGATTGTCAATTTTTTTAAAAGCTGGTTGCTTTGTGATTGAAATTCGTCCCTTTGCATGGTCAACAGCTGACAAATTCCCGTAAGAAAAAAGTTTAAATATTTTAAAACTGAAACCAATAACAAGGAATATCTCGGAAATAGCCAGTTCTGCGAAAAATATACACGACATAAATTGTTTGCTTTAATGAAATCTATTCCAAGAAAATTCGCAATTTGTCATGTAAATATCTTTAATATTCGGTATTTCAATCAAAATCTTTATATCCATTCTTGAGAAAATCAAAATTTTCTAAATTTTTCCATGTAAAGAGTACCTTGAATTAGGGGATTTTCCTCAAATGTTTTTAGCGCATCTTTGAAAGATATAAATCTTAAATACCAAGTTAGGTGTTTTAACGACTTTTCGTTTTTGAGTAATCGTGTTCACAGAAACGCAGACATACGGACAGACGGACACATACATACACACACTGGCGTTTTTTTTTTTTTATAAAAATCGGATGTGTACCATTCATATTTTCTGCGTATCTCTGTAACAAATTATTGTTAAAAAGTTTATTCTGCTTCATACTTCATGCCAAAAGAGATAGTATTAGCAGAAATGGTCCTATTACTTAATTCCTTATAAGTAGAAGGAAAATAAGGGAATACATTTGGCTAAAACGATAGTCAAATCTTTTATAAACTGGTTGCTATGAGATTGAAATTCGTTTCTTTGCATGCCCAGGGGCTGCAAATTCCAATATGTGAAGCGTTTTAAGTATTTTAAAACTGAAATTTGTAAAAAGAAATAACTTAGAAGTGGTCAACGTACGAAACATTTGCACATAACATCTGCATCTTTCATGTAATAAGTTTTTGTCTATCTCTTACAGTTTACCAGTTATGCAGAAGTCACCCAGAATGAAGAGGTCTTTAGAGGTTATTCCCAGGAAACTGAGAATATGCATTTTATTTGTCATGTAAATGAGCTATTTTAAACAAAATCGTTAATGCCATTTTTGAGAAAATTAACCTTTTTTACATTTTTCCCATATAAAGGGTAGTTTGGGGTGGCAGCATTTTCTTCAAAATCTTCTTGTTGGATCCTTGGAAGGTAGTAAACCTAAATACCAAGTTTGATATTTTGTCGACACACACAGGCATACATGCACGGACTTTTTTCTAAAAATTTTATGTGTTCCACTCACATGACTTTCATCTATATAGCATTGTTAAAAAGATTCTCTCTACTCCAGGCTAATCCATTAGCAGAAATAAGTATTGTTATTACTTGCTTTCTTGTAAGTAGAGGGGAAATAAGGCAGTATTCTATGCTAAAGTGATAGTCAAGCCTTTTAAAATGTCATTGCCATGTGATTAAAATCCGTTTCTTGGCATGACCAGGTGTTGATAAATTTCCCTATGAGAAAAGTATTTTAAGATTGAAACCAGTAACATGGAATATCTAAAAAAAGGTCAACGAAAAAAAAAAAGTATACGACATAAATTGTAGTCGCCCTCCGTGGTTACCATCTAACTTCATATACCCAAGGTCGCGGGCTCAAACCCGGCGGAGGACGATGGCTTTTTTCAGGTTTAAAAATCCTTAGCATGGCTTCCTTCAGAAGGGAAGTAAAGCCGTTGGTCCCGTGTCGTAGATTTACGGCACGTAAAAGAACCTCAGAGCAAAATTAAGCGGTCTTTCACGTCCAATTTATAGTGGGACGCTGAGAACCACAGTAGTTAAAAGAGCGTCCATAAATAACACGAGTTTACTAGTTATGCAAAATTAAGTAAAATCCATGCAAGAGGTCTTCAGAGACTATTCCCAAAAACTAGAGATTTTCAATTTAATTGTCATATAAATAGATTTAATATGCCTACGTAGCAGATTATTGTTAAAAACCTTCTCTCAGTCTACTTCATTCTAATCGATTAGCAAAAATGGTGTTATTACTTGCTTCTTTGTAAGTAGAAGGGAAAGCGACAGTAAAATATTTTAAAATGCGATTCTCATGTGATTAAAATCCATTTCTTTGCATGACCCGAGTTCATAAATTTCCCTATGAAAAAATTATTTTAAAAGTGAATCCAATAACATGGAATATCTCGAAAATGATCAACTACACGAAAAAAATGTATCTGACATAAATTGTGTGTTTAAACGAGATTTACGTTATTTGTGTAGTAAGTTTTCGTCTATATCTTGCAATTTACCAGTTCCAAAAATTTCAGCAAAAGTCATCCATAATAAAGGAGGTCTTTGGAGGCTATTCCCAGAAAATTCAAGGTATATATTATTTGACATGTAAATATCTTTTAACGATTTTGATTGAAATACCGTGTGTTCATCTATTTTTGAAAAACTCAATATTATCAACATTTTTTCCATATAAAGAGTAGTTTGGGGTGCGGGGATTTTTCTCAAAATCTTCATGTCGTATCTCTGAAAGATACTAAACTTAAATACCAAGTTTGGTGGTATTTTACCGAGTTTTCATTTTTGAGTTATCGAGTTCACAGTCACACGGACACATACACGAACCTTTTTCTAAAAATACAGAAATACAGGAACCATAAAATGTGTATTTCCGATGAAATCTCAGTCGAAGTTTTCGGTGGAGTGCAATACCTTCTCTACCTATGTACTATGTAGAGGAAGTAACTAATATTAATATAGATTTAACTTTATTTATTGTGCTCGTGGACTTAACGTTCCCTAGCAACAGAGAAGCATCACGTATGGTAAACAGTAAAACACCTGACGAACGGCGTGCGGAGAGCAGATAATAGTCCTTCAGAAAACGAAACCAGGAGAGAAAATCCTTACCCCACGCTGGATTTATAGTTGGTAGCACGTGGTAAGACCCATTCAGACAATTCGCCATTATGTTACAGATGCTGTGCAATAGAGAAGCACATAGCGAAATTAAATGCACTCAGGGGAGGCTCGCTCGCCCTTCTTCTTGTACATAACCCTATGTAATCCAGGACTACAGGTACAAACCCTTCCTGATCCTGTTATACGATACATTATGTACAACTTCCAGCCACTGGGATATGAATTTCATACATCACTAAGCTACTTCTACACAAAAGGAGATTTCGCCCTCAGTTCTTTTGGTGCTACTGGCAAGGGAATCATTCTGTGTAACCAAAGGAGATACAGATGCACGTCAAAATAAGCGCTGTGAATCTGCAAAACTTACTATGAATATTTCATAGTAACTATTAGAAATGAATGCTTCTAGATAAAATAGAATCTTAATACATAAAAGCCAGTAAATGTAAATGGAGTGTTGTTTATGGACGCTCTTTAACTACTGCGGTTCTCAGCGTCCCATTCTAAATTTGGGCGTAAAAAGACGGCTTAATTTTGCTCAGAGGCCTCTCTAGCAGGCTTTTTACGCCCGAAAAAATTCATCGTCCTCCGCCGGGATGAAACCCGCGACCTTGGGTATATGAAGTCAGCATCGTAACCATTAAACCACGGAGGATGACGCCAGTGTATGTATGTTTGTATATATGTATGTGAATATGTAAGTGTATGTATAGCTGTGTGTATGTATGTATAAAATGCATGTGTATGTGTATGAATATGTATGCGTAAAATAACCTCAAGCCTCATAGAGAGGCCTCTGAGCAAAATTAAGCGGTTTTTCACGCCCAATTTAAAATGGGACACTGAGAACCGCAGTAGTTAAAGAGCGTCCATAAATAACACGTCATTTCCATTTATTTACATGTGTATAAGTATGTAATGTGTATGTATGTGGGTATGTATGGGTATGTTTCTATGAATGTATTTATGTATGTGTGTATGTGTTTCTATGTATCTGGGTATTTATGTTATAAGTTTTCATATAGTTGCACCCAATTCGAGCAGACATATTTTCACACAAAGCGAAAATCAGTATCTAGCTTAAAATTCGAAATTTGCTCCCATTTCACAATATTAATTATTTAATTTCATGTAGTGCCTACATATTATCTAAAGACCATCTATATCTTTGTAGTAAATAGAACATTGCCAATATAGGAGGAAAATTTTGACGTGTTCCTGACATTGATTACTTTCTCTAAATCTCTGTAACAAAATTGTTAAAAAGCTTAATCTTCTATCAACATCATGCTAATCGACAAAATTAAAATATTATTAGAAATGATATTTTCACTTGTTTCCTTGTAAGTAGAAGAGAAATAAGGGGATACATTAGGCTAAAGTGATAGTCAAATCATTTAAAAGCTGATTGCTACGTGGATGAAATTTATTTCTTTGCATTGCACATAGCTAACTATGAATATCACATCATATGAGCAAATCTACAGCTAATGTAATTATAATCCTCTCCAATAATGAACCGCAAATTTATGCTGTAATAACGCAACTAAAGAACAGGCTATGATCAT
Source organism: Hymenopus coronatus (assembly GCA_030762935.1). Taxonomy (NCBI): domain Eukaryota; kingdom Metazoa; phylum Arthropoda; class Insecta; order Mantodea; family Hymenopodidae; genus Hymenopus; species Hymenopus coronatus. The sequence continues at coordinate 102,351,625 of CM060898.1, read as the reverse complement.
AGATGCTAACGATGGCAAGTAGAATTTGGATTTAGGTTTCACACCCGCCGACGCTCACCCCGATATTTTTGGCACGACACGAAGATTTTTCAAGATAATTCCCTCACTCTAAATTACACTTTAAATGCAAATATTTCGAAAATTGTTGACTGTTGTCGAAAATGGTTATAACGATTTTGATTAAAATACCATATAGTTTAGATGTTCCTTTTATGAAAAACTAAAATTCCTGTCTTGCCTTAATTCCATACTCCGCACCATTTTACAGCATTAATTATTTGATTTCATGTAAAGTCTACAAATTCTCTAAAGACCATTTATATCTTATATAACATTAACATAATAGCAAGAACTTTACCGACATAAGAACAAAAATCTGATGTGTACCATTCACATGACTTTCTCCATATCCCTGCAACAAATAATTCTTAAAAAGCTTATACTTTTATTTACTTTCTGCTAATCAGAAAAAAATAGCAGAAATAGTCTAATTACTCGCTTCCTTGTAAGTAGAAGCGAAATAAGGGACAACTGTAGGTTAAAGTGATAGTCAAAAGCTTGTTGCTATGTCAATGAAGTTCCTTTGTCTATATGGATAGGAGTTGACAAGTTCCTGTATGACAAAAGTATACGTTTCTCATAGCAGAAACCAAAAATAACGAATGTCACAAAAAATACGAACTCCACGAAAAAAATGCATATAACATACATTGTGTGTTTTAATGTGCTCTACATTCTTTGTGTAGTAAGTTTTTGTCCATCTCTTACGGTTTAGCAGTTATTCAAAATTTAGTAAAATTCATCCAGAATAAACTACTCTTCAGAGGCTATTCCCAGAAAATTCAAGATATACATTTTATTTGTCAGGTAAATATGTTTAATATACGAAATTTCAATCAAAATCGTAAGAGACATTTTTGAGAACATCAACATTTTCGAAAAAAGTTCTATGTAAAGGGTAGTTGGGGGTTGGGGGGATGTTTCTCAAAATCTTCGTGTCACATCCCTGGAAGATACTAAACTTAAATACCAAGTTTGGTATTTTACCGACTTTTCGTTTTTGAGTTATCGTGTTCACGGACATACGGACACACGGACACACAGACACACACACGGACCTTTTTGTGAAAGTGCCTTTTTTGGATATTGGGGACCCTAAAACATATATTCCCGGTAAATCTCGGTTTCGAATTTTCTGGTGGAGTGCAATACTTTCTCTATACACTATGTACATAGTGCGTATGGAGAAAGTAAAAATCTGATATATTCCATTCACATGACTTTCTCTACATCTCTACAACAAATTATTGTTAAAAACCTTATGCATCTATTTACTTCATGCTCATCGAGAAAAATTTATTAGAAATAGTCTTATTATATGCTTCCTTGTAAATAGAAGCAAAATAAGGGAGTGTCATAGGTTAAAGTAATAGTCAAAAGCTGGTTGCTATGTGACTGTAGTTCCTTTGATTGTATGGACAGAGTTGACAAATTCGTGTATGAGAAAAGTATAAGTTTTTCATGGCTGAAACCAACAACAAGGAATATCTAAAAAGCGATTAACTTCACGAAAATATATATATATATATATATATATATATATATATATATATATATATGACATATATTGTGTTTTTTAATGTGCTCTACATTTTTTGTCTATCTCTTTACGGTTTACCAATTATACACAATTCTGTAAAATTCATCCAGAATAAAGTAGTCTTCAGAGGCTATTCCCAGAAAATTCCACATATACGTATTATTTGTCAGGTATATATCTTTAATATACGATATTTTGACCAAAATCGTTACAGACATTTTTTAGAAAATAAAAATTTTCGAAAATATTTCAATGTGAAGGGTATTTTGGGGTGGGGGGATTTTCTTGAAAACCTTCGTGTCGCATCCTTGGAAGATACTGAACTTAAATACCAAGTTTGGTATTTAACGGTCTTTCCGTTTTTGAGCTATGCTGCCCACAGACACAGACACACACAGACAGACAGACAGACAGACAGACAGACACACACGTATATTTTTCTAAAAAATACTTTTTTTGCATTCAGGGTGTCTTAAAACATGTATTTCCGGTGAAATCTCGGTATCGAATTTTTGGGTGCATTACAATACCTTCTCTATACACTATGTACATAGTACGTATATTTGTTTGTTTTGGTAGCGTTTAACGCCCGCTTTAACTACTTGTGGCACCGCAGGCGGTTTATAGTACGTATAGCGAAAGTAAAATTTACTTAAGACATTCGTGGCCTAGAAAAAGCAAGTTAACTCATATTACCTTTCTTTTGTTTTATTCTTCTTTTGTTTCGTTAGTAGTATGCACATACGCCAAATTATATATATTTTCTAATCCATAAAACCGGGCACGCCAAGTATCTTAGCTAGAATAAAATATAATCAATGTGAATTTTATTTATACAATCAACTCCAGATTTCTCAAAGTAGAGAAAGTTTAACCTTTTAAACTGATCTGTACAACAAGAATAGCACAAGAAACCTAAAGGGAGAAGTAAAATCCAAATTTTAGCAAAAACAAAAAATGTTATTGTTAAAGGATATTAACGAAAAATAAAATCTGATGTGTTCCATTCACTACCTTTACCCTTTTCTAAAAATGGCTCTAACGATTTTGATTAATACATCGTATATTAAAGATATGTACCTGACAAATAAAATGTATATTTTGAATTTTCTGGGAATAGCCTCTGAAGACTACTTTATTCTGGGTCAATTTTACGGAATTTTGCATAACTGCTAAACCGTAATACATGGACAAAAACTTACCACACAACAAATGTAGAGCACTTTAAAACACACATTTTATGCCATTTACATATTTTTCATGGAGTTGATTGTTTTTGAGATATTCCTTGTTTTTGGTTTCAGCTTATAGCTGAAACATACTTTTCTCATACAGGTCTTTGTGAACTCGTGTTCATACAAACAAAGGAACTTAGTTACATAGCAACCAGGTTTTGACTATCATTTTAACATATGATACTCCCTTATTTCGCTCCCACTTACGAGGAAGCAAGTAATAAGACTGTTTCTGCTAATTTTTTCTCGATTAGCAGGAAGTAAATAAAAGCATAAGCTTTTTAACAATAATTTATTGCAGAGTTGTAGAGAAGATCATGTGAATGAACACATCAGATTTGTTGAAGAAGGATTAGTATTCTTGTAGAGAGAGAATCCCAAGGTCCTGAAGAAGTTGACTATTTCTAACGAACCAAATAGCATCTGTGGCTTTTTCTTAGGAATTTGTTGTGGATGACTTGTAATCGATGAATACGAGTCCTGCTATGTGTACTCCATACAGAAACAGCGTATGAGAGAAATAGACGTATTAATGATTTACTAGGGGAGTTCAATAAGTCCTTAGAAAACAAAAAAATACATTCCTAGCATTCAAAAATGTTTGTATTTAGTAACCGTTGTCTCTTAATAGATGGCAGTTAAATTTCAGCTATATCCATTACGTGGTTGCGTTACCATAGACGATTGAATCAATAATCTTTTTCTTATTTAGAAACATGGAGAAAAAAAAAACGAGTTTCTATTTAAACGGCTTAACATCAAAAGAGATAAAAGCCGAGTAGGATGAAGTTCATGACACATCTGCTCCTGCGTTTTCAGTTGGATAAATGAATTTAAACGTGGCCGTACATCCACAAAAGATGAGAATCGTCCGGGCGCCCAGTAAAAGTGACTTCCTCCGTAATGGTTGACAAAATTCAGGATATGGACTTGAGTGATAAGAACCAAAGTTTGCGAAAGAAGATATGCAAGGTACGCTGTTCTCAATTTTGTACCAAAAATTAGGTCTTGCATTTTTCCGTCGCAATACTGACAAGTTTCTGCGTCGATACATAACTTTGGATGAAACTTGGATACATTACTACACTCCAGAGACAAAATTACACTTGAAACAGTGGGTTTTTAAAGACGAACCAGCTCCGAAGAAGGCAGAGGTGGTGAAATCTGCATACAAGGTGATGGCCTCGATTTTTGGGATGCACGCCGAATCATCCACATTGATTACTTGGAGAAAGGAACAACGATAAATAGAGAGTATTATGCATCGTTGTTGCACCGGTTGAACAGAGAAACCAAGAAAAAATGTCCTAATCTGGCAAAGAAAACAATTCTCTTCCATCAAGAAAAAGCAAGGGTGCACACCTGCACAGTTTGGATGGCAAAAATCATAGAATTAAGGTTCGAATTACTAAAAGATTCACCGTATTCACCCAATTTGGTCCCCAGTGATCTTCTTTTATTTCCAAATTAGAAAAATCTTATGTGTACCATTCACATGACTTTCTCTACATCTCTGCAACAAATTATTCTTAAAAAGCTTATACTTCTAAATACTTCATGCTAATCAGTAAAAAATTAACAGAAAAATTGCATCCTTGTAAGTAGAAGCGAAATAAGGGAGTACCATAGGTTAAAGTGATAATCAAAAGCTGATTGCTATGTCACTGAAGTTCCTTTGTTTGCATGGACAGCAGTTGACAAATTCCAGTATGAGAAAAGTGTAAGTTTTTCATAGCAGAAACCAAAAATAAGGAATGTCCCAAAAACGATTAACTCCACGAAAAAAATTTATATAACATAAATTGTGTGTTTTAACGTGCTCTACATTTTTTGTTGAGTAAGCTTTTGTCCAGCTTTTACGGTATAGCAGTTATTCAAAATTCAGTAAAACTCATCCAGAATAAACTATTCTTCAGATATACATTTTATTTCTCAGGTAAATAAATATCTTTATTATACGAAATTTTAATGAAAATCGTTAGTCATTTTTGAGAAAATCAACATTTTCCAAAAAGTTCCATGTAAAGGGTAGTGTGGGGTGGGGGGATTTTTCTCAAAACCTTCGTGTCGCATCCCTGGAAGATACTTAACTTAAATACCAAGTTCCAGTGAAATCTCGGTATCGAATTTTTTGGTGGAGTGCAATCCCTTCTCTATATACTATGTACATAGTGAGTATAGAGAAAGTAAAACATTCAAGATTCCAAATGATATGTGGAGTTATATATAGAATAATGAGAATTAAAACAAGAAGGAGAACTAGGTTAAAGTTTTACAAAACAATGGTGGTTCCTACACTGTTACATGGAAGTGAGACATAGGTCACCGCAAAGAAAATGAAAAACCGTTTACAAAGTGTAGAAATGAACTTTTTAATGTAAACAAAAGGATGTACAAAATTAGATGTAATCCGGAAGAAAGATAAGAGCAGAACTTAATATAGAATCAATAAATTCCAAAATTGAAATATATCAGAACCAGTGATTGCAATATGTTCGAGAATGGCAGATTCAAGACTGCCTGGGATAGCATTTGAATATAAATTAAAAGGAAGGAGAGATGTCGGTCGACCCAGAAAGGTGGAGGGAACAACTGTGAGATGGAATGTGCAATCTGCCCATACCCTGAAGTGAACAAGAAGAGAAGAGAATTTTGATTACAATATCGTATATATAAGATATATGACAAATAAAATATATATCTTGAATTTTATGGGGATAGGTCCCAAATGCCTCTTTATTCTGGATGAATTTTGCATAACTGGTAAACCGTTAAGAGATAGACAAAAGCTTACCACATAAAAATATAGATGTTAAAACACACAATTTTATTACATATGTTTTTTTTTTCGTGGATTTAACCATTTCTGAGATATTTCAAGTTATTTGTTTCAGATTTAAAATACCTAAAATTTTCTCGCACGGAAAGTTGTAATCTTCTGGTCATGCATAGAAAGGGATTATAACCACTTGCCAACCGGTTTTTAAAAGGGTATTACTTCAGTCTAGCGTATTCCCTTACTTGCAAGGAAGGAAATAACCAAGATAATTTCTGCTACTGTTTATCTCGATTATCGAGTAATAGACAGAATAATATGCTCTGTAACAATGATGTGTTACAGCATTGTAGAGAAAGTCATTTGATTGGAACACATTAGATTTGTATTTTTGGGATTCAAGCATGAGCCCTGAAACATGTATTTCCGATGAAATCTCTGCATTAAATGTTTAAGTCCTCTACACGTACTAGTGTATAGAGAAGGTATTGTATTCCACCCAAAAATTCGATACCGAAATTTCACCGGAAATACATGTTTTGGGTCCCCCTGTATACAAAAAGAGCATGTTTGGGAAAAGGTCCGTGGTGCGTGTGTGTGTCTGTATGTCTATGGATAGCATAGCGCAAAAACGAAAAGACCGCTAAAAACCAAACTTGATATTTAAATTTGTATCTTTCAGGGTTGCGACACGAAGATTTTGAGAAAAATAACCCCACCCCAAACTACTCTTTATATGGAAAAAAAAAGACTAGAACATTTAGATTTTTCAAAAATTCCTCTAACGATTTTAATTAAAATATCGTATAAAAAGATATTTATATGACAAATAAAATGTATATCTTGCATTTTCTGGGAATAGCCTCTGAAGACTACTTTATCCTGGATTAATTTTACGAAATTTTGCATAACTGCTAAACCGTAAGAAATTGTCAAACACCATCAAAACATATAGAGCATGCTAAAGCACACAATTTATGTTATATACATTTCTTTCGTGGAGTTTATCGTTTTTTAGATATTACTTGTTATTTTTTCAGCTTTAAAAGCATGTTTTTCATGCAGGAATTTGTTAACTCCTGTCCATAAAAACAAACAAACTTCAGTCACATAGCAACCAGCTTTTGACTATCACTTTAATCTATGGTGCTCTCTTATTTCGCTTCTACTTACAAGGAGTCAAGCAGTAATACTATTTCTGCTAATTTTTTCTCAATTAGCATGAAGTAAAAGGAAGCATAAACTTTTTAACAATAATTTGTTGCAGAGATATAGAGAAAGTCATTGAATGGAACACATCAGATTTTTACTTTCTCTAGCCCCGTATGTACAATGTACATAGGGATAGAGAAGTATTTTATTCCACCCAAAAATTCGATACCGAGATTTCACCGGAAATATATGTTTTAGGGTCCCCTGTATCCAAAAAAAGCATTTTCACAAAAAGGTCCGTGTGTGTGTGTGTGTGTGTGTGTGTGTGTGTGTGTGTGTGTGTGTGTGTGTCCGTATGTCCGTGTGTCTGTGAACACGATAACTCAAAAACGAAAAGTCGGTAAAGCACCAAACTTGGTATTTAAGTTAAGTATCTTCCAGGTATGCGACACGAAGATTTTGAGAAAAATCCCCCCACCCCAAACTAAACTTTACATGGAACTTTTTTCGAAAATTTTGATTTTCTTAAAAATGGCTCTAACGATTTTGATTAAAATATCGTATATTAAAGATATTTATCTGACAAATAATATATATATCTTGAATTTTCTGGGAATAGCTTCTAAAGACCTTTTTATTCTGGATGAATTTTGCTTAATTTGGCATAACTAGTAAACCGTAAGAGATAGACAAAAACTTACTATACAAACAATGTAGGTCTTGCTAAAATACACAAGCTATGTCATATACATTTTTCTCGTGAAGCTTACAGTTTTCGAGGTATTCCGTGTTATTAGTTTCAGTTGTGAAGTATTTACACTTTTCTCAGATGAGAGTGCGGTTTTCTTTTGTTCTACTCCTGGCCAAGAAAAGAAAGGGTTTGTAATAACAATCGCATGACGACAGCTTTTAAAACACTTGGCTATGGCTTTTGCCTAGTGTATTCCCTTATTTTTTCCTACTTATACGGAACTAAGTAATAAGAACATTGTGCTAATGAGTACCTCAATTAGCAAAATGCAGAAAGAAGAATAATCTCTTGTAAGAAGTTTGTAGAACAGCTAGAGAAAGTCATGTGAGTGTAACACATCAGATTTTTAAAGAATGCAATGCTTCCTCATAAGGTATGGAGATAGAGTAGACCATGCTCTTATTGCATATTTTCCTTTGGTCTTGAATGAAAAATATTCACAACTTCGTTTGAGGTACATCTCTCTTTTGTTACTTCTGGTTAATAAAGACGTGAAATAGAATATGTTTGGCATATTGTTCTGTGATCTACATTCGCCTTGCAGTGCGGGTACAAAGCAGTTGATACTGCTAAGTTGCATGCAGTTAAATAGTTTCTAATTACAAGAACATGGTGGGAATCTGCGAGTGTGTGTGTGTGGTAAGCTTGTACTACAAGGTTCAAGCGCTGCAACTAAGTACTTTTATATGGCGTGTTCTACTGATGAAGTCGGTGTTTGCACTAATTGGGTTCGGAATTACAGAAAGAGAGAGAGGGAGGACAGAATGTCTGCTGCGCGAAGAAGCATTTGCTCTTTACGCATCCAACTGTGTCCAACTCGTACCTTTTCCGGTGTTCCTTGAACTTCTCGATTCACCGAGCACGTTTCCGTCCACTGGCACAATCATTCATTTAATCAGAGATCACTTCCTTATATTACTTTCTCTAGCCCCATATGTACAATGTTTTAGGTCCCCCTGTATCCAAAAAAAGCATTTTCAGAAAAAGGTCCGTGAGTGTGTGTCCGTGTGTCCTTGAACACGATAACTCAAAAACGAAAAGTAGCTAAAGTACCAAACTTGGTATTTAAGTTCAGTATCTTTCAGGGATGTGATACGAAGATTTTGAGAAAAATCCCTCCAGCCCAAACTACCCTTTACATGGAACTTTTTTCGAGAATTTTGATTTTCTTAAAAATGGTTCTAACTATTTTGATTAAAATATCATATGTTAAAGATATTTACCTAGCAAATAAAATGTATATCTTGCGCTTACACAAGTCGAGGGCGATACATTTTTACTTTCTCTACACGTACTATGTAAATAGTGTATAGAGAAAGTATTGCATTCCACCCAAAAATGCAATACCGAGACTTCATCAGAAATACACGTTTAGGTTCTCCTGTAGGTATACAAAAACAAATTCATTTTTAGAAAAAGGTTCCGCGTGTGTTTGCATGTCTGTTAACACGATAACTCAAAAACGAAGAGTCGGTAAAATAACAAACTTGGTGTTTAACTTAAGTATCTTAGAGGGATGCGACACGAAGATTTTGAGAAAAATCCCCACACCCCAACTACACTTATAAAACATGGAATTTTTTTTAAAAAGTTTATCTTCTCAAAAATGGCTCCAAAGATTCTTATTAAAATATTATATGTTTAAGATGTTTTCAAGACAAACGAAAGTTATGTCTTGAATCCTCTGGGAATATTCTCTGAAGACCTCTTCATACTGGATGACTTTTATCTGTCTGGTATATCTTAAGAGATGGACAAAATTTAATACACAAAAATGTAGGTCTCGTATTTGCATTTTCATGACTGCATGAATAAAATACGAGGTACGTTCAGAAAGTAAGTTCCGTTTCAATTTATCTCCGCTGCAGCGCTGCGATCGCAGTTCCGTACATGCGCTGTAGACGCTCTGTATCAAGGAGAATAAATGTGCGCCATTTTGAGATCGCTGTCTGCCACATACGCTTTGTTGTGCTTGTTTACAATGTAGGTGTTGATTAAAAATCCCGCCGTTTGTGAAATCAGATCTGTGATTCGTTTTCTGAATGCTAGGAAAGTGAAACCAATTGAAATTGATCGGCAAATTTGCGAAGTTTACGGACAAAATGCGATGAGTGATTCAATGGTGAGAAAATGGGTCCGACAGTTCAATGAAGGACGTAGTGAAGTGCACGATGAAGAACGAAGTGGGCGTCCATCTTTGGTTCAAGAAGAACTGGTTCACGCGATTGATGACAAGATCCAGGAAAACCGCAAGTTTACAATTAGTGCTCTCGCTATGGAGTTTCCCCAAAGTTCACAATCACTAATTCATGAAATTGTTACCAAAAACTGAAATTTCGTAAACTTTGCTCACATTGGGTACCAAAGATTCTTACTGAACAACACAAAACAAAACGGATGGGTAGTGTACTTCAGTTTTTAACTCGTTATGATGAAGACGGCGAAGAATTTCTGACACAGATAGTCACAGGAGATAAGATTTGGGTTTCTTACGACACCTCTGAAAGTAAGCGGCAATCAATGGAATGGAGGCACACTTCATCCCCAGCAAAGGTTAAGCCGAAACAAATCTTGACACCTCGAAAAATGATCTGCACAGTGTTCTGGGACTGGAAAGGCATCTTACTCATTGATTTCTTACCGCGTGGTCAAACAATCAAAGCAGATGTTTATTGCGGGACACTTAGGAAATTGCGCCGCGCAATACAGAATAAGCGCCGAGGATTACTGTCAAAAGGTGTTGTTTTTCTTCACGACAACGCACGACCACACACTGCAAATGTGACGAAAAACCTCCGTATAGCCCTGACCTCGCTCCTTTCATCTGTTCTTACATCTCAAGTCTTTCCTTGGCGGTCAACACTTCAACAATGACGAAGAGCTGACAGAAAATGTTTCCACCTTTTTGAAGACACAGGCGGCCATCTTCTATGGAGAAGGTATACAAAAACTTGTGCCACGCTATGACAAATGCCTGCAAACTTTCGGCAGTTATGTGGAAAAGTAGTTAAAGAGTTGTAGAATTTTGTGCAATAAATAATTATTCTGTATCTGTACACAATTTAATTTTATTACCAAACGGAACCTACTTTCTGGACGTACCTCGTATTATTGTGACTACTGTATGTAGCCGCTCTCAAGTTTACTTTGGTATGCCAGTCGGGGAGCTGAAGTTCTTGGAACGCTACAAACATGAAACTAGGAGCGACGTAACCAAAAAGTTTTTTTTTTTTTTTTTTTTTTTTAACCTGGAAGCGTAAAATAATTGGCCATCGGGGGAGGGAGAATAACTTAGAATACAAAAGCAGAAACACACAGAGCGTCAACGTCAAACCCGCCAACGACCACGGCTACTGGGGCCGGCAACTAGAGACTTTGGAAGGCGACTCACATCGATTCTTCTCGAAGCTTCGGCTTCCACAAACTTCCACAAAGTTCTCTGACGGAGGAAAAATTGCAGACGAGTAGTGAATTGCAGTGAGTTATGTGTCGTGAGTCAGACTTTAACTTGGGTGTTAGCAGTGAATTAAAGACTTTATTTATAACCAATTTTGGAGTCAATAAAGACGTTTGTGTCATTACATAACAAGAGCTAATGCAGTTAAAATAGTATAATTTTGTGAACAAATATATTTACGGCGATCCTTTGCTTTAAACCTTCTTCTCCAAAAACAACACACAGGCTTCTACCACAACGAAGTGTTTATATCGCTTTTGTCACCTAATCTTGCATATCTGACCTCGCCATTCAACGGTGTATTTAGCCAATGGGACGGTAATTGTACGCGGAAGAATACGTATTAACGGGATAAGCTAATGAGAAGCAATAATTAATTTTTGTCTCACAATAAGAGTGGGCATTATCGAATTTTTTTGGCAACCGAATGTATTGTGATAGTGATGAATGGCAATCGAATTATTCAGTATTACATTCGGATTTAAAGTACGATGTAATAGGTGTTCTAGCTCTCGTGTAATATAAAGACATTAGTGCATGTTAGTGTGCAACATCAAAATATAATTGCTTATTCTCAAGTAATTAAAGCCATAATTAATCCCGTGCATATAAGATTGTGAAAGTATACCAGCACATACACAAAGGAATCATAATTATACAATACATATTAACATTGTAATAAACCAAATGAATTAAAATAATCATTTCCATGGCAGTCGAAAAATAATTTTTGAAATATATATTCTTGCAAAATTTTAATTTCTGTTGGTACGACACTCTGAAATGCTAATCTATATTTTTAAATAAAGATACATGAAAATATATATTTCCTTGTTTCAGAAATATGTGCGGTTATGGTTCAGTAATTTGAGGTTATGTTATATAGGTTATATCTATTTCGTATCCATTTGATCTAAGGTTAAAATGAATGAGTTAAAATAGATGAGTCCCTCTCAATATGGGAGACCTTCATTTATTAATTAGTTCTTATTTTTTGATTGCGGTTCTCAGTTTTAAGTTTGGCTAAATGATATTTTGGGCTGAAGTGATTCGCGTTTATAATACACAAACAAATAGGTTTAATTGTGTTTTCACACAAGCCGTGTGTAGGACAGGAGTTGGATAGGTAGAGTCAGACTGAAAAATCCAATGCCATAGCCGGAATTTGAACCATTGACCATAATAGTTGGCTATACTAAGAATCCTAGGGCTTAAAGTACTTACAACATTGTAAGTTGCCATTGGAGTTGTCATCTCCAAATAATTTGAGATCACCTTGTACGGTTTACCGGGAAACATGCGAGTCAGTTGAGAAATTCAATGCTATACCGGAATGTTGCCAATGTTAGCTCAGTGGCAGAGCAACCGGCTAGAGACCGCGAGATCCGTGGTTCAAATCCCGGCTAAAGCATTGGATTTTTCATTCTGACTCTACCTATCCAAATGGGTACATAGTTTTTCCGGCTGTTAACGAGCTAGGAAACTAAAACATCAACATTAATACAACATTAACTTCTGTTATTCAAAAATCTGATGTGTTACATTCACATGACCTTCTTTAGCAACCAAACTTTCTTATAAAAGATTAAACTTTTATCCTCATGACATTAATCCAGATAAACATTAGCAGAATTTGTCTTATTACCACTTGTTTCCTTGTAAGTAAAAGCGAAGTAAGGGAATACACCTACCTGGCTAAAGAGATAGTCAAATCTTTTAAAAACTGTTTTATGTGAAACAATTGAAATTCTGTTCTCTTTCCTTCCCAGAAATATGTCTTCTCATTTGAGAAAATGAGCTTAAAATTGATACCAATAATTCGGTATATCACGAAAACGGTCAACACTACAAAAAATGTATATAGCGTAAATTATGTGTTTTAACGAGATCTACATTTTCTGTGCAGTAAGTTTTTGTTTATCATTTACGATTTGCCAGTTATACTAAAGTTATACAAAAATCATCGAGAATGAAGAGGTTCCTCAGAGGATATTCCCAGAAAATTCAACATATGTCGTTTGACTTAAAAATATCCTAAATATAAGATAATTTAATTATAATCATTAGAGCCATTTTTGAGAAAATCAAAATTTTCGAAAAATTTTGTATGTAAAAGGTAGTTGTGGGAGATTTTCTTGAAAATATTTCTGTCGTATCCTTGAAAGATAGGCAACTTAAATGCAAAGTTTGGTATTTAACCAATTTTCGTTTTTGAGCTATAGTCTCCAAAAATGAAAGTGAAATGGCGTATTATTTATAGACGCCCTTTAACTGCTGTGGTTCTCAGCGTCCCATTCTATATTGGGCGTGAAACACCGCTTAATTTTGCTCAGAGGCCTCTATATCAGGCTTGAGGTTCTTTTACGTGCCGTAAATCTACGACACGGGACCAACGGCTTTACTTCCCTTCCTAAGGAAGCCATGCTTAGGATTTTTACGCCCGAAAAAAATCCATCGTCCTCCGTCGACCTCGTGTATATGAAGTCAGCATGCTAGCCACGACACCAGGGAGGGCGACTATATGGTCTCCAAAGTCACACATCAACATACATGTTTTTAAAAATGTTTTTGTTTTAACCAGGGGTCTCAATCCTGTATTTTCCGGTGAAATCTCGGAATCGAATTTTTGGGTAGAATACAATACATATTCTATCCTCTATGAACATTGTATATACATGCTAGAGAAAGTAAAAAAGAGGTTGCATCAAGATTTGGAATCAGCTCTTTGGTTTTTATTTAGAAGCATTTTGTGCCCTATACTCATATTTTCTGCTTGATAGTTTGTACTTAGAGTTCATTAATGTAATCTTTATGCCAACTAAATCTGTTAAGTAAAGAAAATAAAACAATAGTTATAATTTTTATTGTTTTCTCACAGAAACCGTGCGTTGGACAGAAGTTGGATAAAACACAATGCCTGAAAAATTCAATGCCATAGCTGGGATTTGAACCAGGGATGTCGCAGTCTCTAGCCGGTTGCTCTACCACTGAGCTACCATGGCAACATACCGGGATAGCATTGAATTTCGCAACTGACCTTCATGTTTCCCGGTAATCTTAAATTATTTTGAGATGACTATCGCAACGGCGACTTACATACAATATTGTAAGCGTTTTAAGTCCCAGAATTCATAGTAAAGCCAACTATTATGGACAAGTGTGATAATTTTAATTGTTTTCTCACAGAAATCATGTGTAGGGCAGGAGTTGGATAGGTAGAGTCAGACTGAATTCCAGGTTGTGTCATTGAATTTTTCAGTCAGACTCTACCTAGCCAAAACAAGAGTTATTTTATATTTTTGGTAATGTGGTTGGTATCTTATTTGCATTGGTTCATCGATAAAAGCGGCTTGAAAACTGACTGGAGGCTATCGAATTCCAAGCATCCAATATCATATTTTAAAACCTAATATTTGGATAAAAATCGAATAACCGGTAGTTAGGCGAATATCAAATAATTCGATAGTTTTCATTCGAAAGTGTCACCAATACCTCAAACTCACTATTCCACGATGATAGCCAATGAGAGATGTGATAGTTCACGTGACCCTTAAGAAATACGGGGCAAGGTTGTATGGAACAGACGCCGTGTGACTGGCATACATCTGGCACGTTATTATTCTTACCACAGCGAGTTTAAACGTGCTTCATTTCCAAACAGGTTTAACAAGCTTCTGTTTTAAATAAGGTAAAATAATAAAAGAGGAACATGGCTACACACAATACATTTCTTCTGCCAAACGTAAAGAAGGCCATGAGATTTTCTGAAATAAGTTTCGTGCAAGACATTAGTCAAGAAACAGCAAACAGTTTCTACAGTGGCCTGTCTAACAGCTCGATGAAAGCAATAATACCCAGGTATGTGTTGCGGAATTCTAATTGGCTATGAATACGCAGGAATGCTTTTCCTAAATATGCCTTTTTCGTTTGTTTTTTTTTTTTTTTTTCGCATAAGGAACTTATTTCTTTTTCCCTTCTAATGGAATGCAAAGGGAAAACAACACATTCTAGTTGTATTCCTGCTTATGTTCTGGATTTGAATAAATACTTTTGTGCCGTTTACAATAATTGTGGAGCTTGTTTCTAAAAGGCATCTGCCAAACCCAAAAATGTTGAAAAATGAACTAGAGATCTAGCACGTACTTAATCATTATCTCTTTTACTCCAGCGAGTCAATTGGGGGAATTTAATGCCAGGTTGGCATATTCCCATGGTTGTTCAATGTTAAAGCAGCTGGACGATCGGACTAAAGAATTGCATTTTTCACTTATTTTTCCACATACATAAAATAGTTGAAGAACATAACAACAATTTTGTGTTAAAAAAGAATATATTCGATATATAGAGCTTATCAAAATAAACATTTTTGCCCTAAAATGTCCTCTTTGAAGTTCATAGCAAGAAATTCCAAGAGAGATGAATACGAAGGGTACTATTTATATTTTAAAACTAATAATAAAATAAACAGTAATTTGTCATTGAAGATTGGTTTGCTGTTTCTCTAAATATTCTCCTTTATGATCAATACAATTTTGCATGCATTCAAACCATTTGTCATAGCATTTTTTTCAAATTTGCTTGAATGGAGTGGTTTTTGAACAGATAAACGGCTTCTTCTACCGAAGAAAATCGTTGTCCAAACATTTTAATTTTGATGTTCGGGAACAAAAATAAGTCATTGGCTGTCGAATCAGGACTGTACGGTGGATGAGTCATCAACTCGATTTTTTGAGTGTTGAAATAGTCGGTTTTTAGACGAACGTTCCGACTGCACTTGTTTGTTCTCCTTATTTCATCGCAGGTTTCCGGCTAACAAATGGTTGTGTACCATGAAGAATTGGTCCTTCTGGGTTCCTCTAAAGGCATTATTACCACATGATAAGATTATCTGTAAAAAACAAAAAAAAAAAAACAAAAAAAAAAGAAAGCAGACCATTTCTTTGGAAGTGCTTCAAGTGCGAACAACTTTTAATGGACTTGCTTCATCTTGAAACCCCCATTCAGTCGACTGATGTTTATGCTCTGTCTCAAATGCGTATGTCCACGATTTCTCACTTCTTACAATCTTATATACGTCTTTTGAAGCCCCACCACGATTGCATTTCTTGAGCATTTGTGTACACCAATCGGCAGGAGCGTCCTTTTGAGATTAGTTAACTTATGTGGGATCCAATGAAAGCAAACCTTTTTCACGACTTTTTTTTTTGATAGTGTTTAACGCGCGCTCTTACTACAATGACCCCGCAGGCGATGACACTAGTGATACGTGCAATGAAGACGGAGCACTGGTGGAATGCGTTGGTGGGGGAAACCGGAAAACCCGGTGAAAATCCGCCCCTGCGGCGCTTTGTCCACTATAAGCGATCACTTGGGATCGAACTCGGACCGTCTAGGTGAGAGGCGAATAGTGTAACCACTCGACCCCGTCGCGGCCTTTTTCACGGCTCAATAATTATGTAATATTTTATATATGCTGGTGGAACCAATGCCTAGGGTTGTCTTTATCTCACAGTATATGGCATGACGATTTTACACTATCAGCTTTTGCATAGAATTAATGTTTTCTGGCACAACTAATTTTGGATGGTCTTCACGAATTTTACCAGTAAACGAACGGTGGCCACAATTAAACTCGTTATGCCAGCGTTTCACAATGGCAAAGAATGGAGCTTCATCCCAAATATAGTGGTAAGTTGATCAATGCATTCTTGTCTTGAAGATTCACCTCAATAATCACAATAAATCATCGCACAACATTTTCAAGAATAAATTCCATCTTTTCGTTTAGACAATTTTAAAGTCACTGTAAACAACGTAAATAACGCTCTATTGACAAAATATCTGAAATAAGTTAAGGTCAGTAATGTCAAACTTTTCAGTGGAGACTTCAAATGGCACCTACAGCAATCAGTGCTGCCAAGGCTCAAAGTATAAATAGTGGTCTTCGTAAGCTCAATAATTTGATATTTAGTAGAGCACAATGCATATAATATACAACCCTATCTCATTTTGTTCGCTTAGTAATAGCATTGTCATAAGTGAAGTGCAAATTCAGAGTCTAATGTGTTTTGAACAGTCCTACAGTGTTCTCATGCATCACTTCAGCTATAGACGGGCAAGGCAAAAAGTATGAATGAATGAATAAGTGTATTTATTAACATAGCAGTATCATACATAGAATTTCAACAGTCGCACGGGTCCACAGACCGTACGTGCTTTTGTAACACACATTACAAGCAATATTAAAACAACAACCACAACAAAGAATTAAAAGAGTAAACACGAAAATAAAAAGATAAAGGAAATACACAGTCAAAAGCAATATTAAACAACAATAAAATTAAGAGTGAATCCGAAAATAAAGATACAAAGATATTCAAATATAGTAATTTAAATTTACAGCACAGAGTACACCTTCATAAATGCACCCTCTTATAATAGATAATTACACTTAAAAGACATATATACAGATAATATATACAACCATAGCACAACAGTGGTCTAAGTATGACATAATATATATGTATGTAGAACATTGTAGTCACTTTTGTTTAGTTGATCTTATTCCCCCCCCCTTCTCTATTGGCAGCCTCCTCAGATCTCAGCTGTCTTGCCTTAAGTATAAATTTACCTAGCACGTCCATGTTTTCCGTGCCTGCCAGTAGCGTCCAACATACTTCTATCCCTACATTCGCAGTGGTAAAAATTGCGGCAAATATTTTTCCCGCCATTCCTCCGTACCCCTACATCTTGCCAAGATGTGAGTCCACGCCTCTACCTCCTCGCAAATGGGACAGATTCTCGTACCATTCTCGTCAGAAATTTTCGTGCTCCTCCATGCTCCTAGTCTAATCCACGCGAGCCCCTCTCTAATGAGTTTGGTACCTGTTTTGATGTATTGCTCCATACCCCACTCCGATTTCAGCCCAGACTGTACTTCTAATGACACCTTCTCTGTGCATTGCGCAATCATTAGCTGTCTGTCAATATCACAGAGACGTTTCTTAATTTTTCTCCAAATACTTCGCCTGTTTTCCTGCCCCACCATCCAAATGTCTCCCATCCCAATGGTTTCCAACCCTTTCTTTAATTTTGATGCCCACGTCAAATTACCTTCCATTCGCAACTGTTCACGGTAGCAGACTGCCCTAATTAGAGATTGGTTTCCGTGAACGATTCTCATCCAATATTTAACTGCTCTGATTTTGCACTCTATCGTTTCACTATGTACCCCGAATTCCCTCATTATTCCGCAGTTTGCCGTACCCCTCCCTACACCCAGAATTCCTTTCAAAAATTGGGTCCTCACTTGATCCAGATTCCCTGTTTGTTCCCACCCCCATATTTTTCCTCCGATTTTCATCGTGGATCTAACTGTCGTTCCGTATACAGTTTCCATTAAGGTTATGGAGATATTCGGAATTCTGCAGCGTATCCGGAGAGCTTCCGCCGCTTTCACCTTTGCCTTGTGTTTCGTAATGTCAATGTGTTTTGTCCATTTTCCGTTCATTGTAAATGTGAGTCCTAAGTACACAAAAGATTTAACATTGTCCAGTATCTGTCCTGCATGTGTCCAAGTCTCCTCCCTGCTATAAACACAACCCTTTTTGAAAGTCATTGCCGAAAACAGAAGAGGGTCAACCGTGTGATCTGTTACGTAAACAACCCTACGTCTGAGATAGGGCCATCCTAAAAACATCGTGAACCTTTCATCATGATACATAACTTCCAAAAAAAAAAAACAAAAAAAAAACTACTATCACATTATCCTCAAACTCTGATACGAATATTTGCATTAATTCACCTCCCACCCTATATAATAATTGGAGATGAACTCAACTGAATCCCATGCTGAGCGATAGAGGAATGCAATATTAAGTTGTAATCGGAGATGCAATTGTTGGATGTGCTTTTGTTGTCTACCCTGAGACAACATATAAACTTACCTTCATTTGCACTGTATTTTAAGCAGGGCCTTTTGCCATTCAACAAGTAGTAAGTTTGTGTATACATTAAAAGTAAAATTCTTACGTTTAATCAGATTCTCAAGCTGCCTTACTGTCATTTGAAGATAAATATAATTTACATCCAATAGCCACAGAAATTAGATGAAAACTCATAGTATGTGATAAAGTAGGTTCATGGAACGGATACGACACATTGTTGAAGTCAGGTATCAAGCAGATATTCTACAAAAAGGAGCTTCCAATAATGTTTACAACAAAATAATGCTCAATATCAGGAATAAAGTCAAGAGTATGAAAATAAATAATAGCTACATGGATTTCACAGTGGATAAGAAACATATTTTTCTCTGATATACAGTCGCCTAAAATGCAAAATATTCTTCCCTGATTTTATACTTGCACAATTTGTTTCTTATCACAGCAAATTTGGGATATATTTCCGACGGTTTAATATTATTACTGCCATTCTGGAAAGGAAGAAACAGTGGAACATTTACTTTTCAAATGTCCTCGTTTCATGTATAGAAGATACTGCTTAAAACTTCATTTAAACAATTGCAATATAGATTTTACAAAATCATTATATATCATTTTTAGTAGAAGATGTTGAATCATTTTGTAGAATTTGTTCACCACATTTATCAAAAATTGTGAACTGTGCCTATCTATACATTGTTATTATTATAATTATTATAATTATTATTATTGTTGCTATTATTTTAAATTATGAAATTATAACCCTAATATGCATAATGTACAATAGGGTGTAATCCGTGAAATAAAAAAATATTAAGTAAGGTTAAGCCCTACTTCAGTTGGTAGACTATCTGTCTACTGTGCGAAGTGTCCCGGGTTCAATTTCAAGGGGGTGGAAATTTTTCTCTAGCCGAGAATATTCCTTATCCTTTCTAGAATCTGAAAGTGTGAACGAGAGTGTGAATTTGTGTATTTAATGACAACAGTACACAGTACACGCCAGGTGCCTCAGGCTTTTGTCTCGGACTGCGATTCGGAAGGTCGTGGGATTGGTTCCCCGAAGCCGACCTCTCTGGCCCATGGTTTTGGGGGGAGAGGGTTACTACGCGAATGTTGGAGAGGATTCTTTATTCCTCCGAAATTCCTGTCCCCTCTGCGGCAGAGGCGCCATTCCATGGAGGTGACAGCTCTGGAAATACAGCTCTCGGCAGCAGGATGGCACTAGTGGTTGTCTACAAATTCAGGTGGTTTATTTGGACCTGAGTGGCAGGCGCGTTGAGATGAACTGCTTCGGAACGGTTAGGGACTCCCACTACAGGGGTCTGATGTATAATAATCCAACGGCTGCAGTGAGGAATACCCATCCATAACGCATGGGCGCGCGCGCACACACACACAGAGGCGTGTTGCAAAAGTAAATACCGCTGAAGGGACCAAGTAGTTAGAGAAGTGGTATAAGTTAACTATAAAGAATTCTTATGTATTCTATTCTTTTTTTTTTTTTTTTTTTTTTTTTTTTTACTTGTTCTACTAATTTCTTACAAAAGATTATTCTTCTTTCTAGTCAAAGCTAATTAAAGGATTAACATAAACATTACTTCTTCCTTGTAAGTAGAAGGCGAATAAGATAACACAAATTTAAAGGATAATCAAACCTTTTAAAAAGCTTTTAATATGTGATTGTCATTGAAATTCGCTTCCAACAACAACAACAACTACGACTTTCTGTTTCAGATAGTATTTTAAAATTGAAACCAATAAAGTTTAGCTCCGCAACAAAAACGTATTGGATAAACTGTGCGTTTTATGAGATTACATTTTTTTTGTTTATCTCTATACAAAAGTCATCTAGAATAAAGAGGTCTTCAGAGGTTAATTCTAGAGAATTTAATATATACATTTTATTTGCTATGTAAATATATTTAATATCGCATTTGAATCAAAATCGTTACAGCAATTTTTAAGAAAGCAAATTTTCAAAAATGTTTACATGTAAAGGGTAGTGTGGGGCATTTTGTTGAAAATCTTCATGTCGTATCCTTGGAAGATACTGAACTTAAAAATATCAAATATATTTATTCGTTTTTGAGTTATGCTCTCCAAACACATACACACAACACTTTTTTTAATTTCAAATGCTATTTTTGGATTCAGGGGACCTCAAAACATATATTTCCGGTGAAATCTGAACCTAAGAAAAATAGCTTTAAAGTTGACATAGTCCAAAGCATTTGTTACATCCCCTTAGGAGAGTCAAACTTTGTAAATTATACTTTAAGTATTGTGTACTTTTTGTTAAGTAAGCTTTTCCAATTACGCACAGATCATATTGAATGAAAAGAACTTTAGCTCCTATTTCCAGGAAATTCAAGATATACATTATAACTTTACATATCTAACATTAATATATGGCATTTTAATCAAAATCATTACAACCAGTTTTGAGGAAATCAAGATGTTCGAAAATTTGTCCATGTAAGGGGTAGTTGCCGTAGAGGATTTTCTAGAAATGTCGTGTCGTATCCTTGAAAAATGCCAACTTAAGAAAATATCAAGCTTGGTATCTAACCAAGTTTTCGGTTTTGAGTAAAACACAGTAAAACATGGACAGACACAAACACACACGTACGCACACACGGACCTTTTTCTAGAAATATTTATTTTGGATCAGGCACATTTAAACGTGTATTTCCAGTGCATTCTCTAATTTCTTTCTCTAAAAAGGTATGTACATACAATTCCACAATTGTTTTCCGCCCAAAAATTTGATGTCGAGATTTCACCGAAATATGTTTTGAGGTCTCCCGAGTCCCGAAAAAGCAGTTTTAGAAAAATTTTTGTGTGTGTTTGCCCGCGAGCAGCATAGCTCAAAAACGAAAAGATCGTTAACAACTAAACTTGGCATTTATGTTTAGCATCTCCTAAGGATGCGACACGAAGATTTTCAAGAAAATCCATCCACCTGTAACTGCTCTTTACATGGAACATTTTTCGAACATTTTTATTTTCTCCATAAATGGCTCTTAAGATGCATTAAAACATCATATGTTTAGGATATTTTCATGTCAAACGAATTGTATATCTTGAATCTTCTGTCAATAGCCTCAGAATACTTTTTCATTCGGGATGGCTTTTGTATAACTTTTGTATAGGTAACCGGTACACCCTAAGAGATAGGCAAATACTTACTAGAAAAATCTAATGTGTTCCATTCACATGACTTTCTTTACAACTCTGCAATAAATTATTGTTAAAAAGCTTATGCTTCTATTTACTTCCTGCTAATTGAGAAAAACTTAGCAGAAATAGTCTTATTACTTGCTTCCTTGTAAGTAGGAGCGAAATAAGGGAATAGTACAGGTTAAAGTGATGGCCAAAAGCTGGTTGCTATGTGACTGAAGTTCCTTTGTTTGTATGGACACGAGTTCACAAAGTCCTGTATGAGAAAAATGTTTTTTATAGCTGAAACCAAAAACAAGGAATATCTCAAAAACAATCAACTCCACGAAAACATGTATATAACATAAATTGTGTGTTTTAAAGTGCTCTACATTTGTTGTGTGGTAAGTTTTTGTCCATCTCTTACGGTTTAACAGTTATGCAAAATTCCGTAAAATTGACCCAGAATAAAGTAGTCTTCAAAGGCTATTCCCAGAAAATTCAAAATATACATTTTATTTGTCACGTACATATCTTTAATATACGATATTTTAATCAAAATCGTTAGAGCCGTTTTTAAGAAAATCAAAGTTTTCGAAAAAGTCCCCATGTAAAGGGCAGTTTGGGGTGGGGGATTTTTCTCAAAATCTGCGTGTGGCATCCTTGGAAGATACTAAACTTAAATACCAAGTTTGGTATTTTACCGACTTTTCGCTTTTGAGTTATTCTGTTCACAGACACACGGACACACGGACCTTTTTCTGAAAATGCCCATTTTTGGATACAGGGGACCCTAAAACATATATTTCCGGTGAAATCTCGGTGTCGAAATTTTAGGTGGAGTAAAATACCTTCTCTATACACTATACATAGTGCGTATAGAGAAAGTAAAAAGTAATTCTCATTCAAGCACACAGTTTATGCTCTATATTTATTTGTAGAGTTTACCGTTTTCCAGATATTCTTTGTTATTGGTTTCAGTTTTAAAATGCTTAATTTTCATACGGGAATTTCCCAACTCTAGGCAATGCATAGAAACGGATTTCATCATATGGCAACCAACTTTAAAAGATTTGACAATCAATTTAGTCTAATGCATTTCCTTATTCCTCTTTTACTTAATTTTTACTTACGGTAAGTTAGCTGATATCTAAGAAAGCTGACAATAGAGAAGAGGGGGGATAAGAATACTAAACAAAAGTGATTACAATGTTTTACACACACACACACACACACACACACACACACACACACATATACATATATATATATATACTGTCATTGTTGCGTATGGGTTTTATATATTGTGTAAACATTATGTGTATATATATATATATATATATATATATATATATATATATATATATTTCTCTTAAGTGTATTTGTATATTATAATAGGGAACATTAATGAATCAGCATGAGGAGTACTCTGTGTTATAAATTTAAATTGTGGTATTTGAATATTTTTGTCTCTTAATTTTCGTGTTTACCCTTTTAATTCTTTGTTGGTGTTGTTTTTACTTTCTCTATACGCACTATGTACATAGTGTATAGAGAAGGTATTGCACTCCACACAAAAATTCGATACCGGGATTTCACCGGAAATATATGTTTTAGGGTACCCTTTATCTAAAAAAATCATTTTCGGAAAAAGGTCCGTGTGTGTGTCCGTGTGTCCGTGATAACTCAAAAACGAAAAGTAGGTAAAATAAAAAACTTGGTATTTTAGTTCACTATCTTCCAGGGATGCGACACGAAGATTTTGAGAAAAATCCCCACAACCCCAACTACCCTTTACATGGAACTTTTTCGAAATTTTTTATTATCTCAAAAATGGCTCTAACGATTTTGATTAAAATTTCGAATATCAAAGGTATTTATTTACCTGTCAAATAAAATGTATATCTTGAATTTTTTGGGAATAGCCTCTGAAGAGTAGTTTATTCCGGATGAATTCTACGGAATTTTGAATAACTGCTAAACCGTAAGAGATGGACAAAAACTTACTCCGCAAAAAATGTAGAGCACGTTAAAACACACAATTTATGTAATATACATTTTTTTCGTGGAGTTCGTCGTTTTTGAGACATTCCTTATTTTTGGTTTCTGCTATGAAAAAATTATACTTTTCTCATACAGGAATTTGTCAACTGCTGTCCATACAAACAAAGGAAATTCAGTGACAGAGCAACCAGCTTTTGATTATCACTTTAACCTATGGTACTTCCTTATTTCGCTTCTACTTACAAGGAAGCAAGTAATATGGCTATTTTTGCTAATTTTTTACTGATTAACATGAGTAAGTTTTTTAAGATTAATTTGTTGCAGAGATGTAGAGAAAGTCATGTGAATGGTACACATCAGATTTTTTAATATTGCTTACTATTTTGTGTATTGCAAAAGCACGTAAGGTCTGTGGACCCGTGCGATTGAAGAAGTTCCATGTATGATAATGTTATATCAATAAATACACTTAATCACTCATTCATACAAGAAATCAAGAAATAGCACAGTCTCTGCTAATGTTTATCTCCATTAGCATGATGTAGATATAATGATAAGCGATGTAGAGAAAGTCATGTGAATCGAAGACATCAGATATTCTTTTTACTTTCTCTATACGTACTATGTACATAGTGTATAGAGAAGATATTGCACTCCACCAAAAAATTCGATACCGAGATTTCACCGGAAATATATGTTTTAGGGTCCCCTGTATCCAAAAAAAGTATTTTCAGAAAAAAATCTTGTGTGTGTGTCCGTGTGTCTTTGAACACGATAACTCAAAAACGAAAACTCGGTAAAATACCAAACTTGGTATTTAAGTTTAGTATCTTCCAGGGATGCGACACGAAGATTTTGAGAAAAATCCCTCCACCCCAAATTACCCTTTACATGGAACTTTTTTCTAAAATGTTGATTTTCTAAAAAATGGCTCTAACGATTTTGATTAAAATATCATATATTAAAGATATTTACCTGACAAATAAAATGTATATTTTGAATTTTCTGGGAATAGCCTCTGAAGACTACTTTATTCTGAATGAATTTTGCATAACTACTAAACCGTAAGAGATGGACAAAAACTTAACACACAAAAAATGTAGAACACGTTAAAACATACAATTTATGTTATATACATTTTTTTCCTGGAGTTGATCGTTGATATTCATTTTTCTTTGTTTCAGCTTTGAAAAACATGCTTTTCTCATACAGGAATTTGTCAACTCCTGTCCATACAAACAAAGGAACATCAGTCACATAGCAACCAGCTTTTGGCTTTCACTTTAACCTATGGTACTTCCTTATTTCGCTTCTACTTACAATAAAGCAAGAAATAAGATTATTTCTGCTAATTTTTCTCGATTAGCATGAAATAAATAAAAGATAAGCTTATTAACAATACTTTTTTGCAGAGATATAGAGAATGGAACACATCAGATTTTTACTGAAATGCAATACTTTCTCAACCTAAGTACAATGTACGAAGTAGAGAAGGTAATAATATTTCGGAAATAAAGTCATGTGAATGTAACAGATCAGATTTTTGTGTCCATTGTTGTTCCTGTTTGTATTTCAGAGATATAACAGCACACGCTCACGTTAAAATGGGTGGTCATAATTTATCCCATGTGTTTCCACTCTCATTATAAGCACACGAAATAGAAATTATTAAAGATTTAATGTCTTCAGCAGCTGTCGTAAGGATCCGTGTAGGTTTCTCATAACCTCAACTCTACTGCATTTTTATAACCTAAAGCATATTCATGAGCGGCTTATTCCCCCAATATGTCATGAAATTTTCATGTTTATGCATTAATTTCAGTCACGAGGGAGGATAATAGCGGAAGGTTGTCTTTAACAATTACCACCGTCTGTGTCCGTCCTTTAAGTCAACACCATCCTCCGAGAGGATTTTACTGAGGTCATAAACTGCAGATAAAATGAATCATGTCTCGGACAGTCATAAAAACAAAAAACAAACGCTCCCTTGCTCACCCACGGCACGAAGGCTAGGTGAAAGAGAGAATTTCTCATTTCAGAACAGAAACCTTGATTAATGTGCGTGAGTAAAGAAAGGGTAAGAAACACATTCTCGTATAGAGTTTGACGATAGAATCTTCGCTTGTTCGCTCGCTACCAGATTGTGTTGTTTTTTTTTTTGAGAAACGTGATGCTTATGCAAAATGAACTGCAATATGCTTTTACGTAAAGTCATCTTTATCGTCCTTGAACACACAACTCTTTTTCATGAATACCACAAAGAATCTTGGTACAATTTTGATTAATTTAAATTAATTTTTATAAAAAAGCTGAACTTTCTAAGAATTAACCCTCTTTTAAATGTTTGCGATACTTAAATATTTCTTCAAATATTCATTTCAGGAGATTGAGATTTTAATAACATATGACGTTTAAAAACCTTCCTCTTCTTCTTTTGAAGCATTCGGTGTAAATATTATAGACCTATTCCGGTCTCTATCATGCGTCAATCTCTTACGAGGTCTACGAAAATCTCTTTCCAAACGACCGATTATTCACTTTTACTTTCTCTATATAGTAAATAGGTAAAGAAGGTATTGTACTCCAATCAAAAAACCGATATCAATATTTAATGAAAATACACGTTTTAGGGTCCCCTTTATCCAAATAAAGATGATATACTTAAGATTATAATTGTATAAATAGGTTCATTGTATATTACTTTCTCTACACGCACTATGTACATAGTGTATAAAGAAGTTATTGTAATGCACCAAAAATTCGATACAGTGATTTCACCGGAAATGCATGTTTTGAGTCACCCTGAATCCAAAAAGCGTTTTTAGGAAAATGTCCGTGTGTCTGTCTGTCTGTTAGTCTGTGTGTGTGTCTGTGTGTATGTGGGCAGCATAGCTCAAAAACGAAAAGTCCTTTAAAAACCAAACTTGGTATTTAGATTGGGTATCTCCCAAGGATGCGACACGAAGATTTGTAAGAAAATCCCTCACTCCCAACTACCCTTTACATGGAACTTTTTTTCGAAAATTTTGATTTTCTCAAAAATGGCTCTAATCATTTTGATTAAAATTTCGTATATTAAAGATATTTACCTGACAAATAAAATGTATATCTTGAATTTTCTGGTAATAGTCTCTGAAGACTACTTTATTCTGGATGAAATTTACGGAATTCTGCATAACTGCTAAACCGTAAGAGATGGGCAAAAACTTAACACACAAAGTGTAAAGCACGCTAAAACACACAATTTATGTTATATACATGTTTTCGTGGAGTTGATCTTTTTTGACATATTCCTTGTTTTTGGTTTCAGTTACGAAAAACATACTTTTCTCATATAGGAATTTGTCAACTCCTATCCTTACAAACAAAGAAACTTCAGTCACATAGCAACCAGCTTTTGATTATTAGTTTAGC
Source organism: Hymenopus coronatus (assembly GCA_030762935.1). Lineage (NCBI taxonomy): Eukaryota > Metazoa > Arthropoda > Insecta > Mantodea > Hymenopodidae > Hymenopus > Hymenopus coronatus. The sequence goes on along the minus strand of CM060898.1, from coordinate 102,324,134 downwards.
CTATAGTACTTCCTTATTTCCCTTCTGCTTACAAGGAAGCAAGTAATAAGACTATTTCTGCTAATTTTTTTTCTGGATTAGCATGAAGAAAATAGAAGCATAAGCTTTTTAATAATATATTTTGCAGGAATGTAGAGAATGTCATGTGAATGGAACACATCAGATTTTTTTTAATAATTATTTCACTTTTTTTTGTTTGTTAAAGATGTTGTCAATTTCCAGGATCCTATCAGAGCCGCTGGTGTGCCTGGAATTTTGTCCCGCAGAGTTCTTTAACATGCCAATAAATGTATTGACATAGGGCTGTCACTTTTAAGGACATTTAAAAACCATCGATCTGGGGCAGGTATGAACCCACGACATTAAGTTCAGAGGCTAGCGCATAGCCAACCGAGCTACCCGGTCCGACACTGTGTGTATGTGTGATGCGACACAAAGATTTTGAAGAAAATCATCCCATCCCAAACTACCGTTTAGGTGGAAAACATTTAGAAAAGTATTATTTTCTCAAAAATTCTTCTTGCGATTTTTATTGAAATAGCATATATTAAACATATTTATGACATATAAAATGTGCATCTCGAATTTTATGGGAATCATTCTGTATGACTTTTGCATAACTAGTAAACCGTAAGATATGCATAAAAGCTTACTAAGCAAAAAATCTAGATCTTGTTAAAACACCAAATTATGTCGCACATTTTTTTCGGGAGTTGACTGTTACCAAGATATTCCTTGTTATTAGTTTCAGTTTCAAAATACTTAAAACTTTCCTTCTAGCCATGCAAAGAAATAGATTTTAATCACATAGCACCAGCTTTTAAAAGATTTGGCTATCGCTTTAGCCTGTGGTACTCCTTGATTTCCTTTCTACTTATAAGGAAGGAAATAATTTATACTATTATTTTATCACTTAGCATGAAGTAAATAGAATAATAAGCTGTTTAACAATATTTTTTACCACAATGGCATTCCACAAAAAAAAAAATTCAAGTTTACACCGGAAATACATGTTTGGGATTCTCTGAATAGAAATTGAAAAGAACAAAATCTGATATGTTCCAGCAAACAAAATTTTCTTACAAAATATTTTTTTTTGTTTTTTTATCATTTGTATAACCCCCTTTTAACTTCAATGGTCATATCGGGGGCTTTGACTTGTAAAACAACTCGTATTACTGTAGGTTAGAACATTAGGTTATCATTATTACATTACTAATACACACGCACATTCACTCTCACATTCATACTTCCAGACTCTGTGGGGGATAGGGAATTAATCTGGTTAAAGAAAAATTCCCCGCCCCAGCCGGGAATCGAACCCGGGACCTCCGGGTGAGAAGTCAGCGAGCTGACCACTCGACCACGAAGGCAGTCAAAAGATTATTCATTTATCTCCTTTATGCTAATCTAGATAAGCATCAGCAGAGAGAATCTTATTACTTGTTCCCTAGTAAGTAGAAGGGAAATAAGGGAATACATTAAGCTAAAGCGACAGTCATATCTTTTAAAAGCGTGTCTCTCTGTGAAATAATTGGAGTTCGATTCGCTTTGCATGGAGTCATTTGAGAAAAGTTAAATTAGTTTAACAGTGAAATTAATAACAATGAATATCTTGAAAACGGTACGTTTTACAAGAAAAACGCATATGACAAAATTACCTACGTGCTTCAACGAGATCTACATTTTTATGTAGTAAACTTTCGTTTATCTGTTACGGTTTAACCGTTATGCAAATTCTGAACAAATCATATAGAATAAAGAGCTCTTCAGAGGCTATATCCAGAAAAGTCAAAATATACATTTTATTTGTGATGTGAATATCTTTAATACATTAATCAAAATCACTTGAACCATTTTTGAGAAAATACAATTTTTCAAAAAATATCCCATGTAAAGGGTAGTTGAGGGTGGGGGCTTTTCTTCAAAATCTTTTTGTCACATCCTTGATAGATACTGAATTTAAATACTAACTTTGGTATTTAACCGACTTTTCGATTTTGAGCTATGTTGTCGCCCTCCTTGGTGTAATGGTTACCAGGCTAAAAGGTCGAGGGTTCAAACTCGGCGGTGGATGATGGCATTTTTCGGGCTAAAAATTCTTAGCATGGCTTCCTTCGAAAGGAAAATAAAGCCGTTGGTCCCGTGTCGTAGATTTACGGCACGCAAAAGAACCTCAAGCCTGATAGAGAGGTCTCTGAGCAAAATTAAGCGGTCTTTCACGCCCATGGGACGCTGAGAGCCGCAGCAGTTAAAGAGCGTCCATAAATAAAAAAAAAACAAACTTAAAATTGAGCTATGCTGTCCTCAGACACACACGGACCTTTTTCTAAAAATGCTTTTTACGGAATAGGGGGCCTTAAAACATATATTTGTAATAAAATCTCGATATCGAATTTTTGGTAAGGCCATAATGCCTTTTCTATCCAGTATGTACATTGTACATACAAGAGAAAGTAAAAATCCTATGTAGTATGGTAATGCTGTGTTATGCAAAGGTTCTCACCATCGCTTCGTATGTGAGGCATCACAGTTGGTTTGCGTAAACAACAACGAAGCGTGGCACGACGTAACCAGAACCTTCGGAACGCGAGATAACATGATTCTTCTCAATATTAGAGATGTTTCTCCAACTTCGAAACGTTTCTAAAAAACTTTGAACGTCATTTTCTAGCTATAGAAGTAGGAAGGATTGCAGAACAGTATTGTTTTGTTCTGAATTGTACTACGTCGTGAGTGATTGGAGTGTTAGCGCGCATTGGTGCGCGAGCCAAGGACGGCGTGCTCCTGTAAACTTTTTTTTTTTTTTTTTTAATTTATTTGTTTTATGTCGCTTTAACTTACAAAGTAGTCATATCGCGACATGTTTTAATGGTAACAATTACAAAAATTTGACATTGGTAAATACAATTTCATGAATATTATATTATATTTCACTATACATATTTATTAGCTTTAAGTATTTAAGTATTATTTTGCTGTGTGATGAATTGTTGAGTGCTTCTTGGATGTCTGGTAGTTTTTATTCTGCTCGCTGCTGTTGATACTGAGGACACTCAGAGAAGGTGGCGTACAGTGATGGTAGTGTGACATTTAGGTTGGTCTGTTTTATTCAGTAGATGGGAATGGGTTAACTTGGTGTGTCCGATACGTAGCCTGGTGATGACAGCTTGATCTTTCCGTCTCAGTTTCTGCAGTGGATATAATGTTCTGGAGTTCTGTTTAATTTCGTGTAGTTTGCTAGGAGGTGATTGTGCCCATGCTGTTTGCCAGAGGATGTAAAATTTTCTGGATGCATATTTTGCAACATCTTTGTGGGGTAAAGGTGTCTCTTCATATATTCGGAGTCTTGTGGCTTCCTTTGCTGCAGAGTCTGCCTGCTCATTGCCTAAAATGTTCTGATGTGAGAGTATCCACATTATGGCTATTTTCCTTCCTTGTTTCATTAGAAGTGTAGATAATTTTTTAATTTCTTGGACTAATGAATTTGTAGAGAACAGATCTTGTAGCGGGTCGTCTCCTTAGCGCGGTGGTAGCGTTGCTGCTTACCAAGCGGGAGACCTGGGTTCAATCCCCAGTACCGGTGGGGATTTTTCCCCCGCTGGGAGACCTGGCCCGGGGTGCACTCAGCCTCGTAAGGTCCCTGGGGGGCCAATTGAGGAGCTACTTGATGGAGAAGTAGCGGCTCCAGGTCATGAGGACCGCATTAACCGGCCGGGGGGACTCGAGGCGCTGACCACGTCTCACCCTCCAATACTGCACCCCATCCATGACGTCTGTAGTGGACCGAGATGGGGGACGCAGCGGCCGGGCGGTAGGCCAAGGTTCCCCGTGAGCTGTCGTGCCATGGAGTGAAGATCTTGTAGCGCCTGTATGCTGGATTTAGAATCACTGTGTATTAGGTAAGCTTCAGTTTTGCTTGTCTCGAATAAGTACATATACTCACAATATGGAGTGGTAATGTGTGCAGCATAGTGTGATCAGGATAAACCACATCCATCGGTATATATGTGGATATAATTTGGGTATTGCTGCCATTGTTCTTTCAGTAGTTGCTGGTATATCAGTTTATTTGTTTGGCTTTTAACAAGGTAGGATATTTCCATATTAATTTCAGGAAGTGTAATTCTCCAAGGAGGGATGTCTGTGGTTTGATTAATTGTAGCAATGTTAGAAAATGGTAAATGTATTTCTTGAAAATACTGTTTCTGTCTCAGTGCAAAAGTCATTGGATTTTTCTTCTGTAAATGTTCTTTCGGAAATATACAGGTTTTCATTTTTGAACTAGCGAGGCTGCTATATTAAATGCATAGGAAGTACTCAGCTGTTTTCTTCGTATACTAAGGGGCGGTTCATTTGCCTCTATTTGTAAACTAGCACTCGGGCTAGTTCGATCTTCTACGAGTCGAGAGAATCAAATTGGATGAAAGACTATATTTGTAATCAAATTTTGAATCAATAAAGATATTTGTTACTGTATATGTATGTGTCCGTTGTATGGCTATGAACTGCAGAACTGAAAAAGAATAGTCGATTAAATGAGAAATTCCCGCACGCCAAACCAGTCTTTACTTAGAAAAACTTTGAATTTTAAATTTTTCATAAGCATCTTTCTCTAAGCTTTCTAATTAAAACACCATTGGTTTAAGATATGCTCATGACAAATGAAATGGATATTTTGAATTTTCTGATAGTAAAATCCTCTTCATTGTGAATGACTTTTACATAACTGGTAAACTGTAAAATATACTCAAAATATCTGATGTAATACACTCACATGACTTTCTTTAGCTACTCTACAAACAAACTTCTTATGAAAGATAATTCTTCTTTCAACACCATGCTAATCGAGATAAGCATTAGTAGAATTGTATTACTTAGTTCCTTATAAGCAGAATGGAACTAAGAGGATGTATTACCCTAAAAGAATAGTCAACTGTTTTAAAAGCTGTCGTTATGCAATTGTCATTACAAATCGCTACTTTGCTTGGCAAGGACTAGAACAAAAGAAAAACGGACACTTCCGCCTGAGAAAAGTATAAGTACTTCACAATTGAAACTAAAAATAAGGAATATCTCGAAAACGGTAAACTCTAGAAAAAAAATGTGTATGACATCACCCGTGTGCTTTAATAAGACCTACATTGTTTTTGTTTCTTTCTACGGTTTACTGATTATGCCGAATTAAGCAAAACTCATCCCGAATAAACAGGTCTTTAGAGGCTATTCCCAGAAAATTCAAGATATGCATTTTATTTGTGATAGGAATATCTTTAATATGTGGTACTTTAATCAAAATCGTTAGAGCCATTTTCAAGAAAAACATTTTCGAACATTTTTCCATGTAAAGGGTAGTTAGGGGTGGGGGAATTTTCTTGAAAATCTTCGTGTCGCATTCTTGGAGGATGCCAAACTTAAATACCAAGTTTGGTATTTAACCGTCTCTTCGCTTTTGAGCTATGCTGTCAACATACACACACACACACACACACAGACCTGTTTCTGAAAATGCTATTTTCGGATTCAAGGGCTCCTAAAACATGTATTTCCGGTGAAATCTCGACATAGAATTTTTGGGTGGAATACAATACTTCTCTATCCCTATGTACATTGTACATAAGGGGCTAGAGAAAGTAAAAATTTCCATACAAAAATTTGGAGATTTCGTTAAAACACATCATTTATGTTATATCTATTTCAGAGATACTCCGAATTATTGATATGAATTTTAAAACATTTAAACTTTTCCCAAACGAGAAGCATTAACCCGTTTCATAACTGTTTAGTGTTAGTCCCAGCCATGGAAAGAAAACCTAATTTCAAAAGCAGTTGCATAGTGACAGCTTTTACAAGATTATACTATCGCTTTGGCCTAGTGTATTCCCTTATTTCTCTTCTACTCGCAAGAAAGCAATTAATAAGACCATTCCTGGTAATGTTTATCTTGATTAGCATGTTGTAAATAAAATAATAACCTTTTATAAGATTAATGAGTATGAGAACTGATAGAGAAAGTCAGTAAATACAAAGAATGGAACACATCAGATTTTTACTTTCTCTAGCCCCGTATGTATAATATACATAGGGATAGAGAAGTATTGTATTCCACCCAAACATTCGATGTCGAGATTTCACTGGAAATAAATGTTCTAGGAACCCCTGAATAATAAAATAAAAAACATTTTCAGAAACAGGTCCGCGCGCGTGTGTGTGTGCTCGTGTACAGCATAGCTCAAAACAGTTTCAGTGTTATACTCTAACATAAGATATTTGAATAAATTATAGATATTATTAAAATTAATATAATTAAATAAGATTTTAAATTATTAACCTGAAATCACTGATTTAAGCTTCCTATTTTTATCAAAATATAATACAAATTTTGGTATTTAGATTTGGTATTTTGCAAGGATGCGAGACAAAGATTTTCAAGAAAACTCCCACCCTCAACTACCTTTAAATGGAACTTTTAACGAACATTTTGATTTTCTAAATAATGGTTCTAACGATTTTGATAAAAATATCGTGTATTAAAGATATTTACCCGACAAGTCACAGGTATATCTTGAATTTTCTGGGAATATCCTCTGAAGACTACTTGACTCTGGATGAATTTTACGAAATTTGCATAACTGCTAAACCGTAAAAGAGACAAAAACTTACCACCAAAAATGTAGAGCACATATAAATGTTTTTCGTGGAGTAGATCGTTTCTGAGATATTCCTTGTTTTTGGTTTCAGCTTCAAAAAATATACTTTTCTCATACAGGAATTTGTCAACTCCGTTCATACAAAGGAACTTCAGTCACATAGCAACCAGCTTTTGACTATCACCATTACCTATGGTACTCCCTTATTTTCCTTCTACTTACAAGGAAGCAAGTACTAAAACGATTTTTGCTAATTTTGTCTCGATTAGCATTAAGCAAATAAAGGCATCAGCTTTTTAACAATAATTTGCTGCAGAGATGTAGAGAAAGTCATTAGAATGGAACACATCAGATTTTTAGTTTTTGTTCACATATTAGATATATACATGGTGTATAGAGAAGGTATTGCATTCCACTCAAAAATTCGATACAGATATTTCACCGGAAATAGACGTTTTAGGAACCCCTGCATTTAAACAGACTTCTTTACTTTCTCTACATAGTAATGATAGATAGATAAGGTATTGCATTCCACCCAAAAATACGATACCGAGATTCCATTAGAAATACACGTTCTAGGGGCCTCGGCATCCAGAAAAGAACATTTTTAGAAAAAGATCCGTGTGTGTATACGGTAGTGTGTCAGTACATCTGTGTGCCAGTGTAGCCGTGTGTCTGTGAACACAAGCCGAAAAATCGGTAAAATACCAAACTCGGTATTTCGTATCTTTGAGGGATTCTACATGAAGATTTTGAGGAAATTCCTTCCATCCCATCCTTGTCATCCCATTATATGGAGAAAAAAAAACTAGAACTTTTTGGTCATCAAAAAATAGATCTAACGATTTTGATTAAAATACCTTACATTAAAGATATTTACATTACAAATAAAATGCATACCCTGATATTTCCGGCAATGCCATGTGAAGACATCTTTATTTCGAATGAATTCCGCTGAATTTTGCACAACTGTTAAACCGTAATAGATAAATACTTGCTGCACAAAAAATGCAGGTCTTTTTAAAACACACAATTTGGGTCATACACATTTTTTCTAAGAAACGACACTACCGAGATATTCCTTGTTATTGGTTTCAGTTTTACTTTTCTTATACAGGAAACTTAAACTTCTGGCCATGCAAATAAACAGATTTGAACCACATGGCAACCAGCTTTTGACTATCGCTTCAGCCTAGTTTATTCCATTATTTCCCTTTTACTAACAAAGAAACAAGTAATAAGACAAATTCTGACTGCCTCCTTGATCGAGTGGTCAACGAGCTGAGGTCCCGGGTTGGGTTCCCAGCTGGGGCGGGGAATTTTTCATTGTTATTAGTTCCTATCCCCCACAGAGTCTCGAAATATGTATGTGAGAGTGAACTTGTTTGTGTGTTTGAGGAAAACAAAAAAGGATTTAAACCTTACGTATCCGACCTACAGACGAGTTGTTTCTAATTCAAAGCCTCCATATGACATTAGATGTTAAAAGGAGCTATATAAATGAAACAACAATAAAAAATCTGATGTGTTCCATTCACGTGACTTTATCTATATCTCTGCAACAAACTATTGTTAATAAGCTTATCTTTTATTTATTTCATGCTAATCGAGAACAATTAGCAGAAATAGTCTTATTTCTTGCTTTATTGTAAGTAGAAGCGAAATAAGGGACTACCATAGGTTAAAGTAAAAGCCAAAAGCTGGCTGCTATGTGACTGATGTTCCTTTGTTTGTATGGACAGGAGTTGACAAATTCCTGTATGAGAAAAGTATAAGTTTTTCAAAGCTGAAACCAAGAAAACGGAATATCTAAAAACGATCAACTCCACGAAAAAAATGTATATAACATAAATTGTGTGTTTTAACGTGCTCTGCGTTTTTTTGTGTGTTAAGTTTTTGTCCATCTCTTACGGTTTAGTAGTTATGCAAAATTCATCCAGAATAAAGTACTCTTCAGAGGCTATTCGCAGAAAATTCAAAATATACATTTTATTTGTCAGGTAAATATCTTTAATATATGGTATTTTAATCAAAATCGTTAGAGCCATTTTTTAGAAAATAAAAATTTTCGAAAAAAGTTCCATGTAAAGGGTAGTTTGGGGTGGAGGATTTTTCTTTTTTGAGTTATCGTGTTCACAGACACACGGAGACAAGGACACACTGACACACGGACACAAAAACGGACCTTTTTCTGAAAATACTTTTTTTAGGTACATGGGACTCTAAAACATATATTTCCGGTGAAATCTCGGTATCGAATTTTTTGGTGAAGTGCAATACCTTCTCTATATACTATGTACATAGTACGTATAGAGAAAGTAAAAAGACCTATTCTGCCAATGTTTATCTCGATTAGCATGAAGTAGATAGAAACATAGGATTTTTAACAATAATTTGTTGCGTATATGTAGAAAAAGTCATGTATGGAACACATCAGATTTTTTGTAGCTTAAGTGCGTGCCAACAATTTAGATAGAATGTTGGATGATAGAAAGCTCTCTATTTCCTCGCCTCAAAGCACATACTATATGAAGTAGCAGCGATAACCATTGTTACGTCATGGAAAGCTAAAATACAATGCCGGTCTAGTATAAAAGCAAAGAGAATGTGTAGAAGCAAGCAACTTGAAATACATATTCCATAAGTGAAAGAGGCAACAAAGTTTTATGCTGTTTGCTGCGCGACAGTCAACTTTTATAGTTGGACAGCACGTGCGACGCCATTGCGAGTTCAAATAAAGCTTTTACAGAGTTGACTTTTGTTAGCGATTCTCTCAGCCCTCTCTTTGCTGACAGTTCCTCATTACTAGCAAATGGTGACAGCACGCGTCTGCGTTCCCCTACCCTCCTGGCCGGGTAGCCATGGCAACCACCTGTCTACCTCCAACATAACTGCAAATGTATACTCTGCTATTTTTAGAATGACCAATGATTTCATCCGTTCCTGTAACGTAAACAGCAACAGCCCCGGCAATGTAAACACGCCTCAAAAGATTGAAATAAATAACGCCGGTAGCTGTAAATGTTTTAATATCGCAAATGACGGTTAACTTTAATATTTAAAGAGGAAATTCATTTCCAGTATTGCGACATAAAGCAGCGCTCCTAAGGAATTTAATCGCATTGCTAGCTGAATGCATTTGAAAATATCTCGATCCAGGTAAAAACCTCACCTCATGCAAACAAATGAAGCATTAATTCAATTGTTCCCATTCTTTTTGAAAATGAAATTATAAGGGTAATATAATTAAGTAAAGATGAAGTGCCAACGTAAATGACATGGAAAATTTCACATGGCTTCCTCTACCACTATGATTTGTTAAATGGCGCATGAAAGTTTATTTACTTTCTCTAGCACGTATTACAACATACATAGTAGACAGACAAGGTGTTGTATTACACCCAAAAATTCTTATGTACTACACTCATATGACATTCTCTACAAACTTCTTCCAAAACTTTTTTTTTTTTTTTTTTTTTGTAGCTTAACATCCTTTAATCTGGTTGGTCATATCGGAAGAGGAATGAAATTGGTGATATGATGCTCAAATGATATTGGGGTCCACGTAGTTTAAAGTTACTGGACATTTGTCTTCTCAGGATAAGGGAAAACCCCGAAAAAGAACTTATTCGGGTAACTCACCTACGCAAGATTCGAACTCACGACCTGTTGAATGTGAGGCAGGCGGGAAAACTTTTTTCTACACCATGCTAATCCTGATAAACATTATCAGAATGTTCTTATCACTTAGTTCCTTATAAGTAGAAGGAAACTAAGGGAATACATTAGCTAAGGTGGTAGTCAAATGTTATAAATGCTGCAGTTATGCGATTGGTATTGCAAATCGATTCTTTGCTTGGCCAGGAGTAAAACAAGAGAAAAACGGACAGTACCTGTCTGCGAGAAGTATAAGTACCCCACAATTGAAACCAATAACAAGGAATATCTCTGAAACGGGTACCTCCACAACAAAAACGTATAAGTTTTTGTCTATCTATTACGGTTTAAAAGTTAAGCAACATTCGGAAAAAATCATCCAGAATAAAGAGGTCTTCAGAGACTATTACCAGAAAATTTAAGACAAACATTTGATTTGGGATGTAAATATCTTTAATATAAGGTATTTTAATCACAATTGATGAGAAAATCGAAATTTTCGAAAATGTTTCCACGTAAAGGGTAGTTTATGGTGGGGGGTCATTCTTGAAAATCGTCGTGTCGCATCCGTGGAAGATACTAAACCTAAATACCAAGTTTGGCATTTGTCTTTTCGTATTTTGAGCTATGTTGTCACAGACATACACGGAGCTTTTCCTGAAAATGGTTTTTTTGGACTCAGGGGACCCCAAAGCAAATATTTCCGGTGAAATCTCGACATCGAATTTTTGGGTGGAGTACTATACCTTCTCTATCCACTATGTACATTGTACATGTGGGGTACAGAGTATATAAGAAATAAATCCGAAACCGTAATGATGAAATTGGCCCGAATTATGCAATCAAATTTTAAAATACCGTTAACCATAATCTCAACATATCATAACAGTATTTTCGTATCCATTATAGCATATGGCGCTAGTGTTTGGGCCACTCGGATGCAGGACGTTCATATAAGGAGCTTATTAAGGATAACTCAAAGAAAAATCTTGCTACGATTTACTGGAGCAGTTAAAACCACTCCGACTATGGCCCTCCTAGTTACGACAGGAATTTGGCCAATAGACCTTTTAATTATCCTTAAGGGAGCAAAATTTTGCTTGAAGAAGAATGAATTTGGAATGGTAACACAAATAATTGGAAGAAGATGTGAAAATGTAGCTGAAATTAAGAGGTTTTTGAAAATAAGCTGACAACAAGAATGGGACATAATGGAAGCGGGAAGGAGAGTGCATAATTTATTTAATGACATCAACGAAAGACTTAGACTTAAACATATTCAGCCTACTAGAGGACTAATCCATTACATCACCGGACAAAGACCTTACAAAACATATTGGAAAAAGATTAATAAAACCTTAAACGATAATTGTGCTATTTGTAACAAACAAGATACACCCGAACATGTCCTGTTTGAATGTCCGCGATATGGTGAACAAATAACTCAATTACGAACTGAACTTACTGGGCACAAAATAGCGCACATATTAAGAAATGAAGACTTATGTATCCACCTAGAGAAGTTAGCGAATATAATTAATAAAATTTCCTGGGAAGAGAGAATTGAACAAGTGGAAATACCAACCCGTGCACTAGCCAGAGACGAATTAAGAATGTCCGATAGAATTCGAAATCAGTAAACTTAAACTTATAACCGACACTGTGACAAAAACTTAAATACAGAAATATAAGCAAATGCTATTGCAACTTAAATAACTATGAACCCAAGGGAGGAAGTTCATAGGAATAAGAGGAAGAATAAATAATGCAAACTAATTCTAAATGGAGGCTGGAGACTAATGGAAGATGGAGAGCCGAGCAGAGTAGGAGGAGGCGAAGAAGGAGCCGGTGTAGACCAGAGAGATAAGAGGGATGCTGAGGGCGTATGAGAGCAGGAATGGTGGACTATGGGCTTCTGGCGGTGGACAGTACGAGGCAAGGGGAAATGACGTTGAGGAGGAAGTGTTAGTGAAGTGCTAAATAGTGTTAAAAAGTTAAATATAGTGAGTTTAGTGTAATGCTGATGTAAAAGATTAGGTAAAATTAGTAACAGATATTAGCCAAAGGAAGTAAAATACAGTTTACTATAATGTAAAGAAATTATTGTATAATATAATTATTTAGTTGCGCTGGTAACCAGTGCATATTCTGCTGGATACCAGTAGTATAGGGTCAGTTTTCATTTATCTTAATAATCTAGAGCATAGTTTTATGGGTAAATAGCTGGTTACCAGTTATTTGGTTACTGGTTTCCAGTAATTATTAATAGATGGTTTAGTGTTAGTGAAAGTTGTTTTATGGTTGGAATTTATTTTATTTCAGTTTATATTAATTTGTTTTGTTTTAAATTAAATTTTGAGTTATTAGTATATCAGTATTATCTGTAAAATAATGATGTATATCAATAATTTAAAAGTGGGAAATAAATTATAAAGTTTGCAATATACGTCCTGGTATAGGGAACAAGATGCCAGGATGTTGTATTACAGATTTTATTTTATTTTTTTGTATATGTGGGGTAGAAAAAGTAATAGCTTAACATTTTTAAAGTTTTACATGAATATACAAAATGCCTTTCGAATGTAGAGGACTTCATAGGTTATTACCAGAAAATTCAGGGTATTTTAGTGCAATTTAAATATCTTTAGGTAATATATGGTATTTTAATGAAAACAGCTTAAGCTATTTGTAATTCTCTAGCGGATATGTACAATGTATATAGTTGAGAAGGTATTGTATTCCACCCAATAATTCGATACAGAGATTTCACAGGAAACAGTGTTTTGACCCACTGGATAAAAACAAAAAGATTTTTGAAACATATCCGTTTGCGTTTGTGTATGTGTGTGTGTGTGTGTGTGTGTGTGTGTGTGTTGTGTGCTTGCGTCTGTGGGCAGCATAGCTCAAAAATGAAAAGTCCATTAAATACCAAACTGGGCTTCCAGGACAGAGCCTACACTGCGGCGGTGTCGCTGGACGTGGAGAAAGCCTTCTCTACGACCTGGCACGCGGGTCTGCTCCTCAAACTTATCCGACTGGAGCTCCCGACACACATCATACACCTACTACACTCATATCTTAAACACAGATTTTTTGTAGTTTCAGTTGCGGGACACAAATCAACACCTAGGCCAGTAAGAGGCGGAGTCCCCGAAGGCTCTGTACTTTCCCCTACGCTCTTTAGCGTCTACATGGCCGACCTACCAACAGTGCAGCAAGTCAACATAGCTCAGTATGCTGATGACGTGCTGTTATACTGTACAAACAAACACCCACGCAGAGCCTTCAACCCTATCCAGAGACACCTCTGCCTCATCCAAGAGTGGTGCGAGCGTTGGCGATTGTCCATAAATCCGGAGAAAAGCCACGCTATTCTTTTCACCAAGCGCCGCTTTCCCGCAAACTTCCCCACATTCACGTACCTCAGACGAAGGATACAATGGACCAACACCATCACCTACTTGGGGGTGAAGCTTGACAGGGGCGTCACTTTTAGGGAGCACGTCCGGGGGCTGTGGTGCCGGGGCAATGGGGCTGCGGCCTCACTGTACCCGATGCTGAGGTCCTCGATGACGGTTCCCCTTAAGTTGCGCCTTTTGAGGGCTCTCATTATCCCCTTATTAATCTACGCCTGTGAGATCTGGGGCATGGCGGCAGACTCCAGTCTGCTGTTGCTTCAGCGGGTACAGAATAGGTGTCTCCGGGCTATCTATTCTGTGCCTCGAGGCTTTCCAACGAGACTCCTGCACGAAGCCTCTGGTCTACCATACCTGGAGGACGAGATTAGGCGTCGGGCAACAAAATTCAACGAAAAGTTACCATTCCATCGGAGCGCCCTCGTTAGGTCTCTTGGGGATTACGATCCCACAAATCGCCGCTTCAGGCGATACCGACTTCCCCGCATGGCTTGCGGGCATCCCCGGTAACGAAGGAGCACCACCAACAGCTGCTACGGCTAAGCTCCTTACTATCCTTCAAGAGTTGCTTGGATTCAAAATTTAATCTCAAGAAACATTTTGATAAAAACACACCAGCGGTGCACAAGGGCCGTTGCAACATCAAGGCAACCGTCGAGGAGCAATATTCGCCTCCTCCTGTCACTCCACAACCCCAATACACACCCGCCATCCTACAAAACCCACAATCCCGTCAGAACGTGGTTAAGTTCTCTCTGAGAACAGGGACACGTCTAACACACCTCGGGCTGCCCTCAGCCTGCCAATCACACTGGACTGGAAGTTCAGTATCTTCCAGGGATACGACATGAAAATTTTTAAGAAAATCGCCCCATATATATGCTAAAAATTGTGTATTTTAACGAGATCTGCATTTTTACTTTCTCCATACGCACTATGTACATAGTGTATAGAGAAAGTATTGCACTCCACCAAAAATTCGATACCGAGATTTCACCGGAAATATATGTTTTAGGGTCCCCAATATCCAAAAAAAAAAAGCATTTTCACAAAAAGGTCCGTGTGTGTGTCTGTGTGTCCGTGTGTCCGTGTGTCTGTGAACACGATAACTCAAAAACGAAAAGTCGGTAAAATACCAAACTGGGTATTTAAGTTTAGTATCTTCCAGGGATGCGACACGAAGACTTTGAGAAAAATTCCCCCACCCCCAACTACCCTTTACATGGAACTTTTTTCGAAAATTTTGATTTTCTCAAAAATAGCTCTAACGATTCTGATTAAAATTTCGTATATTAAAGATATTTATCTGACAAATGAAATGTATATCTTGTATTTTCTGGGAATAGCCTCTGAAGACTACTTTATTCTGGATGAATTTTTATAACTACTAAACCATAAGAGATGGACAAAAACTTAACACACCAAAAATGTAGAGCACGTTAAAACACACAATTTATGTTACATACATTTATTTCGTGGAGTTGATCGTTTTTGAGATATTCCTTTTTCTTGGTTTCAGTTTTGAAAAACTTATACTTTCTCATACAGGAATTTTTCAACTCCTGTCCATACAAACAAAGGAACATCAGTCACATAGCAACCAGCTTTTGACTATCACTTTAACCTACGGTTGTCCCTTATTTCGCTTCTGCTTACAAGGATGCGAGTAATAAATCTATTTCTGCTAATTTTTTTCTGATTAGCATAAAGTAAATAAAAGTATAAGCTTTTTAAGAATTATTTGTTGCAGGGATATGGAGAAAGTCATGTGAATGGTACACATCAGATTTTTTGTGTAGTAAGCTTTTGTCTATATACTACGGTTTACCAGTTACTATACAAAAGTTATAAAAAGTCCTCAAGAATAAAGAGGTCTTCAGGGGCTAATAACAGAAAATTCAAGATATACATTACGTTTGCCATGAAAATATGTTGCGCATATGACTTTTTAATCAAAATCGTTATGCCATTTTTCAGAAAATCAAGCATTTTTGGAATAGACATGGACTTTTCTCTATAGAATAATTTATTTTTCATGTAAATATGTTTAACTTATGGTTTTAATAAAAATGTTTAAGAAAATACAAGCTTTAGAAAAGTGTTCCATATAAAGGGTTGTTTGGGGTAGGGGATATTATTGAAAATCTTTGTGTGGCCTTTCTGAAACATACTTAATATAAAAACGATGTTTGTTGTTTACAGGAATTTTCGTTTTTGAGTTATGCTCCACCCACACAAACACACGGAAGCTTTTTAAAGCTATTTTTTAATTAGAGGGCTAAAGTCGTGTTCTAACGGCAAATTCTTGAAGGTTTTTGTGGAATGCAATATATTCTCT
The DNA here is from genome assembly GCA_030762935.1 of Hymenopus coronatus. Taxonomy (NCBI): domain Eukaryota; kingdom Metazoa; phylum Arthropoda; class Insecta; order Mantodea; family Hymenopodidae; genus Hymenopus; species Hymenopus coronatus. The sequence goes on along the minus strand of CM060898.1, from coordinate 102,308,073 downwards.
TCTAACTATAAGTAGGTAGAAAAGAAAGTGCTACATAACAATTGCGACCTGTATATAGGTTTATTGCGTGTTAACACTCCCTAGGAGGAAGGGATAAAGTTAGGGAGTCACAGTCCAGATGCAGGCAGGCCAAGACCGTAGCCGTTTGTTTGAGAGTTCATCTCTGAGCCAGGAGCGCCTCACAGCCACCAACACCAAGGGATCCGGGTGTCGGTAAGGCAACAGTCACTGCCCCGCGAGGATAACGACCGCAGCGCCGCCCCAACGTCTAAAAAAGAGTATTCATAATGCATATACATGCGCTCGCCACCTGCCAGCACTGCCTCACACCGTGAAACAGAGGCATACATACCTGCAACTTGATAAGAAAATTACCTTTAAGGGAATGAGGGAAATGAAACCGTGGATATCAACATCCCAGCATTTGCCTAAGTGACGCGGGGGGGGGGGGTTCCCAAGTCAGTATGCACGGTAGATGGGGATCAAACTCACACCTTCCGAATGCGAGTAGGACACGTAACAACAATGGGTAGAAAAATTCATATGAATGAAACACATGCCTTTTTCTTTCACTACCAATGTATACAGAAGGTACTGCATTCCATGCAAAATTTCATACCGAGATTTCAGCGAAAATATACGTTTTGAGGAACCTTAAATTCAAAAAAAATTTAGAAAATATTCTTTGTAAGTGGTCCATTTGTCCTGTATTTGACGTGTGCGATACTGGCGAGAGGGACCATTGCTGTCAGCGGAGACTGTGAGCAGATCGCGTTCATCGCAAGGGGTTTTAACTTGAAAGAGCCCCGCTAAGTTCTGCAACTGTCTTAACGCACCAAGAGATATCTGCACACGCAGTTGCGCCACCTGGTATATGTATGAGTGTGTGCGTGTGTCTAAACAGTATAACTGAACAACGAAAAGTCAGTTACCACACTCAGTACATAATCTCAATATCTTCTAAGGATGCTGCAAGAAGATTTTCAAGAAAATCTGATGTGTTACACTCACATGAATTTCTGTAGCCGTTCTACAAACTTCATACATAAGATTCTTCTTCTTTCTGCACCTTGCTAATCGTGGTACTCATTAGCACAATGTTCTTATTACTTAGTTCCGTATAAGTAGGAAGAAATTAAGGGAATACATTAGGCTAAACATATAGTCAAATGTTTTAAAAGCTGTCGTTATGGGATTGTCATCACAAATCGCTTCTTTTCTTAGCCAGGAGTAGAACAAAAGAAAAACGGACACTCCCGTCTGAGAAAAGTATAAGTACTTCACAACTGAAACTAATAACAATGAATACCTCGAAAACGGTAAGCTACACGAGAAAAATGCATGTGACATAATTTGTGTATTTTAATAAGACTTAAATTTTTTGTATAGTAAGTTTCCGACTATCTCTTACGGTTTACTAGTTATGCCAAATTAAGCAAAATTCATCCAGAATAAACAGGTCTTCAGAAGCTATTCCCAGATAATTCAAGATATACATTTTATTTGTTAGGTAAATATCTTTAATATATGATATTTTAATCAAAATTGTTAGAGCCATTTTTGATAAAATCAAAATTTTCGAAAAAAGTTTCATGTAAAGGGTAGTTTGGGGTGGGGGATTTTTCTCAAAATCTTCGTGTCGCATCCCTGGAAGATACTAAACTTAAATATCAAGTTTGGTATTTTAGCTACTTTTTGTTTTGGAGTTATCGTGTTCAAAGACACACGGACACACGAACACACACACGGACCTTTTTCTGAAAATCCTTTTTTTGGATACAGAGGGTCCTAAAACATGTATTTCCGGTGAAATCTCGGTATCGAATTTTTGGGTGGAATGCAATACTTCTCTATCCCTATGTACAGTGTACATATGGGGCTAGAGAAAGTAAAGATCCTGCCATTATAAACTTTCCTTTCCATAAAAGATTTGTTCGAATGCTTCTATTTATAAAAATGTATTCCATTCATATGATTTTCTCCTCATCTCTATGACACATTTTTTGTTATAAAGCTTGTTCTTCTATATACTTTACGCTAATCGACATAAACATTAGCGAAAGGTATTATGGCTTTCTTTCTTGTACGAGGAAGGGAAATAAGGGAGCACGCTAAGCTAGAGCGATCTTCAAGTGTTTCAAAAGCTGTTGTTATGTGATTGAAATCCGTTTCTTTGCATTATTAGGAGTTGACAAATTCCCGTATGAGGAACGTTGAAACAATTTAAAACTGAAACCAATAACAAAGACTATCTCAAAAATCTGATGTGTTCCATTCACATGACTTTCTCCATATCCCTGAAACAAATTATTCTTAAAAAGCTTATACTTCTATTTACTTAATGCTAATCAGAAAAAAATAGCAGAAATAGTCTTATTACTTGCTTCCTTGTAAGTAAAAGCAAAATAAGGGACTACCATAGGTTAAAGTGATAGTCAAAAGCTGGTTGTTATGTCAATGAAGTTCCTTTCTTTATATGGATAGGAGTTGACAAGTTCCTGTAGGAGAAAAGTATACGTTTTTCTTAGCAGAAACCAAAAATAAGGAATGTCTCAAAAACGGCGAACTCCACGAAAAAATGTATATAACATAATTTGTGTGTTTTAATGTGCTCTACATGTTTTGTGAAGTAAGTTTTTGCCCATCTCTTACGGTTTAGCAGCTATTTAAAATTCAGTAAAATTCATCCAGAATATACTCTTCAGAGGCTATTCCCAGAAAAGTCAAGATATACACTTTATTTGTCAGGTAAATATCTTTAATATACGAAATTTTAATCAAAATCGTTAGAGCCATTTTTGAGAAGATCACAATTTTCGAAAAAAGTTCCATGTAAAGGGTAGTTGGGGGTGGGGGAATTTTTCTCAAAATCTTCGTGGCGCATCCCTGGAAGATACTAAACTTAAATACCAAATTTTGGAATTTTACCGACTCATCGTTTTTGAGTTATCGTGTTCACAGACACACGGACACACGGACACACACACACACGGACCTTTTTGTGAAAATGCTTTTTTTGGATATTCGGGACCCTAAAACATATATTTCCGGTGAAATCTCGGTATCGAATTTCTTGGTGGAGTGCAATACCTTCTCTATACACTATGTATATAGTGCGTATGGAGAAAGTAAAAATGGTAAATGTTTATAGAACCAGAAGAAGTTTCACCCATACCCATTGCAAGGCTGCACTCCTTTTTAAGGGATGCAGATGTAATGGGTTGGCTCTACACTATGCAGATAGCACAATAAGCCCCAGGCTGAAGTGCACGCGGAGAAATGACGGGAATCTGTATTGTAAACGAAGAAGAAGAATCTCAAAAATGATCAACTCCACGAAGAAAAAGTATATGACGTAAATTGTGTGATTTAATGAGATCTACATTTTTGTGTAATAGATTTTCTTCTATCTCTTACATTTCACCAGTTTTGTAAAATTCAGCAAAAATTCATCCAGAATAAAGAGGTATTCAGAGACTATTCCCAGAAAATTCAAGGCATGAATTTAACTTGCCATGTTAATATCTTTAATATACAGTATTTAACCAAAATTGGTTTAGAGTCATTTTCAAGAAACTCAAAATTTTCAATATTTTTTTTTTGTTAAGCGTAGGCACCTTAGTGTCGCATCCTTAAAAGCTACTAAACTTAAATGCCAAGTTTAGTATTTTACCGAATTTTCATTTTTGAGTTATCGTGTTCACAGGCACACGGACACACACACACTGTTATTTTTCTAAAAATTACTTTTTGGATAAAGGGGACCCTAAAACGTGTATTTCCGATGAAATCTCAGAATCAAATTTTTAGGTGGAGTGCAGTACCTTCTCTACCTACGTATGTACTATGTAGAGAGTGTGAAAATGCCTCTATCCGTTTTATTTTTAATAACAAATATTAAAGATATATACTAGGCAAATAACATACGTACATCTTGAATTTTCTGGAAAATGGCCTGCAAGTCCTCGTGAATCTGGATGGATTTTGAATAACTTTAAAACAAAAATATTACAGCACCATAAATGTAGATTTCGTTAAAACACAATTCATGTCAAATACATTTTTGTGGATATTTCGATATTTGTCGTTTTTTGGCTTAAATTAACTCCTCACTGTGTTTTTTTTTTTTTTCCCCCGCTTTTCATACTGGTGGTGCAAATGCCTAGTGTATTCCTTATTCCTTTTGAACCTATAAGAAAACTTATCTTGATTTAACGTGAATTAGGCAGACAACTAAGCCTTTTTTCAACAGGAGTTTATGAATGTAACACATCAGGTTTTTTATAACATGCCTCCTTAAATTTTTGTCTAAATGAAGTTACTATGGATTTTCTAAGAGTTTTAACGATCGTAGCACATTTTATTGTGAAGTATTCCCATGAGGCATCTGGTGTTTGTAAAAGTCAAAGTTGAATTATATATTCGGAGAAGTTATGCAGAACTTCCTTTAAGAACTGAATCAAGCCTGTAGAAGGCCAGGACAAATTCCAGACTAAATAATCAGTTTCCGGACAAGCCCAAGATTCCGAAGAAATCCTATTGCTCACCCGCCGAATAATTGTATCAAATTAAAATACTAAATGATACTGACGTCATTAAATACGGGTTAGTAATGCTTACATCAGCTTCATCTTCAAGCTTTTGCACATACGCGATCACAGGTTCCAGGCTCAAGGAACAATGCAAACAAAACACAGATATGTTCCATTCACATGACTTTCTCTACCTGTTCTACAGACAAAGTTCTTACAAAACATTATTCTTCTTTCTACTGCATGCTAATCAAGATAAGCAGTAGCAGAATGGTCTTATCACTTATTTAAAACAGGGAATCTGGATCAAGTGAGGACCCAATTTTTGAAAGGAATTCTGGGTGTAGGGAGGGGTACGGCAAACTGCGGAATAATGAGGGAATTCGGGCCACATAGTGAAACGATAGAGTGCAAAATCAGAGCAGTTAAATATTGGATGAGAATCGTTCTCGGAAACCAATCTCTAATTAGGGCAGTCTGCTACCGTGAACAGTTGCGAATGGAAGGTAATTTGACGTGGGCATCAAAATTAAAGAAAGGGTTGGAAACCATTGGATGGCGGGGCAGGAAAACAGGCGAAGTATTTGGAGAAAATTTAAGAAACGTCTCCGTGATATTGACAGACAGCAAATGATTGCGCAATGCACAGAGAAGGTGTCATTAGAAGTACAGTCTGGGCTGAAATCGGAGTGGGGTATGGAGCAATACATCAAAACAGGTACCAAACTCATTAGAGAGGGGCTCGCGTGGATTAGACTAGCATGGAGGAGCACGAAAATTTCTGACGAGAATGGTTCGAGAATCTGTCCCATTTGCGAGGAGGAAGAATCGTGGACTCATATCTTGGCAAGATGTAGGAATGGGGTACGGAGGAATGGCGGGAAGAATATTTGCCGCGATTTTTTACCACTGCGAATGTAGGGATAGAAGCATGTTGGACCATACTGGCAGGCACAGAAAACATGGACGTGCTAGGTAAATTTATATTTAAGGGAAGACAGCTGAGATCTGAGGAGGCTGCCAATAGAGAAGGGGGGGGATAAGATCAACTAAACAACAGTGACTACTATGTTCTACATACATATATATTATGTCATACTTAGGTCACTGTTGTGCTAGGGTTGTACATATTATGTGTATATATGTCTTTTACGTGTAATTATCTATTAAAAGAGGGTGCATTTATGAAGGTGTACTCTGTGCTGTAAATTTAAATTGCTATATTCGAATATCTTTGTATCTTTATTTTCGGATTCACTCTTAATTTTATTGTTGTTTAATATTGCTTTTGACTGTGTATTTCCTTTGTCTTTTTATTTTCGTGTTTACTCTTTTAATTCTTTGTTGTGGTTGTTGTTTTAATATAGCTTGTAATGTGTATTACAAAAGCACGTACGGTCTGTGGACCCGTGTGACTGTTGAAATTCTATGTATGATATTGCTATGTTAATAAATACACTTATTCATTCATTCATACTTATAAGTAGAAGGGAACTAAGCTAAAACGATAGAGGCTATCACCATGCGATTGTCATTCAAATTCGTTCTTTGGATGACCAGGAGTAAAACAAGAGAAACACGGACGACTTCCCGTTTGAGAAAAGTATAGTATTTTAGAATTGAAAATAATAACAAGGAATATCTCGGAAACGGTTAAATTCATAACAAAAATGTAAAGGCCATAAATTGTGTGTTTTGACAAGATCTACTTTTCTGTGCATTAAGGCTTTCTGTACTCCTACGTTTGACCAGTAGTGCAAAAATCATTTGCAATGAAGAGGTGTTCAGAGGCAATTCCCAGACAATTCAAGATAAACTTTTTATTTTCATGTATATATCTTTAATATAACTCCATGGCCTAGCGCTCGGCCGTTGCGTCCTCCATCTCGGTCCACGAGAGACGTCATGGATGGGGTGCAGTATTGGGGACAGAGATGTGGTCAGCGTTTGGAACCCGCCCGGCCAGGTATTGCGGTCTTCACGGCCTAGCGCTCGGCCGCTGCGTCCTCCATCTCGGTCCACGAGAGACGTCATGGATGGGGTGCAGTATTGGGGGCAGAGATGTGATCAGCGTTTGGAACCCGCCCGGCCAGGTATTGCGGTCTTCACGGCCTAGAGCTCGGCCGCTGCGTCCCCCATCTCGGTCCACGAGAGACGTCGTGGATGGGGTGCAGTATTGGGGGCAGAGATGTGGTCAGCGTTTGGAACCCGCCCGGCCAGGTATTGCGGTCTTCACGGCCTAGCGCTCGGCCGCTGCGTTCTCCATCTCGGTCCACGAGAGACGTCATGGATGGGGTGCAGTATTGGGGGCAGAGATGTGGTCAGCGTTTCGAGCCCGCCCGGCCAGGTATTGCGGTCTTCACGGCCTACAACTGGTACTTCTCCATCAAGTAGTCCTCAATTGGCCCCCCAGGGACCTCACGCGGCTTAGTGCATCCCGGTCCAGATCTCCCAGCGGGGGAAACATCCCCACTCCGGTACTGGGAATCGAACCCACGTCTCTTGGCAAGCAGCTGCGAACCACCGCGCTAAGGAGACGACTATCTTTAATATACGGCATTTTAATCAAAATTGTTAGAGACATTTTTGAGAAAAAATAAATAATTGAAAAATCTTTCATATAAAGGGTAATATTGGAGTGGGGGAAGTTCTTGAAAATCTTTGAGTCGCATCCTTGGGAGATACTGAAATTAAATATCAAGTTTGGTAGAGCTTCTTAAAATACACAATTTATGTCATATACTTCTTTTTCCTGGAGTTGACCGTTTTTAGATATTCCTTATTATAATTTTCAGTTTCAAAAAACTTTAACTTTTCACCTGGCCACGGAAAAAACGGATTTTAATCCCATAGCAACCACAGTTTAAAACATGTGACTGTCGGTTTAACCTAGTGGACTCCCTTATTTCCCCCTACTAAGTTAATAAGTCCGTTTCTGCTAGTGAATATCTCGATTAGAATGAAGTGAATAGAAGAATAAACTTACTAACAATAATTTGATACAGAGATGCAGAGAAAGTCATGTGAATAGTACACTTAAAATGGCATAATTGTTCACCACTGAAATACTCAAGTCGTTCTGACGAAGTTCTAATTTCATTACAGAAATAACTTAACGATTAAAAAGGTTTTAGAATGCCTTTGTATTTTAACACGAACAAAACGAAGTGAAATAAGGGAATACACAATAGTCTAGTCCTTTAAAAGCCGGTCGCCATGTAAACAGTTGAAATTTCATTCTCTTTGCTGGCATAAACAAACGAGAAACGAGAAAGATGTCTTCCCGTTTGACAAAAATTTAAGTGGCTTAAAAATGAAACCAATGATCAGGAATACAAGTCTACAAAAAGTGTATATTACATAAACTGTGTGTTTTAATAAGATCTACATTTTTTATGTTGTAAGTTTTTGTATATCTCCTACGGTTTGCCAGTTATACAAAAGTCATCCATAATGTAAGGGCTATTCCTATAAAATACAAGATATACATTTTATTTATCATAAAATATATAAAATGTAAGCTATTTAAATCAAAATCGTTAGATACATTTTTGAATTTTTTTTTTTTCGAAAAATGTCCCATGTAAACGGTAGATGGTGTGGGGGATTTTCTTGAACATCTTCGTGTCTATCCTTGAAAGATATTCATTTTAAATAATTGGTATTTAACCGACTTTCCATTTTTTGAGTTATGCAACCCACAGACACAAACACACACACTCGCTTGCGCAGGCGCATACGGACTTTTTTTCTAAAAATGCTTTTCTTTGAATCAGAGTGTTTCTGAACATGTATTTACGGTATCAAAACTATTCCTGCATAAGATTACTCTTCTGTGTACATCATGCTAATCGAGAAAAAGATTAATAAAAATGCCTTTATTACATAATATTTGCTAATAGATGCAAAGAAAAAAAGGGAATAAACTGGCTAAGATGATAGTCTAATATGTAAAATAACTAAAATTCTATCTTTCTGCACGGCCATGATAAAAAAAAAGGAAGAAGAAACCAAACGACGACTTTCCATTTAGAAAATAATTACTTGGAAATTTAAACCAATAATCACCAAGAACACTTCGAAAATGGTGAACTCCAAGAAAAATGTATTTGATATGAATCGCACACATTAACGAGATCTTACAGCTATGAAAAGGTATAAGAGAATAAAGAGGTTTTCAGAGATAATTTCCAGAACATGCAAAATAAGTATTTCATTTTTATGTAAATATCTTCAATATACAGTATGTTCAAGGTCGATGAGGTCATTTTTGCCTATAAGGAAGATTTGGGGTGAGGAAACATTTACCTGAACATTTTTGTCCCATCGTTGGAAGATGCAGAATTTAAAAGTCAAGTTTGATATTTAACTTTTTTTTTTTTTACATCCTTAAACCTGCTGAATGGAATTGATGAGATGATGCACAAATGATCCCTGGTGTCCTTAGAGCTTAGAGTTACTTGGCATTTGTCAGGATAATGAAAAATCCCGAAACAGAACTTATCCGGGTAACACGCCCTAACCGAGATTCGAAGCCGGGACCTCTTGCATGTGAGGCAGATATGCCACTTTCATTTTTGATGTATGGCGTTTTCACACATCTATTTATACACGCTTGGGCCTTTTTGAAAAAAATGGCCTTTTTAGATTCAGATGACCTCAAAACATGCCTTTCAGGTGAGATTTCGATATGGAATTTTTGAGTGGTATACAATACTTCTCCTACTTACAATAAGTTGTGCAGAAAGTAACACTTAAAGACAAGTAATTTAAAATGTTTGTCGATTATCTGACAGCCTGCACATAAACGATAAAAATGTTTCAGCTTTGTAAAATTTTCCTTTCAAAATATTAAGTTTGACCATTGCGATGTATTTTTGCTTTCTCTAGCACTTATGTACGTCTACAGAATCTTCCAAGGGTGCGACATGAATATTTTAAGGAAAATCCTAGCATTTTGTCTGTCTTTTGTTTACTTCTATCAAGCAAAGATAAACCGAATTTCAATTGTTTTCATTGTTATCGGCTTTTAAAAGATTTAACAATTGGTTTGGCTTAGTGCATTCACTTATTTCCCTTCTACTTAAAATGAAGCAATTAATACCATTAATTCTGCTAACGTTTATCTTGATTAGCATTAGGTATATAAAAGAATAATCTTTCGTAAGAAAAGTTTGTTGGCGGAACAGCTATAGAAAGTTATGGGAATGAAACACATAAGATTGTGTGTAGTAAGTTTTTGTCTATCTCTTACGATTTACTAGTTATTCAAAATTAAAAAAAATCATCCAGAATAAAGAAGTCTTTAGGAGCTATTCCCAGAAAGTGCAAGATATCTATTTTATTTATCATGTAAATATCTTAAATATAGGAGACCTCAATCAAAATATTTTGATCCATTTTTGAAAAACTCTAAATTTTCGAAATTGCTTTCATGTAAAGGATAGTTAGGGGTGGGGGAGTTTTCTTGAAAATCTTCGTGTCACATCCTTGGGAGATACTGAACTTAAATATCAAGTTGGATGTTTAACAGATTTTTAGTTTTTGATCTATTGTGTCCACAGACACACATACACACACGGATCTTTTTCTAAAAACATTCCAGAATCAGAGGGCCCCAAAACATATATTTTCGGTGAAATTTCGGTATCGAATTTTTAGGTGCAATATAGTACTTTATCTATTCACTATGTAAATAGTACGTGTAGAGAAAGTAAAATTTTTATGTATTACACTCACATGACTTTGTCTATCTGTTCTACTTTTTTCTTGTAAAAGATAAGCATTAGCAGAATGTGGTTACTACTTAGTTCCTTATCAAAAGAAGGAAACCAAAGGACTGCGCTATGCTAAAGTGGTAGTCAAATGTTTTAAAAGCTATCGCTATGCGATTGTCTTTGAAATTCATTTCTTTGCTTAGCCAAGAGTAGAACAAAAGAAAAAACTGATACTTCCTATCTGAGAAAAGTATAAGTATGTAAAACTGAAACCAATAACAAGGAATATCTTCGGAACGGTCAAATCTACAACAAAAATGCATATAAATTGTGTGTTTTAACGAAATCTTTTTTTGTGTAGTAAGTTTTTCTCTATCTCTTGCGGTTTAATCGTTATGCAAAATTCTGCAAAAATCAACCAGAATGAAGTGCTTGAGAAGGTATAGTGTTCACCTAAAAATTAGATGCCCAAATTATATCGGAAGTAATTGTTTTAAGGTACCCGAGACAGAAAAAAAATGTTTAGAAAGAAGTTCGGTCTTTCTGTGTGTGTCTATCTATTTATCTGTGGACTGCATAGGTCAAAAACGAAAAGACTGTTAAAATACAAACTTGGTATTTATATTTAGTACATTTACAATTTACATCAAAAAGTTTTGGAAAATTTTGTTTTTCTCAAAAATGCCTCTAACGATTTTGATTAATATATTCCGTATTTTAAATATATTTACATCACAAATAAAATATATATTTTGAACTTCCTGGGAGTAGCCTCTGAAGACCATTTTATTCTGGATGATCTTTTGGGAATTTTCCATAACGGTTAAACCGTAAGAGATAGATAATACTCCTTAAAACACATCATTAATATTGTATACTTTTTTTTTTTTTTTTTTTTTTTTTTTAGATTTTTCCATTTTGAGACATTCCTTGTTATTGTTTTAAGTTTTAATTTACTTAACTTTTCTCAAACGTGACCATGCAAAGCGAATCAAACCTCAATTGTTTCATATAGCGACCAGCTTTTAAAAGATTTGACTATCGCTGTAGCACAAGTATTCCCTTATTGCTCATCTACTTACAAGGAAGCAATTAATAAGAGAAATTATGCTAATGTTTATCTCGATTAGCACAATGTGGATAAAAGAATAACGTTTTGAAATAACAGCTAAAGAAATTTATGTGAAAGGAACATATCAGATGTTTATAGCAATTCCAGTATTACACATTCCGCAGCTTCCAGAATTTCGTCTAAGGAACACATTTTCATTTATAATTCTTCTTGATCTTCTTCTTTCAAAGATTAGGCGTTTTAAATCACTTGTTTCGGTCTCTATTTCAACCACTGCCTGCAAGAACTACCCAAACCTCTCTTTTAGCGGATAATTAATTATTTTATTGATTTATTGTGCTTTGTAATCTTTTTCCAGTATCCATATATGGATTCCAGACGTGGTGCTTCACCGTACGTCAAACAAAAGTTTTACAAGTCTGCCAGAGAAAGGTGGAACGGAAAATACAGAACATCAGGCTACAAAATGGAAGAAACACAGAAATCAAAAGAAGCTGGAATGGAGGCCACAGCAGTATGTGCACCAAGTGGAAGTGGGGAGGCCATGAAACAAGATTGGATCACATAAGGTGGGCCCACGCGACCATTTTTCGGGACAACAGACTTGGGAAAAGAAGAGGTCACCCACTACAGAGATTTTCAGACCAACTGGTACGAGGAGCTGGAAGAAGATGATGGTCCACTGTAGCTAATGGAAGAAAGTCATCGCTGGAAGTTACAGCTACAACCAATATTATTATACTAAGAGCTAACTTGGTATTTCACTAAAGTGGAAAGACAAGTAAAATATTAATTCTTCCACGTGGGCGTTTTTATATGATCTACTTTACCTAGAGTAGGAGTTGAGTGACCTAAAGAGATTTAAGGCTAGCTTCTTTTATCTAATCTAGTATATATCATTCTGTCGACTTGATCTTTCCATTTCATTCTAATTTCTTCCGTATTATAGTTAATTGATGTTATTACTTTCTCTATACATACTTTACACATAGTGTATAGATAAGGTACTGTATTGCACCCAAAAATTCCATTCCGAAATTTCACCGGAAATATATGTTTTGAGACCTACTGAATCCAAAAAAACGTATTTTTAGAAAGATGACCGTGTGTGTGTCTGTCTGTCTATCTGTGTATATGTGTGTGTGTGTGGACGCCATAGCTCAAAAACGAAAATACCGTTAAATACCAAACTTAATTAAGTTTGGTATCGTCCAAGTTTGCGACACGAAGATTTAAAAAAAAAATCCCCCACCCCAAACTACCCTTTAAATGGAAATTTTGATTTTCTTAAAAATGGCTCTAACGATTTTGATTAAAATATCATATATTAAAGATATTTACCTGACAAATAAAATGTTTATCTTTGGCAATAACCTCTGAAGACTACTTTATTCTGGATGAATTTTACGGAATTTTGCATAACTGCTAAACTGTAAGGAATGGAAACTTAAAACACAAAAAAAAATTGTAGAGCACGTTAAACCATACAATTTATACCATATAATGTTTTTTCGTGAAGTTGGTAATTTTTTTAGATATTCTTTGTTTTTGTTTTCAGCTTTGAAAAACATAATTTTCTCATACAGGAATTTGTCAACTCCTGTCCATACAAACAAAGGAACTTCAGTCACATAGCAACCAGCTTTTGACTATCACTTTAACCTATGGTACTCCCTTATTTCGCTTCTACTAACAAGGAAGCAAGTAATAAGACTATTTCTGCTATTTTTTTCTCGATTAGATGAAGTAAGTAGAATAATTTGTTTCAGAGATGTGGAAAAAGTCATGTGAATAGAACACATCAGATTTTTTTTTAATTCCTTATTATATCCATTTTAGTAAATTTCCTTGCATATCTTATAAACTTCATTTCTGTTTCCTTGCGTTATCTTTCTTGTTTGTTATTATCCATGTTTCGGAACGAGAGTAGGCACAATCTTAACTTTAGAGCATTTCATTTGTGTTTCCTTTCTTGTCTTTCTTCACAAAGTTTTTGTATTATAGCTTGAAATCTATTAACTTTATTCTCAATGTCTTTCATACTTAGAACTAATTAACGTGGTATACTATTTTATAAATGTACTGTTATTATTATTGTTTTGAATTTGATGAGATTCTTCCTTTTAAAAATTTATTATCTTGTCTTATTTATGAGTAAAGTTAAATTGTAGTGATTTGACTTTTATGCGGGGAACACGAAGACAAAGCATATCTTGACAGTTTGCGTGCAGACAGAGGATGCTAGGAAAAAGTATCTGAGGCTTTTTTAGCTTCAAACAGGCGGAGGACGCATACAGACTCTTCATTCTTCGATGCTAAAACTGGGCAAGCTTAGACACATTCTTAACGGAATTACGTGTGCTATGAGATAAGTGATCGTGTTAATATTCTTTAGATACATTTTGGTATTTGAGAATCCATATACGTGTGAGTGTGTGTATTTGAGATTCAAGAGTGTTTTTGTTGTAAATGTTTATAGCACTTTGAATCTAAAATAGAGGTATTTCACATTTCAAATCAAGTATTTTTATAGAGCATATATGGTCTTCTGACCCCGCAATGGTATGATGCAATTCATTTAACTTTAAGCACAAATTAACAGCCACAACACCAACACCACCACCATTATTTAGTTTTAGTCCCCAGGTCGCGGGGTCAAACCCAACGAAGGGCGCTGGACTCTTTTGGGCGTAAAAGTCCTTAGCATGGCTTCCTTTGGAAGCGAGGTAAAGCCGATGATCGTAGATTTATGACATGGAAAAGAATATCAAACTCTGAGAAAAATTAAGCGATAATTCACGCCTAATATAGAATATTCCATTCTATATTAGGCGTGAATGATCGCTTAATTTTGCTCAGAGACCTCTTTATCAGGTGGAAATTAAAGGTGGTCCATAAATAAAGCTCAATTTTACCACCGCAATTGCCTTTGTTATATTAATCTTCACAGGTCTTTCGTTCCATTTTTCACCAATAATTCTTGTATTATACTGCATATATTTGTGAATTATTTATATTTCATCTGTAAATTATTTTTTCACAACTATATTATGTTAGAAGAGACAGGTAAACCTCAGTTATGTCACAAATTGTAAGTAATGCATTATACAGAGTTATTTATGTAGAACTTACACATTTCTTTCTTTAATTATTCCATTGGAAATTCAATCAATGACCCAATTTTAGCACCAAATTAAATAGAATGTTCTAGAGTTTTGCTTCCTTGTCACTAGATGCGCAGATGTTTGTTTTATTCCTAATTTTATTGTTGGCAGCTGTTTCGACATTTTGTTCTTGTAGTCAACGTGAAAATGCAGTATGATGTAGAGCCGAGCTAAGGATATTTTCAACAAGATGGCGCTAGATGTCATAATTAAATGAATCCATGAACCTAATTTCAAGTTTCTTTGACGACCGGATAATTTCCAGGAACCTGTGGCCACCGAGATCTCCGGATTTGACATCGCCGGACTTCTTTCTATGGGGTTACTTAAAAGACAGGGTTTACGCCACACGTCCTCACACATTGGACGATCTGAACCCCAATATCACAAAGGAGAGTCAAGATATTGACAACAGAGTCCTCCAACGAGTGGCCAGTAACATGGAACGACAGTTGAGTTGTGCCTTATGCAAGATGGAGGACATTTTCAACATTTGATATAGACGTAAATAATCTCCCAACATTTCTCTACAATTTAGGTATAATACATTGTCACTAGCAGAACACGTTTTGAAACATTAATGAAAGAAATATGTCAGCTCTATATAAATCACTCTGGTCTGGTCTTTAGATAACAATGTTGCGCATTCAAAAATAAATTAAGTAAACAAATCCAATGTGTTCCAATCCCATGATTTTCTGTAGCCATTCTACAACACCCCATTCTTACAACACCTGATCCATCTCTTTATTTTGTGTTAATCAAAATAAACAGATGATAGCAAAAATGTTCGTATCAATTATTTCCTCATAAGTAGAAGGTAAATAAGGGAATACATTAGGTTAAAGCATTGGTAAAATCTTTGAAAAACTGTTGCTATGTGATTGAAATTTACTTACTTGCATGGCCAGGAGTAGACAAATTCCCGCATAAGAAAACTTTAAATACTTTAAAGCCAAATTCAATAACAAGGGCTATCTCGAAATGGTCAACTGCACCATAAAATATATGTTACATAGCTTGTGTGTTTTAATAAGATCTATATTTTTTGTGTATCAAGTTTTTGTCTGTTACGGTTAACCAGTTATTCAGAAGTCATCCAGTATGAAGAAATCTTCAGAGGGCATTTTCAGAAAATTTAAGATATGCATTTTGTTTGCCATGTAAATATCTTTGATATACGATCTTCTAATCAAAATCGTTAGAACTAATTTTGAGAAAGTCAACATTTTGAAAATTGTCTCATGTAAAGGGTAGTTTGGTGTGAGGGAATTTTCCTCAATACCTTCGCGTCGCATCCTAGGAATATATTGAACTTAAATACCAAATTTGGTATTTTACAGACTTTTCGTTTTTGAATTATCGTGTTCATAGACTCACAGACACCCACACAAACACATAGGAGCTTTTTCTAAAAATCTGATGTGCTCCATTCACACGACTTTCTTTACTTCTCTGTAACAAATTATTGTTAATAAGCTTATTCTTCTATTTACTTCATGCTAACCGAGATAAACATTAGCAGAAACGGTCTCATACTTAGTTCCTTATAGGTAGAAGAGAAATAAAAGGACACAACCGACGGTCAAATGCTCTAAAATGTGGTTGCTATGGTATAGAAATCCGATTCCTTGTGTGGTCAGATGTTGGTTGACAAGTTCCCATATGAGAAATGTATTAAGTATTTTAAAATTGAAATTAATAACAACACATATCTTAAAAACGGTCAAATCCAGTGAAAAAATGCATATAAATTTTGTTTTAACAAGCTCTACATAATTTGTGTATTAAGCTTTTGTCCATTTCTTACGGTTTACTGGTTATGCAAAATTCCGCAAAATTCATTCAGAATAAATATGTATTCAGAGAACATTCTCAGAAAATTCAAGATATATATTTTATTTGTCCTGTAAATATCTTAAATATACATATTTTTATCAAAATTGTTATAACCATTTTCGAGAAAATCAAAATTTTCTAAACAGACAGCATAGCTCAGCTTTTTCTGAAAATGCTCTTTTTTTGGATTCAGGGGGTCCTAAAACATATGAAATCTCGGTATAGAACTTTTGGGTGGAATACAATACTTTGACTATACAGTATGTACATCGTACGTGTAGAGAAAGTAAAATTACTTTGTATTTCTGTTGAAATTCGGTATCGAATATTCGGGTGGAATACAATATATTCTCTATTTACTATGTACATTGTACATACGTGCTAGAGAGTGAACTTGTAAAATATGTAACAGGTTGCCAACCTCTTCAATTAAACGAAATAAAATTTGCTTAGGCTCTCCGTTTGATAGAGTTTGTGTTTCAAACAAAAGGTTTTAACCTCTCACTATGCCAGAAGTGTCTGAAATAAAAAGTATAGGAAGACAGAATGCCATTGTTAGTAGTGGAGTTGAAGGGAGCTCAGGAAAGTTAAGAATTACTTAGGCCCTTTTTCAAGGCAGCGAGCAAGTGCGACACGAAGAGCACTTGAGATTAAGGCCCCCCTTTCCTACAAAAGCTTAGACAGCAAGGAGCAGATCGATGGTTCTCCCGCAAGGCTATGTTATTTACACCGTTGTGAGTGCTGGCGCCTGGAATCCACTCCATATTTTACCAAAACAGCGCGCAAACATTCAACGCTCTTTCCAGCGCGTTATGAGACCTGCGGTATAGCCAAAATACCTGCCTGAATTTATGATCAACACGTCCTTGATTTGCTGTTAATGCAAAAAGTAACACAGTAAAAACTGGACTTTATTTATTTACTTTTACAACTTATCCAATTATTAAAACAAAAAATCTGATGTGTACCATTCACATGACTTTCTCTACATCGCTGCAACAAATTATTCTTAATGTTTCTATTTATTCATCAATTGAGAAAAAATTAGCAGAAATAGTCTTATTACTTGCTTCCTTGGAAGTAGGAGCGAAATAAGGGAGTACCATAGGTTAAAGTGATAGTCAAAAGCTGGTTGCTATGTACGATATTTTAATCAAAATCGTTACAGCCATTTTTTAGAAAATCAAAATTTTCGAAAAAAGTTCCATGTAAAGGGTAGTTTGGGGTGGTGGGATTTTCTCAACATTTTCGTGGCGCATCCCTGGAAGATACTAAACTTAAATACCAACAGACACACGAACACACACACACACACACACACACACGCGGACCTTTTTCTGAAAATAATATTTTTGGATACAGGGGAACCTAAAACATATATTTCCGGTGAAATCTCGGTATCGAATTTTTTGGTGGAGTGCAATAGCTTCTCTATACACTATGTACATAGTGCGTATAGAGAAAGTAAAAATTAGCAGAAATAGTCTTATTACTTCTTTCTTGTAAGTAGAAGCGAAATAAGGGAGCACCATAGGTTAAAGTAATGGTCAAAATCTGGTTGCTATGTGACTGAAGTTCCTTTGTTTTACGTAAGGACAGGAGTTGACAAATTCCTGTATGACAAAAGTATAAGTTTTTTAAGGCTGAAACCATTAACTACTGGATTAAATAAATTAGTTAATATACCAGCATTATAAGATGTTTACATTCTGATAATAAATAACTAAACAGTAAGAAACCATTCCTAAACTATACCTTCCCAATAAAATTCTAATTAAATTAGGACCAATAATTAAAAAAATATTGATAATAAAAATATTAAAACTCAAAAAATAAAAAGATTTAATGTGACATCCCCTATTATGTAATCCTCTAAGAACATCTGTAATTCGATCAACTCCACGAAAAAATGTAGGTTTTATCGTGATCTACATTTTTTGTGTGGTAAGTTTCTGTCTTTCTCTTAAGGCTTACCAGTTATGCAAATTCCAATAAAAATTATCCAGAATAAAGAGACCTTAAGAGCCTATTCGCAGAAAATTCAAGATATTAATTTTATTTTGCATGTATATATCTTAAATATAGGAAATTTTAATCAATATCTTTAAAGATATTTTTTAGAAAATCAAAATTTTCGAAATTTTCTCCATGTAAAGGTAGTTTGGGGTGAGAGGATTTTCTTGAAAATCTTCGTGTCGCATTCTTAGAAGATACTAAACTTAAATACCAAATTAGGTATTTAATTATGCTGCCCACAGACACACACAGAGATCTTTTTCCAAAAATGATTTTTTTTTGGATTAAGGGGGACCCAAAACATGTATTTCCAGTGAAATCTCGGTAACAAATTTTTGGGTGCAATTACAAGACCTGAAATAAACATAAAAATAATAAAAAATAAAATATGATGTGTTCCATTCACATGACTTTCTCTACATCTCTGCAGCAATTTATTCTATTTACTTCATCTAATGGAGAAAAAATTAGCAGAAATAGTCTTATTACTTGCTTCCTTGTAAGTAGAAGCGAAATAAGGGAGTACCATAGGTTAAAGTGACAGTCAAAACCTGGTTGCTATGTGACTGAAGCTCCTTTGTTTTCATGGACAGGGGTTGACAAATTCCTGTATGAGAAAAGTATGCTTTTCAAAGCTGAAACCAAAAACAAGAAATATCTCAAAAAAAGATGAACTCCACGAAAAAAAATTATATAACATAAATTGGGTGTTTTAACATGCTCTTCAATTATTGGTTTTAAGTTTTCGTCCATCTATTACGGTTTAGCAGTTATGCAAAATTCCGTAAAATTTATCCAGAATAAAGTAGGCTTCAGAGGCTATTCCCAGAAAATTCAAGATATACATTTTATTTGGCAAGTAAATAACTTAAATTTAAGAGATTATAATCAAAATCGTTAG
Source organism: Hymenopus coronatus (assembly GCA_030762935.1). Classification (NCBI taxonomy): domain Eukaryota; kingdom Metazoa; phylum Arthropoda; class Insecta; order Mantodea; family Hymenopodidae; genus Hymenopus; species Hymenopus coronatus. Next base: position 102,288,832 of record CM060898.1, on the reverse strand, counting down.
TGCCATTTTTAAGAAAATCAACATTTTCAAATTTTTTTCCATGTAAAGGGTAGTTTGGAATGGGGGGGATTTCCTTGAAAATCTACGTGTCGCATCCTTGGAAGATACCAAAGACCACCTAGACCACCTAGACGGCCCGGGTTCGATCCCAACCGACCGCATGTGAGATTTGTGGTGGACAAAACGGCGCCGGGGCGGGTTTTCTCCGGGTTCTCCGGTTCTACTGCGTCGCATTCCACCGGTGCTCCATTTTCATTCATGTATCATCAGTGTCACCGCCTGCGTTGCCATGAGTAGTTAAAGTGGGCGTTAAACACTACCAAAAAATGCCTACACACATACAGACACGGACGTTTTTCTAAAAATGATTTTTTGGATTCAGGGTGTCTCAAAACATGTAATTCCGGTGAAATCTCGGCATACAATTTTTGGGTGCATTACAATACTTTCTCTATACACTATCTACATAGTACGTGTAGAGAAAGTAAAAAGGGAAACCCTCCATCCAAAATATTAAATATTTTTCGAAGTATCCGTTTTACTCAAAACTGCCTCTAAAATTGTTATTTAAATACCAGATATTTGTGTAACACAATTTTTAACATCAATTTTCTGGGAATGGACTGTGGGGCCTCTTCATTCAGAAGGAATATTTTATATATACCTAGGATCTTTCAAATAATGGGGAAACAATTACAAAAATATCCTCCATTCTCTTGTTCAACGTACATCATTCTTTCTGTGACTCCATGCATAGCATTTTGTAGATGGCATCTTACAATGTTAGGAATTTCTTGAGAGATAGCTTCATTCAGTTGCTATCGGTTGCTGTATCAGAAAACTCGTTCTTTAATATAACCCCAAACCAAAAGTTAGTCGGATTGATATCTGGAGATCGCAGCCGTCTCTTTTTGCTTTCTCTACGCGTACTATGTACATAGTGAATAGAGAAGGTATTGTATTGCAACCAAAAATTTGATACCGAGATTTCCCTGGAAATACATGTTTTGGGTCCCCCTGAATCCAAAAAAAAACATTTTTGGAAAAAGGTCCTGTGTGTGTGTGTGTGTGTGTGTGTGTCTGTAGACAGCATATCTCAAAAACGAAAAGACCGTTGAATACCAAACTTGGTATTTAAGTTTGGTATTTTCCAAGGTTGCGACACGAAGATTTTCAAGAAAATCCACCCCCACCCCCAACTACCCTTTACATGGATCTTTTTTGAAAATTTATATGTTCTTAAAAATTGCTCTAACGATTTTGATTACAATATCGTATATTAAAGATATTTACCTGACAAATAAAATGTATATATTGAATTTTCTGGGAATAAACTCTGAAGACTACTTTATTCTGGATGAATTTCACGGAATTTTGCATAACTGCTAAACCGTAAGAGATGGGCAAAAACTTAACACACAAAGAGTGTAGAGCACGTTAAAATTTACAATTTATGTTATATACATTTTTTTCGTGGAGTTGATCTTTTTTGACATATTCCTTGTTTTTGGTTTCAGCTATGAAATTCCTCATACAGGAATTTGTCAACTCCTATCCATACAAACAAAGGAATTTCAGTCACATAGCAACCAACTTTTGATCATTAGTTTAGCTTGTAGTACTCCCTTATTTCCCTTCTGTTTACAAGGAAGCAGGTAATAAGACTATTTGTGCTAATTTTTTTCTCGATTAGCATGAAGTAAATAGAAGTATAAGCTTTTTAATAAAATTTGTTGCAGAGAGGTAGAGAAAGTCATGTGAATGGAACACATAAGATTTTTTGGGAAATATCTACTATAAAAATAAGATGTATGTATCACTGAATTTTATGGCCCCAATGTGATTTCTTTGTAGTTCTAAGACGATTAATCTGTCTTAGGGCGGCTTGGCAAAGTTAGAGATTTCTCGATCGAATCCCCAAAGTAAAAGTAATGAACACACTTGTACATTATCACCCTGAAAATGCCAATTCACATTCCTTACAGTTGGTTGGGTTATAGCTGCTATTTAGTGTTAAAGAAGCACGTGTAAACACTCGGATACTCCAGAAAAAAATGCTTGAACCGTTTCTAAACTGTTTTAAAAACTCTCAGTTATCCATAAAAACAAAGAGTTGCTGAAATGTTCTAATTAACTCTCTGTCTTCTCTCCATTATTGCAGAAAATTCAACGTGAGCTACTTAACCTCGTCATGTCATTAGCCAATGAAAACTTGAAGAGCTCTACCGGTATTTGGCGTGTGCACATACTGGCCAGTGGAGGACTGGCGTGAGCCAACTTCCTTTTACCCCTCTTGGTTATCATCGGAGACGGTGAATGGGCCGGGCCGCGCTCATTGAAAGAGGTAAAACGAAGGTTGCTTCACTGGCGGGTTTTAACTAGGCTCTGCTCTCTCAGCGGGCGACTAGTTCCTGCTCCTGGCTCCTGGCTCCTGGCTCCTGGCTCCTCAGTTATTTTAAACATTGATCAAGAATTTATAGCGAATTCTCTCAGTTATTGCACACATTGTTCAAGAATATAAGTAAAGTCTGTCAGTAAACCAAAAATAGCTCAAGAAATTCAAGTAAAATCTCTCAGTCCATAAATGTTTCAGAAAATGCAAATAAAATCTCTCAATTATTTCATAAACTGTTCAAGAAGATCAGTGAAATGCATCACTTATTACTGAACTGCTCAAAAAGTTCAAGTGAAATCTCTCCATCAATCCAAAAATTTCTGAAAAATTTAACTAAAATCTATAGTTATTCCAGAAACCGCTCAAGTATTTTTAATTACCTCTTCATATTCCAGAAAAATAATCTAAACTAGGCAAGAAATTGAAATGAACACCTGCACATATGCTATTGTAGTTATTCCAGAAAAATAAACTTGAACTGCTCAAGAAGTGCTCCTGAACATATTAGCTATTACAAAAAAGTGTTTTCATACTCAAGAAGTTCCTTCGCCTTTCCCACAGCAAAAATACACTTAAATTACCAAAAAAGTCTAGCGAACCTGAGAGTCACTCCATAGATAAAGGTTGACTGCTCAAGAAAGTTAATGAACCTTCCAGAAAAAGCTTGTACCCGTCAAGAACTTCTAGTGAATTCTCTCAATTATTCCAAAAAAAAACAACTTAAATTGTCCAAGAGGATACAATAGAGTCTTCCAGTTAAACCAAAAATATTACTGAACCACTTAAGAACGTTCAGCGAGTTCTCCTTACTGTCCAGTAAAAATAATCTTAAATTTCTCTAAAAATATGTGGTGAATTCTCCCGGTTATTATAGAAAAAAAAGCCCCAAGTACTCTGGAAGTTATAGCGAGATTTTTCAGTAAACCTTAAAAAATTAAGCTTTCTAGTGAACTTGCTCAAATATTTTGAAAAAAAAATCATAGAACTGTTTAAGATATTCACAGGCTTCACAAAGCATATTCAATATATACCTTCTCTTTTTCATTAAACCATCTTTGTGTATTATACAAAATGTAAAGCGGAGAAGTGTTTGAGAAATTAAAAAATAATTTGTAAATTAAAGAACATTTTGGAGTGAGTATATTTTTATGGAAATCTTGTTTTCATGCTTAAAAATGTTTGAGTAAAATTGTATTTGGTGTTCATCGATCTTGTGTTTGTGAATTATGTTATTCACCGATACTGACACGAGCATGTAGGTAAAATTGTAGTTTTTCTACCATGTACAGTGTACATAGAAGGTATTATAGTCAACCTAAAAACTCAATATTGAGATGATGCCGGAAATATAGGTTTTGGAGTTCCCTGAATAAAACAAATATTTTAAAAAATGTCCGTGTGTGTTGTAAACGATAAAATCAAAACGAAATATCCGTTAAATGTCAAAATTCATATTAAAGTGGTATTGAAACGATGGTTTTCAGGAAAATGTTTCACCTCAAACTACCCTTTACATGAAAAATGTTTCGAACATTTTGAGTTTCTCAAAATGGTTCTAAAGATTTTGATTAAAATCCCAAATATTAAAGATATTCATACGGCAAACAAAATGTTATCTTGAATTTTTTCGAAATAGCCTCAGAAGCCCTTTTCATTCTGGTGTAACCAGTAAACCATAAGAGATAGACCTAATCTTACTACACAAAATATAGATCTCGTAAAAATGCACAATTTATGTCATATACATTATTTTTCGAGGAGTTAACAATTTCCGAGATATTCCTATGTTAGGTTTTAAAATGTCCAAAAAATAGCGATTGCTGTTAAAAGATTGTACTGTTGCTTTAGCTGAGTGTATTCTTTATTCACCTTCTACTTTGGAACTAAGAAATAAAACAATTTCTGCTAATGCTTACCTCAATTGGCATGAAATATAGAGAGGATAAAGAACTCGTAACAGTAGTTCATAGCAGAATAGGTAGAGAAAGTCCTGTGAATTGGTCATCTTTACTTTCTCTATATGCACTGTGTACATAGTGTATAGAGAAGGTATTACACTCCACTCAAAAATTCGATACCGAGATTTCACCGGAAATATATGTTTTAGGTTCCCTGTAACCAAAATAATCTGTGTACCATTCACATGACTTTCTCTATATCCCTGCAACAAATTATTCTTAAAAAACTTATACTTCTATTTACTTTATGCTAATCAGAAAAATTGAGCTTCCTTGTAAGTAGAAGCGAAATAAGGGACTACCATAGGTTAAAATGATAGTCAAAAGCTGCTTGCTATGTCAATGAAGTTCCTTTGTTTATATGCATAGGAGTTGACAAGTTCCTGTATGAGAAAAATATAAGTTTTTCATGGCAGAAACCAAAAGTAAAGAATGTCTCAAAAACGACGAACTCACGAAAAAATGTATATAACATAAATTGTGTGTTTTAAGGTGCTCTACATTTTTTGAGTAGTAAGTTTTTGTCCATCTCTTACGGTTTAGCAGTTATTCAAAGTTCAGTAAAATTCATCCAGAATAAACTACTCTTCAGAAGCTATTCCCAGAAAATTCAAGATATACCTTTTATTTGTCAGGCAAATAACTTTAATATACGAAATTTTAATCAAAATTGTTATAGCCATTTTTGAGAAAATCAAAATTTTCGAAAAAAGTTCCATGTAAAGGGTAGTTTGGGGTGGGGGGATTTTTCTCAAAATCTTCATGTCGCATCCCTGGAAGATACTAAACTTAAATACCAAGTTTCGTATTTTACCGACTTTTCGTTTTTGAGTTATCGTGTTCACAGACACACGGACACACACGGACCTTTTTCTGAAAATACTTTTTTTGGATACAGAGGACCCTAAAACATATATTTCCGGTGAAATCTCGGTATCGATTTTTTTGAGTACAATACCTTCTCTTTACACTATGTATATAGTACGTATAGAGAAAATAAAAAGTATTTTTACAAAAAGGTCCGTGTTTGTGTGTGTGTGTGGGTGTGTGTGTCCGTGTGACCGTGTGTCTGAGAACACGATAACTCAAAAACGAAAAATCGGTAAAATACCAGACTTGGTATATAAGTTTAGTATCTTTCAAGGATGCGACACGAAGAATCCTCCCACCCCAAGCTACCCTTTATATGGAACTTTTTCGAAAATTTTGATTTTCTTAAAAATGGCTCTAACGATTTTGATTAAAATACCGTATAATAAAGATATTTACCTAACAAATAGAATATATATCTTGAATTATCTGGGAATAGCCTCTGAAGACTACTTTATTCTGGATGAATTTTACGGAACTTTGCATAATTGCTAAATGGTAAGAGATGGACGAAAACTTAACACACACAAAATGTAGAGCACGTTAAAACACACAATTTATGTTATATATATTTTTTATTTCTTGGAGTTGGTCGTTTTTGTGATATTCCTTGATTTTGGTTTTGCCTTGAAAAACATAGTTTTGTCATACAGGAATTTGCCAACTCCTGTCCATACAAACAAAGGAACTTTAGTGACATAGCAACCATCTTTTGACAATCACTTTAACCTATAGTACTCCCTTATTTGGCTTCTACTTACAAGGAAGCAAGTAATAAGATTATTTCTGCTAATTTTTACTCGATTAGCATGAAGTAAATAGAGGCACGGGCTTTTTAACAATAATTTGTTGCAGAGATGTAGAGAAAGTCATGTGAATGGAACACATCAGATTTTTTAACTTCCTCCAGGTGATAGAGAAGGTAGAAAAGTTGTTATAATACTCCTTGAGAAACTCACGTAAATCTGAAGTATGTTTTTTTTTTAACCTTCCTTCTTTTACATCTCTAATGGCAGCGCTTTCTTTGTCTTGAGAGTAAATGTTTGCTTTCTTATATTGCATTATTAAGGCTCATCTACGAAAGAAGAATCTTAGTGTTTATTTTATACCTTTAATGCGAATTCTCTTTAGTGAGAATGCTGAAATGATCTCTTTCACAGAGCTTAAGCATTTTCTTTCTTTAGCTGTTCTCGAAAACGCACTTGTACCTGCTTACAGACAAGAAATGTAACGTTTCTTAATGTTTCATTTGGAGGGTTTAAGGTGGAAGTTTTCTTTAAGTTAAACGTGTTAGAATTATTACATTAATTTCAGTTAGAAATCACAACATTTTATGTTGAAGGATGCTTAAGTTATATAATATAACATTTTAATGAATACCTTATTCGAATTTTATAAACATATATATAATTTGTTGATAATACAGTTGCAGAAGTGTGTGTGTGTGTGTTTGTGTGTGTAAGTGTGTGTACATTACGGAGGGATATTCTGCACTGCAGCTGTGGGCTTATTGTACTTTCATTTTTTACTTTCTCTACACGTACAATGTACATAGTGTATAGAGAAGGTATTGTAATGCATCCAAAAATTCGATGCCGATATTTCACCGGAAATACATGTTTTGGGTTCCCCTGAATCCAAAAAAAAACATTTCTGTTAAAAGGTCCATGTGTGTGCGTGCGAACAGCATAGCTCAAAAACGAAAAGACCGTTAAATACTAAGCTTGGGATTTAAGTTTGGTATCTTGCAAGGATGCGACGAAAATTTTCAAGAAAATCCCCCCACCCCCAACTAGCCTTTACATGGAACTTTTTTCGAACATTTTGGTTTTCTCAAAAATGGCTCTAATGATTTTGATTAAAATACCGTATATTAAAGATATTTACTCAACAAACAAGATGTATATTTTGAATTTTCTGGGAATAGCCTCTGAAGACCTCTTTATTCTGGATGAATTTTGGTGAATTTTGCATAACTAGTAAACCGTGAGAAGCGGACAAAAACTTAGTACACAAAAAATGTAGATCTCGTTGAAACACACAATATATGTCATCATTTTTTTCGTCGAGCTAAAGATTTTTTAGATATTCCTTGTTATTTGTTCCAGTTTTAAAAAACACCGTTTTACATAAGGGAATTTTGAACTCCTGGCAATGCAATGAAACATTCTTAGAGAATGAAAAAGTGTACTACCGACGGATCTTATATAATTGACAAAAATATTTTAAATACTCTTTTACTCGCGGATGACCAGTTAATTATCCAGGATAGTGAAAATAACTTACAAAAGGCCATACACAAATTAAATAAATGTTGGGAATATAATTTAAAAACACTATTAAAAGGATAAAAGTAATGGCTTTCAGAGGAAAATATTCAGTTGGAAGTAAAATAATAATAAACAAGTGAGCCATTTTAAATACCTAGGCTACGTTATCACTTACGGTTATGAGAAAGATGTGAATATTAAAATCCACTCTTTATGTGGTACAATTGCCAAAAACTTAAAGAATAAAAGGGAAAGAAACAAAATTAAAATTCTATGTATAAGACAATAACTGTTCTATAAGGTTGTGAAGTATGAACCGTGAAGAAAAATGGCATTAATAAAATACAGTCAGAGGAAATGAAGTTTATCAGAAGAGTAAAAGGATCAACAAGATTGGATAGATATACAAATGATGATATAAGTAATGAATTATATCTGCTTCCAATTATAAAAAATCTTATGTGTTCCATTCATATGACTACTCTTCATCTCTGCAACAAATTATTGTTAAAAAGCTAGTGCTTCTATTTACTTCATGGTAATCGAGAAAAAATTAGCAAAAAAAGTCTTATTACTTGCTTCCTTGTAAGTAGGAACGAAATAAGGAAGTACCATAGGTTAAAGTAATAGTCAAAAGCTGGTTGCTATGTGACTGAAGCTCCTTTGTTTGTATGGACAGGAGTTGACAAATTCCTGTATGAGAAAAGTACAAGTTTTTTAAACCTGAAACCAAAAGCAAGAAATATCTAAAAAAGGATAGACTCCACAAAAAAAAAAAGAAAATTATATAACATAAATTGTGTGTTTTAATGTGCTCTATACTTTGTGAGTGGCAAGTGTTTGTCTATCTCTTACGGTTTAGCAGTTATGCAAAATTCTGTAAACTTCACCCAGAATAAGGTAGTCTTCAGAGGCTATTCCCAGAAAAGTCAAGATATACATATTATTTGTCAGGTAAATATCTATAATATATCATATTTTAATCAAAATCGTTAGAGCCATTTTTGAGAAAATTAAAATTTTTAAAAAAAGTTCCATATAAAGGGTAGTTGGGGGTGGGGTTTTTCTTGAAAATCTTCGTGTCGCATCCTTGCAAGATGATACGTTTGGTATTTTGAGCAATGCTGTCCACAGACACACACACACGCACACAAATGGACTTTTTTCCAGAAATGCTTTTTTTGGGGGGGGGATTCAGGGGGACCCAAAACATATTTTTCCGGTGAAATCTCTCTATACACTATGTACATAGTTCGTGTAGAGAAAGTAATAAAAAGTAATACAGAATTTGTTGGTAGAACCATCTAAGGAGAATGCACAAAGAAGGACTGTCGAACAGATATTGGATTACAAGCCTCAAGGGAGCCTACTCCATGAAGAGAAGAAGAATAAGAGGAAGAAGAAGAATTCGTTAGAAAATAAAAGGTGTATAATGTAAAAGCACTATCAAGGTGAGCAAAGTTAGATAAGCATACATTATTTTGAAAAAAATAATTAAGAACTAACAGACGCGAAAATGTATTTAAGAAAAACTGCATGTTTAAGGGTTAGATTTTAAGAAACTTGTCCTTAGCTGAATAAAGAACAACCATCTGAAATTTCACATCATAATAAACGTTTTATATAACATACTTATCTTTTTCCTTTTATTAAAAACTGCACAATTTAGAAACCACGGACACATACACAGCAAACGTCCCAGGAGTATTAGTTTAATAAGCACACTTTATATGTGTCATATTTTTATTTTCTCTAGCGCATACATAGTAGGCAGAGAAGGTATGGCATTTCAACTGAAATGTTATACCGAAGTTTCACTGGAAATAGACTTTTGGGATCCCCCGAATAAAAAACTAAAAAAACAACATTTAAAAAAAAGTAGGTGTGCATCTGTGAACAAGATAATCCAAAAACTAAAATTCGATTAAACACAAGCTTGGTATTTAAGTTTAGCATCTTCCAAGGGAAATTTTCAAGAACATCCCCAATTCATACTATCCTTTACATTTGGGACATTTTGAATTCCTTAAAAAGACTAATGATTTTGATTAAAATACCGTATACTAACGATATTTACGTGAAAAAAAAATAAAATGTATAATATCTTACGTTTACTGAGAATAGCTCTTGAAGTTCTCTTCAATGTGAGTGACTTTTGTATAACTGGTAAACCGTAACATATAGACAAAAATTACGGCACAAAAATGTCGATCTCATTGAAAAACACAATTTATGTCATATACATTTTTTGCGGAGTTAAACATTTCCGAGATTTTTCTTGTTATTGACTTCAATTTAAAATACTTCAACTTTTTTCAAACAGGGATTTGTTGCTCCACTTTCTTTTGTTTAACCTAATGTATCCCTTTATTTTCCTTCTGCCTGTAAGCAATAAGATCTTGATTTGCATGAGGTAGATTGAAAACTATAAGCTTTCTTAGAAAAGGTTTGTTGCAGAATATGTAGAGAAAGTGATAGTATCCAGAATTTGACGCAGAGTTTTGCCATAGAACTGTCAACTGCGATCTAGGGAACTGGGCCGCTCCTATGTATGCTTGAGGTGCCTATATATGAGCCATACATTAAGGTGGTAAGGGTTTACTAAACTAACCCCTTTCCCATTCATGCCTTCAGCTATTCCAGCCAGACATTTGCTTGGTATATCGTTTTTTCATAATGGAGACGTGAACCAGATGCTGCAGTCCAACACAGTTTTAGATTCGTTGAGAAAACATAATCAATTCCGTTTTACAAATTGTGACTCTATAAGAAGGAAAGATAGAATGAGAGTAAACAGGTAGGTGAGCTGACAATGAGGTATGCTATCTCCAGAGAAGTTCAGAATGCCTTGCGATTTATCGGGAGAATTCGAGTCAGGTGGAAAATGACTTATCAGCATCGGTTTCGTAGCTAGGATAGAAGAGCAGCAATGGAACCGAATATTGATGGTTGGGTCCTAACCATAACACTCAATTATTTTATTCCGTATCTTTCCAGTATTGTTTCTGATTTTTAAAAAGTTTATCATCACAATTTTCCGAAAAAAAAATGCGTACTAACTGTTTCCAAGTAATGCGATTACAGTCTTTTTGTAATACCTCTAAGCTTTACGTGGTTCATTTGTGTACATTTCAAATCCTTACTACGATACTTTATTTTCATACCAATTGTGGTGTTTCTTCCGTCAGTTTAGCTCCGTTCTTAGAAATACTCCATATAACTCCGCAGTCCTATAGTCTTGCTCAATAGGGCAAGGTTCTGTTTGTTGCTATTTGTTCCTTTCAAATTACATACATAAAATACAGAATAATACTCACATAATATTAGTCTTACACCCTCTTTCTTTCGCTCCACACCAAAAGAAATTATCTCTGTTCATCGGTTTTGATTTCAGTGCCAGACGTTTGATATGCAACCAATAAGAGTCGCACACATTTAGCGAATGGCATTTAGAACATTTAAGGTAAAATACTTACGTTTTCACCCCTATCGGTCGGATAGATATGAATTAAAACAGGTGAAGGGATTCTGGCTACATTAACTGAGTGTTTCGTCTGTGGGCCTCATTCAGGAGGTCGCGGGTTCGTTCCCCGTTGCCGGCCTACCTGACCATGTTTTTTTTTTTTCGTGGGTTTCCCCAGGTCGCCAGGCAAATGCTCCGGTCCACCATTTCCTGTTCCAACCATTTCAGCGTTGAAGGATCAGGCAACGCTGTTTGGCGGGCTGTGGCTGGAAGGTAGCTTGTGCATTATAAAGAGTTATACCGTGTCGTCGGGAACACCCGATTGGGACACGCCTTTGGATTTGGCTCTCCTCTGGCGGTCCGCTGGGAGGTTCGGGGCTTATGAGCTGGACCCGAGCGGTGTCGGAAGCGTTCCAGCCGTAACCATTATCTACCCCGTCCATTCCTGCACCCGTCGTCATCCGGATCCTCACGCCCTGAGGGTCTCTCCCCTCAGACTTCCCTCCATTAAGCCTAGGTTCGGTGCTCTGCCTCGGTAACCTTTATCCTAATCCTAATTTCCTGCCAACATTAAATAAAGGAAAAAACAAAAAGCATCGGCCGTTATTTACTTTTTAGTGATCTCGTCTGTATGTCAATACACATAACAAAAAATATTTCTGTTATTAAACTAATATGATAAAAGTGCCATTAAACTGGTTGAAATTTGTATAAATATCAATGTCAATAAAACGTTAAAAATAATGCAATAATAATAATAATAATATCTGTAATGGAATTTGATTTTCAAAACCAGGACGTATATTACAAATTATTAAATTTATTGGATTTCAAAAAATGTATTGATAGTTCAACACGCATAAGGTATAAATTCCGCAAAGATAGACTTTAACCTGTATACAGGACGTGTAGAAAACGTAAAATAGAGATATGAAATTTCACACTTTGTGACATTTAAGAGTAACATAAGCAGAGATAAGGATCTAGGACGTGTAAAGAACGTAACATAGAGATATGAAATTTCATTCTCTGTTAAACTTAAGAGTAACATAAGCATAGCTAAGGCTCTAGAACGTGTAGAGAACTTAACATAGAGATATGAAATTTCACACTCTGTGAAACTTAGGAGTAACATAAGCATAGTTAAGGCTCTAGAACGTGTAGAGAACGTAACATAGAGATATGAAATTTCATTCTCTGTTAAACTTAAGAGAAACATAAGCAGAGATAATGATCTAGGACTGTAGAGAACGTAACATAGAGATATGAAATTTCATTCTCTGTTAAACTTAAGAGAAACACAAGCAGAGATAAGGCTCTAGAACGTGTAGAGAACTTAACATAGAGATATGAAATTTCACTCTCTGTTAAACTTAGGAGTAACATAAGCAGAGATAGGGATCTAGGACTGTAGAGAACTTAACATAGAGATATGAAATTTCACTCTCTGTTAAACTTAGGAGTAACATAAGCAGAGATAAGGATCTAGGACTGTAGAGAACGTAACATAGAGATATGAAATTTCACTCTCTGTTAAACTTAGGAGTAACATAAGCAGAGATAAGGATCTAGGACTGTAGAGAACGTAACATAGAGTTATGAAATTTCACTCTCTGTTAAACTTAGGAGTAACATAAGCAGAGATAAGGATCTAGGACTGTAGAGAACTTAACATAGAGATATGAAATTTCACTCTCTGTTAAACTTAGGAGTAACATAAGCATAACTAAGGCTCTAGAACGTGTAGAGTACGTAACATAGAGATATGAAATTTCACTCTCTGTTAAACTTAAGAGAAACATAAGCAGAGATAAGGATCTAGGACGTGTAGAGAACGTAACATAGAGATATGAAATTCCACTCCCTGTGAAACTTAAGAGTAACATAAGCAGAGATAATGCTCTAACCTGTAATAGTCCTCCTTGCAGTAGATGTTGCCATCACGAGCGAAGCAGGTGAGCTCAGAGTCCAAGGCGAGCTTACACTCGCAGCACTTAAGGCATGTGGAGTGCCACTGTCGGTCCACGGCGAGCAAATAATAACGATCTGTGATTCGTCCTCCACAGCCGCCGCAGATAGCGGGCTCGCCGCCTCCGGAACTAGGGCAGGGGCTAGCGGCAGTCGGCCCCATAGCGTCCCGGTCTTTGAGCATTGCTCCTCACCGGGCCACGAGCCCTACGTCTCACGCACTCCGCATTTCCTCATCGCAGCCTCCTGCAAGCAACACCATGCTCAGAAACACAGAACATGTCCCATAAAATACATATCTACACAACTCTGTAGATGTGTATGTTAACATATCTCCTGAAATATGATTTGTTACTTGACTATCTCTACCTTTAAAGATTTGAACCTTTGTGGGGATTGATTATTACTAGAGATAGGAAGTTCGTACCGTTCGCCGTTGCGAATACAGGTTGCGACCGACCGTCTCACTGCATCAAAACAAGTCATTGATAAGAAGGCACAGTGGACTGAGGTAAACAAATATGTTGTGAAGTCAACAGTACTGTTTCCAGAGAACATAAATGACTTAAAAGCACACCTATTTAAATATTAATTATGTACAACATACAAACTGTTACATATGTAAGACTGGCTCTAACTGTTTTACTTCTTTACATATGTACATTATGAAAACACCTAAGCAATATAACACGGGTTGTATTTATTGATCGAATGTAATACAATATCCAAATAATAAAATTTCTTAAATCTCTTCAGAATCTTACTAAGTAAAAACGAAAGCAGGAAGTAAACTAAATCTATACTCATCTGCAGCTGTATTACTGAAAACTACATGCACTTCTGAAAACCTCATTCTACGTTCCGACAAACAAGATTGTAATGCGAAAAGGTTCAATCCATTTTGCATGATGTGATATTTGAAATATTTTATCAGTTCCCTATCAGTATCACCAAGCAAATAGCATTTGTTTGGATCTAAAAGTGCAGTTTGTATGTGGTACACACTGAACCCTGCATTATTTTCAATCACAGTTTTCATTTTCATCTTTATTTCAGGCAGATTCAGTTCAGCCCCATCCCTCTGGACTGTAGCAGTGTGATAGTTTTGGGTAACTTTTTGAACACATTTTCAATTAATAATATGTTTCTGTGAAACTATTCTGTTATTAGACGTTTTACAGTTTGTATACTAGAACTGCGATCGGTTTCTAAATAAGCACATGGACAAGTACACTGCCAGAAAACTTACTATGGTTGTAAAATAAATTAATATTGCTCACTTTTGAACAGAACAAAAAGTTATTTTCACGCCCTCCTTTCTACTTACAGGTGTGGTTGTGTGTTATGCAGTGATAGCTGTTTTGCAGTAATGGATTGCACTCAACGTTGACCTTTGCTCGTGCAAGTAGTGCTGCATGGTGTTGTAAAGCCTAGCCGGTCTTACTCTGCATAAAGAAATCGGTACGAACTTCCTAGCTCTGATTAATACAGATGGCTTCACGGGATAGCAACCGAGTTAAATTGAAATCGGAGAAATCCAAGCTTTGGACCAACTTGACTCTGTGGTCTTCCCTATCGAAAGCTTGGTTTTCTCCGATTTCAATTTAACTCGGTTGCTATCCCGTGAAGCCATCTGTAAGTATCAAGCCATTCTTACAAAATCTTAATGCACATATCTTTAATATAGGTACAGTATTTTAATCAAAATCGTTAGATACAACGGGTTGTTTGCGATGTAAGGATTTTCATAAAAATCTTCATGTAGAATTCCTAAAAGATACGAAATACCCAGTTTGGTATTTTACCAACTTTTCGAGTTGTGTACATAGACACATTGACCCACAGATACGGATATAGTTCCAAAAATGCTTTTCTTGAATACCGGGGACCCTAAAATCTGTATTTCTGAGAATTACGGTATAAAATTTTTGGGTGGAATGCAATACCTTCTACACCTATGTCCCATTACTATGTACAGAAAGTAAAAATGTTTTCTTAGGATACAGGGGTTACTAAAAATGTGTATTTCTGGTGAAATCTCGGTATCGAATGCAATACCTTCTCTATACACCATGTACATAATATGTGTAGAGAAAGTAAAAATTGATGTGTATTATGACTTTCTCTATTTATTCTGTAAACATGTTATTCTTACAAAAGATCATTCTTTTATCTACTTCCTGCTAATCAAGATAAACATTAGCAGAAATTGTCCTCTTATTGCTTCCTTGTAAATATAACTAGGCTAAAGTGACAGTCAACTCTTTTAAAAGCTGGTTATATGATTCAAAATCGGTATTCTTTTTATGTCTAGCATTAAAAAACAAAATAAAGACTAATAACAATTTACCGTTTCAGAAAAGTTTAGAGTATTTTAAAATTGAAATCAATAACAAAGAATATTTCGGAAACGGTTAACCACGCGATAAATTCTGACGTTTCTATTCACATTACTTTCTCTACCCTTTCTGCAAACAAACCACGCTTACGAAGGAAGGGAGGATTCTGAATTTAATGAGAAATGGGATAAAAAACATAGATAAACAGTAAGAAAATAAAAGTTCGTTGTTTCACCGTAAAATAAAGAAAAATGAGCAGGAGAGGATTATGTAGATATATGTAATAAACAAGAGAGGGAAGAATTACTGTAGTTGAGGACAGGAGCAATCCTTTTGAAAGGGATGAGTATCAATGAATTAGATCGTTGTGTTTTATGCGGGGAGTAAAACAGTATTCTTCACTGTTTAACTGAATATGAAGAGGGAAGAACTTTGAGGAAAGAATTGTGATAGTTGGTAACGATAAATATTGAATGTCAAAGGAAAGAGAAGAATTAAAAAATAAAGCTTGAACATAATAGAAAACATAAACATAAAAACATAAACGCTCCCTATTTTGAGGGTCAACTTTAAAACCCCATGAAATATGGACGTTGTGGCCTCAATAGAAGTTTACACGAGTTAACACCACTGCTGATAGGCAATAATTTGTTCCGGAGGGAAATGCAGCTGCTATGACTGTGCAGTTAAAGACGGGGTCCAAATGGAGGGGGAAAATTCCTATGTATACCGTTCACATGACTTTCTCTACATCTCTGCAGCAAATTATTGTTAAAAAGCTTGTTCTCCTATCTACTTCATACTAATCAAGATAAAATCAGCTGAAATTTAATTACTAGTTGTTTAGTTCTAAGTAAAAGAGAAATAAGGGAGCACCACAGGCTAACGTGATAGTCAAACCTTTTCAACGCTGGTTGCTATGTGATTGAAGTTCCTTTGCTATATGGCCAGAAGTTTACAAATACCCGTATGAGAAAAGTATATTTTAGAACTGAAACCAATAACAAGAAATATCTCGGAAATGGTCAATTGCATGAAAAATATGTATATAATATAAATTGCTTGTTTTTAAGAGATCTACATTTTTGAGTAATAAGTTTCTTGTCTATCTCTTACGGTTTACCAGTTATGCAAAATCCAACAAACTTTACCCAGAATAAAAAGGGCTTCAGACGTTTTTCCCAGAAGGTTTAAGCTACATATGTTATTTGTAACGCAAACATCTTTAATGTAGATACGGTATGTTAATCAAAATTGTTAGAGCCATTTTTGAGAACATAACAATTTTTGAAAAATATTCCATGTAAAGTGGAATTTGTCAACTCCCAACAATGCAAAGCAACGGATATTTATCACATGGCAGCCAGCTTTAAAAAGATTTCATATACTTTAACTTATTCCGTTATTTCCGCTCTACTTACAAAAATCAAGTAATTAATACCATTTCTGTTAGTTGATCTCGATTAGTACGAAATAGAAATATAAGCTTTTTAACAATCATTTTGCAGAGATGTAGAGAAAGTCATGAAATAAATGGAACACAGATATTTTCTAATTAAAAATATGTTTTTTTTATTTGGGGAGTTTCAAACTTGTATTCCGGTAACTCAGTATTACTTTCTCTATCACTATGTTCATGTAGATAGAGAAGGTGTTGTATACCACCCAAAAATTCATGCATTAGGATATCCTGAATACAATTTTCAATAAAAGGTCCTTGTGTGTGATAGTGTGAGTGTGTGTGCCAAGACTGTGGCACGAAGATTTTCAGAAAAATCCCCCCCACACCTAGCTACCTTTTTTTGCAATAATCTCTTTTGCAAATTTTGATTTTCGCAAAAGTGTCACTAAAGATGTTGATTAAACAACCATATGTTTAATATATGACAAAAACTTATTGTATAGAAAAAGGTAGATCTCGTTAAAACGGATAATATATATCATGTACCATTTTCTTGTAGAGTTGACCATTTTCGAGATATTCTTTGTTATTGGTTTCCATTTTAAAGTGATTAACTTTTCTCAAACGGGACAGTGCAAAACGAACGGTACTTCAATTGCTTCACATAGCGACCAGCTTTTAAAATATTTGACTATCGCTTTAGCCTAGCGTATTACCGTATTATCCCTTCTACTTACAAGGAAGCAAGTAATAAGAACCGGTTCTGCTAATGTTTATCTCGACTACTATGATGCATATGAATGAATAATCTTTTGTAAGAAAAAGTTGTTAATGGAACAAATAAAGAAAGATATGTGAATGAAACACATCAGATTTTTACTTTCTCTACATAGTGTATAGAGAAGGTATTACATTCCACCGAAAAATTGGAAACCGAGATTTCACCGGAAATACATGTTTTGGGTCTCCCTGAATCCAGAAAAAGCATTTTCAGAAAAAGGTCAGTGCGTGTACGTGTGTATTCTTGTGCGTGTCTGTGTGTCTGCGGACAGCATAGGCCCGTTGACTACCATACTTGGTATTTATGTCTGATATCTTCCAAGGATGCGACACGAAGATTTTCAAGAAAATCCCCCCACCCCAAACTTTAGATGGAACTTTTTTCGAAAATGTTGATTTTCTCAAAAATGATTTAATAATCATTTAATTTTGATTTAATAATCGTATATTAAAGATATTTACCTGACAAATAAAACGTATATCTAGAATTTTCTGGGAATAGCCTCTGAAGACTATTTTATCCTGGATGCATTTTGCTGAATTTTACATAACTAGTAAAGCGTAAGAGATAGACAAAGTCTTACTGCACAAAGAGTTAGATCTCGTTAAAACACACAATTTATGTCATATACATTTTTTACATGGAGTTGACTGTTTTCAAGATATTCCTGGTTATTAGTTTCAGCTTTAAAAAAGTATACTTTTCTCATAAGGGAATTTGTTAACTCCTGTCCATACAAATAAAGGAACTTGAGTCACATAGCAACCAGCTTGAGTATCACTTCGACCTATGGTATTCCCTTATTTCCCTCCTACTTACAAGAAAGCAAGTAATGAGACTATTTCTGTTAATTTCTTCTCGATTAGCATGAAGTAAATAGAAGAATAAGTTTTTTTAACAATAATTTGTTGCAGAGGTGTAGAGAAAGTCATGTGAATAGAGCACATACTTTCTTACACCAGGGATGGGAAGTATGTTTTATGCGTATGGGGTGATAAGCATAGAGTTACATTTGTATTTGATGAAGCTTTACTGCTATATGTTTCCGTAACGATGGAGGGAGTTAAGTCTGTGATGCGTCAGAATTGCAGCTTCCCAGGCGTTATGGAACTTCTCTTCCATAAGTTTAAGAGTGCCGGGGGATTTGGTCTGGAGTGGGGGAGTTGTGAATTCAGCCTCGATCGTGTTTCATCCACAGAGTAACTACTCAAACAGAGAAATCGCTCCATTGCAGTTATACGAAATTGTGCTCTAGTGATACAACTCAATTCCCAGTATATAATGTTATTGTAACCGTATGGCGCCAATAGTCATACCACAGTCGCTACTCATTATTTCTTTCTCTAGTCCGTACGTACAATATACATAGTGGACAGAGAAGGTTTTGTATTCCACCCAAAAATTCGATGTCGAGATTTCACCAGAAATATGTGTAAGTCACCTGAGTCGGAAAAAAAACATTTTTAGAAAAATATACATGTATGTGTGTGGACAACATACCTCAAAAACGAAAACACCATTAAATACCAAACTTGTTATTTACCTTTAGTATCTTCCAAGTATGCGTCACGAAAAAGGAAATGGATTTTTATTTATGGACGCTCTTTAACTACCAGATCGTGAATACCGCATTTCGGGGGGGGGACCACGTCTCACTCCCCAATACTGCACCCCATCTATGACGTCTGTAATGGACCAAGATGCGGGACGCAGTGGTTGGGCGCTAGGCCAAGGCGCTTAATGAGCTGTGCCAAGGAGATTCTTTTAACTGCTGTGGTTCTCAACGTCCCATTCTATCCTGGGCGTGAAAGACCGATTAATTTTGCTCAGAGGACTCTTTATTAGGCTTGACTTCTAAATCTATAGCACGGGAGCAACGGCTTTACTTCCTTTCCGTTTGAAGCCATGCTAAGGATTTCTACGCCCTAAAGAATCCATCGTCCTCCGCCGGGTTTGAATCTGCGACATGCGACACGAAGATTTTCAGGACCCACCACAAACGTCCCTTACATGGAAAATGTTTTGAAACTTTTTTTTTCCCAAAAATGACTCTAAAGGTTTTGATTAAAATAGTGTGCATCAAAGACATTGACATCACAAATAAACTGTATATCTTGAATGTTCTAGGAATATCCTCTGAAGACCTCTTTATTCTTAACGAGTTTTGCAGAATTTTTCATTACTGTTAAACCGTGAGAGATAGATATAAACGTACCACACAAAAAACATTGATCCCGTTAAAACACATAATTTATGTATATATGATTTTATGTAGATCTGACCGTTTCTGACCTATTCCTTGTTATTGGTTTCAAATTTTAACTACGTAAACTTTTTTTTTTTTAAATGGGAAGTGACGCTTCGTTTCATCTCTCTTGTATTACAGTAAACCATGCAAAGCGAACCGAAAATTTCAATTGCTTCACATAGAGCAAGCTTTTAAAATATCTGACTATCGCTTTAGTCTAGTGTATTCCCTTTGTCCCTTCTATCTACAAGGAAACAAGAAATAAGACTATTTCTGCTAATGTTTACTTTGATTATTATGTCGTAGGTAAAAGAATAATCCTTCATAACGAAAACTGTTTGTGTAACAGCTGAGAAAAGCATGTGAATGAAATATATCCGATGTTTTTAGAACATACTCTCTAAAAACTTAGATTGAGCCGTGACCGAGTTCGATCCCAAGCGATAGCATGTGGGATTTGTGCCGCACAAAGCGGCGCAGTGACGGGTTTTCTAAGGGTTCTCCGGTTTCCCCGCAATCGCATTCCACCGGTGCTCTATATATCATCTGTATCATTACTATGGCGCCATATGTGATAAAAGCAGGCATTAAACACTATGAAAAAGGGAAGAGAGTAAAAATGCTCTTTTAACTTTCCCTACTACTTTCCTTATTTCTGCGCCATATATGGTAAACGCAGGCATTAAACAGTATGAAAAAAAGAAGAAAAAAAAAAGTAAAAACCTTATTTTAACTTTCCCTATTGCTTTCCCTAGTTCTACGGTAGGCAGAAGACGGACTTATTCCTTTCTTTCTATTTTATTTTCTCTAATTATATACAGTACATAGATAGAATTAATGTGGATAAAGCAATTTTTTTTCAAATCATACTCAAAATACGCCATAATCCTGATATAAATATCTATTGTTAGATTAGTTTTAAATTAAAGTTTTAGCAATTACTTTAATTGATGAAAGAAATGGCGTGTTATTTAAGGGCGCTCTTTAACTACTGTGGTTCTTAGCGTCCCATTCTACTTTGCGCGTGAAAGACCGCTTAATTTTGCTCAGAGGCCTCTTTATCAGGCATGAGGTTCTTTTACGTGTCCTAAATCTACGACACGGGACCAACGCCTTTACTTCCATTCCGAAGGAAGCCATGCTAAGGATTTTTACACCGAAAAAATCCATCGTCCTCCGCGACCTTGGGTATATGAAGTTAGCATGGTAACTATTACACACGGAATAACTATTAAGGGGTATACAGTAATTTATTATACTGCATTCCATCCAAAACTTGGACACCGAGATTTCATAGAAAATTGATATTAGTATGTTTCAAGGATATGGTATGAAAACAACCATAGCCCAAACTACCCTTTACATGGAAACATTTTCAAAATATTATTATTTAAAAGCTACTCTAACGATTTTGATTAACATATAAAAACTTCCGAGAAATTCCTTGTTATTAGTTTCATTTTAAAATAGTTAACTTTTTTCAAAAGGAAATTTGCCAATTTTTCCTTTTTATGTAAAGGGAACAAAATATCAATCATTTAGTGACCAGTTTTAAACGATTTGACTATCACTTTTGCCAATTTTTGTTTTGTTTTCCTCCTGGTTATATAAAGAGAACAAAATGTAAACCATATAGTGACCAATTTTTAAAATATTTAACTATCGCTCTAGGTTAAAGTATTCCATTATTTCCTTTCTGTTTATAATAAATTAAGCAATAAGACTATTTCTGCTAATGTTTATCTTGATTAGCTTGAAGAAATAGAGGAATAAGCTCTTATACGTATAGTTTATTACAGAATATATAGAAAAATTCATTAAATGAAATACATCAGACATGCATACATATTTATTTATTTATTAAGTTTTAACACTTCTAAACGTATCGGAATATGGATGAATGAAATAGGTAGTTTAAAGTTTAGATGTGACAAAGGCCCTATGGGGTTAACGTTACTCGACATTCTGTTCTCAAGACAAGTGAAAATCCCGGAAAACTCCTTCTGCCAGTAGTACAACCTAGCCAAGATTCGAACTCGGGACTTCTTGAATGTGAGGCGACACGCTAACATCACTCCACGGAGGCAGGCTAGGAAGACTTCTTACTTCATAAAAAAATTAGATTTTCTATGTATCGACAGATACATAGGCTTAGAATTCGTTTAAAAATATGTTGCACATTCACAAGATTTTCTCTACTCATTCGCCAAGAACTAGTCTCTATCCCTTAACGTTTACCAGTATTACAAAAGTCATCCGAAATGAAAACGATTACAGCGGCTATTTTCAGAAAATTCAAAATACACATTTTATTTCTCTAGTAAATATCGTTAGGACAATTATTGAGAAGCTAAAAAGTAACGAAAATTTATCCAGGTAAAGAGTGGTTTTGGGAGGGGATTTTCTTTAGAATGTTCCACAGGAATGAAGGCATAACTTTAGTGGGCGGACCTCACTATTACGAATGTTGTATCGGGATTGAGTTTGATTTCTTTCAGCAAAGCCAATAACCCCGAACTACTTAGACCAGTAGTCAGTATTGAGGTGTGAAACCGTGGAAACAAAACGGATGTCTATATTTACGCACATTTCATTTTACCTCGCAGTTAAGATCAAGTTCTTTGATTGGTTTGTGGGAAAACTGTTAAATGTGGAGAGAAAAAACAACCAACACGCCGAATTGGGGTACACATTAAGGTACCATTATTAAAATGTCTGTATCTATACTCTTATCGTCCTGTAGAATGCCACTTACACGAATTACAATCTATTATGAATAGTAAACGCACTACAACGATGGCAATAGAAATCTAATGGAGCGAAATGATTGAGAGCCTTGAAAAAAAGAAGTAGAAGGTTAATTACTTCGTGTACATGTTTATGTCAACTAAATAAACAAAAATGAAATATCGAGTACCAAGCGTCATATTTGAATGGTAATGTCTCAAAATTTTCTTTACCTACAAACAAGCGTTTTACTTTCTCTACATGCATATACTAAAGGAATGTAGATAGAGTACTCCAGTTAAAGCTCAATATAAATATTTTAAGTCGCAAAAACAGCATGTATATGTTTACTTAGTTCAGTATTTTTGAAAGGCAGGGCCGAGTGGTTTGACCTCTCGCCTCCCATCTAGGCGGCCCGAGTTTGATCCCAAGCGCCCGCATGTGGGATTTGTGGTGGACGAAGCGGCGTCTGGACCGGGTTTTCTCCGGGTCCTACGGTTTCCCCACCACTCATTCCACCAATTGCTCTATCATCACCTTTCCTATCATCTATTTCGCATGCATTTCATATCATCCACTTCCTCACGTTCATGCCCCTAGGCATCAGCTTGTAAGTACTAGGGAGTTTCAGTCTTAAGAATATGGGGATGATAAGCCTACTACGATACATTTTTCCAAAGACTTTTATTGTAAATCCTACAACGTACGTTTTCATCTCATAAAAGTATTTGTTTTATCAAAATTCGTAGCATTTTTATGCAATTTTTAAATACATACATGCTGTTTCGATGAGATACTAATGAATATAGCTTATAGTCCGAAGATTGATGTCACAGTTTCGAAACCCTTTTAGGTATGTTTTTATGTAACATTGAAAATTAGATAATTTTGAGATTAGGCAGCGCAGAGAGTGTTCTTGGCAAGTAGGTGTTAAGAAAACAAACGGGCTACTCTGGTTCTTTATCTGCAAACTAGTCCTACCTTTCAGGTAAAGGAGCAGAGGGAAGTTCCTTCTCAAAAGACTACTTATAACTAGGACACTTTTGAAGTTTGAATACGAAATTATGCCCTAACGAGTATCTTGTACTTACTATTCTAAACTCTCAATAATTTATTACAAATAACAACCTGTTGTTAGCCTTATAAATGTTATATTTGGTATTAGGAATTAGACATTAAAGTACATTACTTTTGTCACTGCAAAAGGTATTTTTTTTTATTTTATTTTATCTATAATGCTCTGGTGATAGTGTTCTTGCCTTTGCTGTTTTTATCAGTTCCTTGCCTCCATGTTTAAGATTAGCATTGCTAAATTGCTTCTAAAAGATCGTATTAGCCTTAGGTATTCTGACTTTCTTTCGCAGTAATTTTTTGTTTAATTCATTGTCTGCTATGATGAAACTTTACGTAGGAAGAATAAAGAAATACGCGAAGGTATAGTTTATTCAGCGGAGGTTCGTAAGACCAGGAATCCCTTAATGTTAGCTAACCACTATAAAGCATATCAGTATGTTTACGAAAATACTACTAAAGCTCCCGAATCGCTGCTTCCCAATCTACCTGCGTTAGCTCCGATAGCGTGGGCCAGGCCTGCGGCTTTTTTCCTCGAAAACCTCCTAAGTGCTGGGTATAAGGTGCTTTGTTGATGTACCTAACTTTACTGGCGTTGGAAATTGTATTTTCTTATCACGGAGGATCCGAGCAATATTTGTTCGGTATCGTTTTGAAACAGCCTGTGTAAAGAACTAATAAATTGTGAGTATATCTTGGATTTTCTTTGAATAGCCTTGAAGTTCTCTTCATTCGTAACGACTGTTGTATAATGTTGTATAATTAGTAAACCATACTGGACAGAAAACGTAAATATATTAATAATACACAATTTACTTGAAACATCGTTTTATTAACCAGCCATTTCCGAGATACTATTCTTTTGTCATTTTCTGAAGTGCTGAGAGCACATGTTAAGGAAGGACTGTTATATTCTAAAGCAACCGTTTTGAAGCATTTCAAATCACGTCTCCTGTATCTTCGCTGTGTATGCTACAAAGAGATATGCAAAAACATTTTCGAAAATGCTTAACAGGATTAAACAAAGTAGGCTGTAAAATAAACTTGAGAGAATAGTTTGTGAAGCCATATAATAATAAATATCAGTGAGTTTGGAATACCGTGTGAATGTAACACAATATTTTGAACTGAACAATTTTATAGTGCTGCAAATCTGGATTCTTTTTAACGTTTATATAGCTTTGGGCGAAAATGTTTGCTAAGCACACAAAATTAGATAATTTAAATTTATAGTTGCACAATACAACAGGAATTCATTGCTATTTTTGTGTGTGGGAAGGGTGACGTCTGTTAGGGTATCGTTGATGATGGTGTCGGCAAACGTCTATTACATACGTGCATTCAACTGAGGTACATACCAGTTTATGGACTAATGGTCATTCCTGTATGCTTCTGTATCCAGCTGAGCCTGGATAATCGTTTTATATATAATATTACATTACATACACACTTAAAGAGCTTTGAAGGCTCCCTAAACATTTTGAAAAATCACTTACACTCAGTACGTCGACAAATTGTTTATAAATAATTTTATGACTTTTCCTGACTTTTCGTAATTTTGAAAAATATTTAAGCTATAATCCTTCTATATATCATTATTTTAACGATTTCACTTTTGACTGTTATTCAATGTTCAATTTTGTTCCTGCAATTTATGTTTTACGTAATGCTGTTTTAACATTTTCCTTTGCTTTTGGTATGTCATTTCCATGTGGCACCCTCCATAATGGAGAAAGCTGGGTGTCAACCCATTTCAATTAAAGAAGTGTATATGTTTATCTGTGTAGACACACATATTATATAAGTAAATTCTAGATTATTCATTTTAATGGTGCTTAACGCACGCTGGCGATACCAAGATGGTGACACTGGTGATATATGATTTAAAATTACTGGGAAAAAATTAGGGGAGGAAGGTTGCATGCCTAATTTTGGATACCTCCTCGTCAATAGCAGTTATATGGACTGAGGAAAATCTGAAAAAATACAATCAGGGAGGATGGTCTTGGTGAAATTTGGACCTCACATCTACCGTTAATTAGTCTGTACTTTAACGCCTCGGCTACCCGTAACATTTTGAGTGTTATTTATTATAATATTATATGTAAATTATATATTATATTCACAAACCATTCTCTAGCTGTTCCGCAAACAAAATTATCTTATTACTTGCTTACTTGTAAGTAGAAGGAAAATAAGGGAATATATTAGGCTATAACGATAGTCAGAACCTATAACAGCCAGTGGCTATGTGAAGCAATTTGCGTGGAGAGGAGTAAGACAAAAGAAGTATGAAACAAAAGAAGAGAGAAATAAGAAATGTTTAAGAAGCTTAAAATTGGAACCAATAGCACAATGTCTCGCAAACGCTGAACTCTACAAAAAAATTGTATGAAATAAATTGTGTGTTTTGAGACTTATTTTTTAAAATAGTTAGTTTTTGTCTATCTCTTGCGGTTTATCAGTTATACAAAAATCATCCAAAATGAAGAGGCCTTCAGAGGCTATTCCCAGAAAATCCAGAACATACATTTCGTTTGTCTTAAAAATATCTTAAACATATGGTATTTTAATCAATACCGTAAGAATCATTTTTGAGAAAATCAAGATTTTCGTAAAATGCTCCATGTAAAAGGTAGCTCGGAGTGTGGGGATTTTCCTATACATTTTCGTGTCGCATCCTTGAAAGATACCGAACTTAAATACCAAGTTTGGTATTTATTCCACACACACATGTTATTTATTTATTTTGGAGAAATGTCGGTTTCGAATTTTGGGAGGAATACCATATCTTCTCTATTCATTATGTGCATTGCCCACACCTAATAGAGAAAGTAAAATTTGTATTTCGAGTAGGTTGATCTCAACAAGTAAGAAATCTTCTGATGGAAAATCAATAAATCCTTTCAGGTACATGTTAATACTTAGTATGCTTTATAATAACTTAAAAAGCATAACAGAAGCTGGAAATAAAACACAGATGTGCTTGTTTGCTTTTTATTGCATTATAAATTACGTCGCTTTAACAACTCGGCATATCGCGGACGAATCTGTTTGTTAAGATACCTCGTTGATGGTATGTGGTTAACAACAGCATTCAAGGTCTCATCACCGTATCATACTACCTTCGCGCCGAGCAGATGGAGTCAGAATGCCGTCCAATTCAACTGCTCTATCAACCGTACTCAAATGGCAAGGTCTCCACTCATACCATACCACTTAGCTCTACGACAAACAGATGGGGGTTAGATTGGTGTCCGTTTACTGCTTACGTGATTTGTGGATAGATGGCAGCCCAAGTATAATTACCACCTATTTTCGATTTTATTATTGTTTTAGAATGAAGGCGGCATTATGGGTCGAGGTATTAAACATCCAATTCTATAATTATTTGCCGATTAAGCGAAGTCACGATAAAATCACAGCCAGATTGTTCGTCCACGGGATTTGAGCACAAGGTCTCCCAAATGTGGGTCTCTCTTATTTTGTTTTTGCATTTAAAATACCGATTTGTGAAATGATTATCACATTTTTCATACTATTATTGTCCTTTGAACGTTGTAACAGAGCTGTTAGATATATTTGTCTTGCACTAAAACACGTCTGAAAGATTGTGCATAGCATGGTCGTACAAACTATGCTTACATACGTGTAGTACATTTTATCAGCTGCTCAGCAGTGCATACAGTAGCACATGTCACTGACAACAGAGAAATATCAGTTGTTGCCTCGTGAAATAGTGTCAATACGATGCAGTAAAACCAAGCCTACAAACTGAAACAGATTCTTCTCAGCAAAATATACTCTCACTTTTTACTTTCTCTAAAGCACTATGTACATAGTCTATAGAAAGTATATTGTATTCTATCCAAAAATACGATACCGAGATTTCACCGGAAATACAGTTTTAGGGTCCCAAGTATCCAAAAAAAAGCATTTTTGGAAAAAGGTCCTTGTGTGTGAGCACGATAACTCCAAAACGAAAAGTCGGTAAAATACCAAACTCGGTATATAATTTTAGTATCTTCCAAGGCACGAACATTTTGAAGAAAACCACTTCACCCTTAACATGGAAAAATTTTCGAACATTTTGATTTTCTCAAAAATGGGTATATCGATTTTGAATAAAATACCATATATTAAATATAGTTGTATGGCAAATAAAATGTATGTTTTGAATTTTCTTGGAATAGCCTCTAAAGGCCTATTTATTCTGAATGCATTTTGCATAACTGGCACCGTAATCGATAGACAGAAACTTACTACACAAAACGTAGATCACGTTAAAACACAATTTATGTCACATTCGTTTTTTGGTTTTTTTCTTCGTGGAATTGACAATTTCTGAAATATTCCTTTTTATTTCTATCAGATTTAAAATACTTATACTTTTCTCACACTGTAAGTTGTAAACTCTTTGCCCTGCATATAAACGAATTTCAACCACATGGCAACCAGCTTTTAAGAGATTTGACATTTGTTTTAGCCTCGTGTACTGTCTTGTTTTCCTTCTACTTATAAGGAAGCTAATGATTAAGACAATTTCTACCAATGTTTATCTCAACCACCATAAAGTAGACAGCTTTATAACAATAACTTGCAAAAGCGATGTAGATAAATCATGTGAATGTAACAGATTTTTTACTTTCTCTACACATACATACTATGTACACAGTGTATACAGAAGGTATTGTATTGCACCCAAAAATTCGATACCGAGATTTCTCGAGAAATAGATGTTTTAGGGTCCTCTGTATCAAAACAATTTAGAAAAAGGTTCGTGTGTGTCCTTGTGTCTGTGCGTGTTTGAACACGATAACTTAAAAACAAAAAGTCGGCAAAATACCAAGATTTTGAGGAAAATCACCCCACCCCAAACCTGGACAAGTATTGGAAATTTTTGATTTTCTCAAAAATGGCTGTAACGATTTTGATTGAAATGCCTTACATTAAAGATATTTACATGACAAATATAATGTATAATGTATCTTAGATTGTCTGCAAATTCTGAGTTCTGGACGAATTTTACTTGTTTTTTTTTATAACTAGTAAACCATAAGAGATAGACAAAAACTTACAACACAAAATATGTACCTAGTACTCTTTGAAACACAATTTATGTCATATTCATTTTTTTCGAAAAAGTTTCCATTTAAAGGGTAGTTTGGAATGGATGCTGAACTTCAAATAAAAGGTATGGTGTTTAATGGACTATTCGTTTAGAGTTTTTTAGTGTTTAACGCCCACTTTTACTACTTGTGGCACCGCACGTGATGACACTGATGATACTGGAATGAAGAAGGAGCACCGGTGGAACGCGATGGCGGAGAAAACCGGAGAACCTAGAGTAAACCCACCCTTACGTCGCTTTGACCCGTACAAATCTCATATGCGCTCGTTTGGAATCGAACCAGGGTCGCCTAGGTGAGGGACGAGTGGTTTAACCATGACACGGTATTTTAGAGTTATGCTCTTCACACACACACACACACACACACACACACACACACACACACTCATATATGGATCTTTTTTTTTTTTTTTTTTAAATATTCTTTTTGGATTCAGGGGATCTCAAAATAATTTCCGGTGAAAACTTAACATAGAACGTTCGGGTGGAATGCCACACCTTCTCTTCCTACTATGTACCTAGTACGTGTTAGAGAAAGTAAAAACGAAAGTATCTTGTGTTGCACACACATAAATTTTTTTCCTCGCTCTTCTATAAAATGCCTTAAAAAGATTAAATTGTATTTAAGTTTTGTTAATTCAAATATCACCGAAAATGAAGAGGATATTCAAAGAAAATTAAGTATATATATATTTTATTCATTATGAAAATATCGTGTACATATGGTACTCTAAATAAAGTCGTTAAAGATTTTTTTTGAGAAAATCAGCATGTTTACAAAATTTTCTATGTAAAGGATAATTTGTGGTGAAGGGATTTTCTTGAAAATCATTATATCGCATCCTTGTGAGATTCTGAACTTAAACACTAAGTTTTTTATTTAATGGACTGTTTGTTTTTGAGTTATCATGTTCTCAGGCAAACATATACATACAAAACTGCACACTAGTTAGCGTATGTATGTTTGACAGTATGTGTGACTCAACAGAGAACCCTCTTGACTGGAGTCGGGGGAAATGACGTGACGCCAGTATCTCGCTAAAGTTACCTTTGGACATGTCTGATATCTGCTGACAACATTTTGCATCGCGGTGCAGTAAAGACCATTCAAAATACATCAGATAGTAAATTACTTGGTTAGTTTGTGAGAAAACTGTTAGACGAAAACAATTATTACACCGAATTGGACGCACATTAATGTAGCATTTATCAAAATATCTCCATCTATACTGCTAATATCCTGAACTTAACTTTTTCTCTGTCGAGAGAATTACTAAAGAAAATATGATATGTTCCAATTACATGACCTCCTCTGTTCTGCAAACAACGCTTACAAAATATTATTCTTCTATAGCATGCTAATCTAAATAAACATTACCAGAAATTGCCTTATTACTAACTTCCTTATAGGTAGAAGCGAAGTAAAGCTAAAGCGATAATTAAATATTTTTAAAGCTGTCGCCATGCGATGACGTTGATATTCGCTTTTCTTTCCATGGCCAGGAGTAAATTAAAATGATATAGAAAATGATGAGGGCTTCCCGTTCTTGAAAAGTTTAAGTATTTTAAAATTGAAGCCAATAACAGGGAATATCTTGATTTGTTAACTCAACAAAAGAACTGTATGTGTCATAAATCTTGTATTGTAACTGGATTTATATTTTTTGTCCGCAGTAGGTAAGTTTTGTCTATGTCTTATGGTTTATCAGTTACACAAAAGTCATTCAGAATGAAGAGGACTTCACGAGCTATTACTAAGAAATTCAAGAAACATTTTATTTATCATGTAAATACCACAGAATTGGAGGGTGAGACGTGGTCAGCGCCTCGAGCCCCCCGGCCGGTTAATGCGGTTCTCATGACCTGGAGCCGCTACTTCTCCATCAAGTAGTTCCTCAATTGGTCCCCCTAGGGACCTTACGATGCTGAATGCACCCCGGGCCAGGTCTCCCAGCGGGGGAAAAATCCCCACGCCGGTACCCAGGTCTCCCGTTTAGTAAGCAGCGTAAATACCTATAACATACCGTATTTTAGAACCATAATTGAGAAATAAATTTTTCGAAAAATCTTCCCTCTAAAGGGTAGTTTGGTGAGGGTGATTTTCTTGAAAACCTTCGTGAAGCATCCATAGAAGATGCTTAACTTAAATATCAAGTTTGGCATGTATTAGCTTTCTCGTTTTTGAATTAGGTATAATATTCACACACACGCGCGCGCGTGCGCCCGGACCTTCTCCTAAAAGAGCTGTTATTATTTAGGGTCCTCAAAACATGTATTCCCTATGAAATCTCAGTATCGAATTCTTGTGTGCTATACAACATCTTCTCTACCCACTATATGCATTGTACATACGTCGTAGAGAAAATAAAAAATTAAGGTGTTAATTAAATTAATAATCGCCGCAAATCCTTGTTATACTTTAGTTTATTGCATCTTACGTCCTTTATTAATTACGTGAAGTGTATGCATTGTTGTAAGCGATGTTCACTAAGAGCTTAGGTATTTAACGAGTGTTTACGTATAATAAATTTAATAATTACTATTCTTTCCACCACAAATATGAGAACAACTTAGTATCCATTGTTTACTTTGCAAAATTGTTTTCCTCCAAGCACTGAACGTCTGATGGCGAGATTATTTGTGTCATTAAACCATTAAAGCTGAAAGCTGTGGTTGGTTTAATTACTCTGCTCTGCGCTCGGCCAACTGCTGTTTTAATAATAAACAGTAATACACTAAGCTTACATATTCATTCATTTAAATAGCTAAGGCCAGCTCTTCATCCATGTTTCACGATGTTATTTTCTTTAACATTAGATACTGCTAACTATCTTCATTTTAGTGCCTTATACTAAACTTGACAAATCGTCATGGGTAGGCGATCGTGGGTTCGAGTCCCACCTTGGGCATGGGTGTTATATGTTTGTGCAATGCGTATATGTTTGTGTAAAGGAACAGTAAAACCAGTAATCATACAGTAAATTTAGGGGGGAAATGTAAACAGGGTATAAAAAAAATAAATTCAGCACTTTTCAAAGGTGCAACACAAAGATTTCACAATAATATACCCACACCAAAGTACCCTTTACACGGAACATTTTTTGAAATGTTAATTTTTTTTTTCAAAAATAACTAAACATTTTCATCAACAAAAATATGTTTACGATATTTTATGGCAAATAAATGTATATCTTGAAATAGTCTCCGAAGTTCTCTTCAGATGAATGTGTAAACCCGGTAGTCCAATACGGTCGTATTTCATGTGTGTAGATAACCCTCCGTGCGATAAAGAAGTTGGAAGCAAACATCGGTCAATAGTGGGTGAGCAAATAGCGCGAGTGACCTTTGTTGCGCACCTCTCGCATATCAGCGAAAACGGTGTGAGAATCGCGCTCATCGAGAGGCAGTTTCCAGACTTGTACGGGTTCCCGTGAAGACATACAAGAGATCGAAAACGTTAACTGCTTTCCACTTAGTTGCAGAGCCGTCATTTTCTAGAGAATAAAATTACCTATCAGTGTCCACCAATGGTTAGTTTTATAATTGTGTATACGCTGTTCTTATTATATATAAAAAATATATTACATAAATTGGCTGTTTTGAAGAGATCTACATTTTTGTATAGTAAGTTTTTTCTTATAGTAAGTTTATCAGTTATACAAAAGTCATCCAGAATGAAGAGGCTTCAGAGATCATTCCTAGAAAATTTAACAGATAAATATTTTTGGTATTTAAATTAAAATCGTAAAAACCGTTTGTGAGAAAATAAACATTTTAGAACGTGTTCCATGTTTAGGATGCGATATGTGGTGGAATGTCTTCCCACTATCACTGACCAATGTATATGCACATGTCCTTAATGTAGCGTGATATTTTCGTATTGTATTCTTTGAATAAAAGTAGTTCGCTAGTCAAAATGGCGTTGTGGCTTTGCTTCCTTGTGTCTGCTTCCCACATTTAAGAAACTATTTGGAAATGTGTACATAATTCCACGTGTGGCTAGGTGGGAAGGTTGGTGGGAGAGAATGATCAGTTAGCCAAACGCTGCCTAAGGAAGGTGTTGTTGGGACGGTCAAGCATGGCTGAGGAAGGACTGCAGCATTGAAGCCGCCTTGAACTCCAGGCCGATGAAGACGCACTGACACCAGCGCACTTTCTTGTGGGAGAAAGATGACAACGTGGCCTACCGAACCGGAGGCAGCCAGAACAACAGACCTGGCAAAAGGATTCAGACTCTGACAAAAATCAGCTGAGGATTTCTGGAAGAGATGGTGCAAGGTATGTCTAACGCTTCCACTGAGCACGGCGACCGCGGAGGAGGTCAGGAAAAATCCAAGTAGGCGACATACTCCTACTTCAAGAAAACGCCTTACCACGACTCGGAGCAGACAGAAATGGACTCATTCGGACAGTAGTGTTCACTACTCCGGATGGAAAGGAAGTTGCCACAAATTTCCAATTGGTCATACTGTTGGAGGTAGAACCAGAGTGGAAAGGATGTGGAGGAATGTATTCTTTCTAATTCTCGCTGATCAAAGTATGTACACATGCCCTTAATGTAGTGTGATATCTTTCTACTGCATTCTTTGAAAATACAGTAATTCCCTAGACCTTATGGCATTATGAGTTTACTTCCTGATGTTGGCTTTCCACAGGGAGATTATCCTGAAAATCTTGGAAGATGCTGAACATACATATATAGTTAGGTATGTTACAAACTTTTCATTTTTACTTTCTCTACTATGTACATAGTGTATAAAGAAGGTATTGCACTCCACCAAAAAATTCGAAACCGAGATTTCATCGGAAATATATGTTTTAGGGTTTGTTTTATTTGCCTGGAACATTCAAAAGCACCAGGAACGAATACAATTTCCCTCCTGCAAAGACTTATTGTAACTTTTGGTCCCTTTGCAATAATAAATCGAAGGTGCTCTCAACGCTCCAATATTTGGTCCAGTGTGACTGCTATGAAGTTATATTTTATCTTCATAGATAATCGGCCTTTCTTCGTCTCTAAACTTTTTATGCCACGCAAATCTGACATGCGTCAATCTATCTCATGTCTTTCCTGCAAGATCTTATTGTTCTTTGTTTTCTTCCACTTGAAACTCATGTCACGTAAGATAGGCTTCAAATTCGTGCTTTCTCCTTTAAAATTGATGGATTTTTTAAGCTTCAGCATCAGATTTCTGACAATGGACACGGTTTTCTTTGGAACATAAACATTCTAAATTGTTTGCCGAATTATACACCTATCAAAGTCATTAATGTGTGTTATCCATTTTGTACACTATGTACCTTTCCGTGTGTTCCAAACGAGGTCCATTATTCCTCACTCTTTTCCCCTTCTTTAATTATTTTACTTATTATTCTCTATGGTACTTCTTTACTTTCTCTACACGTACTATGTACATAGTGTATAGAGAAGGTATTGCATTCCATCCAAAAATTTCGATACCGAGATTTCGCCGGAAATACATTTTTTGGGTCCCTCTGAATCCAAAAAAGCATTTTTGGAAAAAGGTCCGTGTATGTTTGCGTGTGTGTGTCTGTGTGTCTGTGGACAGCATAGCTCGAAAACGAAAAGACCGTTAAATAGCAAACTTGGTATCCAGGTTTGGTATCTTCCAAGGATGCAACAAGAAGATTTTCAGAAATCCCCAACCCCCAACTACCCTTTAGATAGAAAACATTTCGAAAATTTTGATTTTCTCAAAAATGGCGCTAAGATTTTTAATAAAAATCTCTTTATTCTATATTATTTTTATTGAATTTTGAATAACTGGTAAACCGTAAGAGATGGTCAAAAACTTACAACACAAAAATGTAAATCAGGATAAAACACACGATTTATGTAATTTGCATTTTTTTCGTGGAGTTGATCGTTTTTGAGATGTGACTTGTTATTGGTTTCAGCTTTGAAAAACATATTTTTCTCATATAGAAACTTGTCAACTGTTGTCCATACAAACAAAGGAACTTCAGGCACATAGCAACCAGCTTTTCACTATCACTTTAACCTATGTTACGCCCTTATTTCGTTTCTACTTACAAGGAAGCAAGTAATAAGACTATTTCTGCTAATTTGTCTCAATTAGCATGAAGTAGGTGGAAGCATAAGCTTTTTAACAATAATTTGTTGCAGAAATATAGAGAAAGTCATGTGAATGAAACACATCAAATTTTTTGCTGTACTCATCCTCTCTTATACCTTCTTCAGTGGTATTAGACTGTTGCCAGATGCTGCTTCCCGCTTCATGAAGGAATGGACTTTATTAACAGTCTCGCATGTTTGGCGTCGCAAGGTTTTCCCACCAAGATTGCTTAGAATTGGAGACATTTTAGCCGAAATAAGGTAATATATACGCGTGCTCAAAAGATACAAAACACTAATCAGCTATGGTGATTAACAATCAGAGCTTCTGAAACTTGTAAAAGTTTAACGTGCCGGCATCGAAGAGGTAGATGACGGACGGATGTTGAATAAACAAGGCTCTCCACGATACTGGCCATTTCAGAATACTGCGCATGACTGAGAATTTAGGCACTCTAAACGACTGCGCACCCATTCTTCACCGGCACAGAACCACCGTCCCTGCTGTACAAACACATAGACCTTTTTCTATAAATGCTTGGGGATTTAAGAGTATCCTAAAATATATATTAGCAGTGAAGTCTCACTGTCAAAGTTTAGGTGAATGCAATATATTCTCTATTTATTATCCTACATTGTACATGATTGGTAAAGAAATTAAAATTACAGACTGTTAGCAGTATAATTGCATATATTTGTTATTAGGGTTTAAGGACACTGTGTTCAAGTTTATATCAGTATTTGCTTCATTTGAAGACTAATAATTTTAGTTATTCAGAGTGGTAGATTTTTAGGATGGTTATTTATTCCAAGTAGGCATAAGTGTTTTTATTCCCTTAGACCACGGGTTGGAAGGCGTGTACTTGAGTGGCCGGGGCTTAATATAAAAATGTTGTATCGGAACTGAGTTTGTACGCTTTCTTAAAAGCCAATGACCCCACACTACCTATTCCGCAGCGCACTATTGAGGGTACTGTTAATCTCGCGGCGTAGTTAACACGAGGTAGTATTGTTATGTGATTGTTTTGTGGAAATTGCTAGAGGAAGAGAAAATATCTGAGGTGTTCCACTGTCTGTAGGTGGCATAGCTCAAAAATGAAAAGGTCGTTAAATGCTAAACTTGATACTTAAGTTTAGTATCTTCCAAGGATACCACACCAAGATTTTAAAAGAATCCCCCCACCCTTAACTACCCTTTACCTGGAAAATGTTTCGAACATTCTGATTTTCTCTAAAATGGCTCTAACGATTTTGATTAAACATATTTTTATGACAAACGAAATGTATATCTTGGATTTTTTGGGACTAGCCTCTGAAGACCTCTTCATTATGGATGACTGTGGTATAACTGGCAAACCGTAAGAGATATACAAAAACGTACTACACAAAAAATGTAGATCCCATTAAAACACACAATTTATGTCAAAGTTAACCGCTTTTAAGGTATTACGGATTATTTGTTTCAATTTTAGTCGCCTAAAACTTTTCTCAATACGTGAAGTCGCTGTCTTCTCATTTCTCGTTTGTTTACTCCTGGCAACTAAAGAGATTAAAAAAGTTCAATTATTTCACATAGCGACCGGCTTTTAAAAAATGAGTTGATCGGTTTAGCCAGTGCATTTTCTTTTTTCGCTTCTACTTACAAGGAAGCTAATAATAAAGCTAATTCTGCTTATGTTTATCTTGATTAGCATGATATAGATAACAGATTAATTTTTTTAATAAAAGGCTGGTTTGCCAAACAGTTTGAGAACATCATGTGAATGGAACACATTAGATTTTTTTCCCTTCTATTTACAAAGGACAATTGCTGTTAATGTTTATCTCTTTTAGCATGATGCAGATAGAAGAATAATCCTTTTAAGTAATTTGTTACAGAGATGTAGAGAAAATCATGTGACTGGAACACGTCAGATTTTTCATTACAGGGAACAACACGTGTTTCATGTGAAATCTCGAAATCGAGCTGTTTGGTGGCATGTAATTACTTCTCTATACAATATGTACATAGTATGTGCAGGGAAAGTAAATATCTGATGTGTTCCATTCACATAACTTTCTCTAACTGCTCCATATACAAACTGTCCTTACAAAAGATTATTATTTCGTTTGCATCATACTAATCGAGATAAACATTATCAGAAATGGTCTAATTACTAGCTTGTCTGTAAATAGAAGGGAAATAAGGGACTAGACAGGGCTGAAGCGATAGTCAAATCTTTTAAAGCTCGTTCGCTAAGTGAAAAAATTGAGATTCGGTTGGCTTGCATGGTCCGTTTGAGAAAAGCTAGTTCAAAACTGCAATCAATAACAAGGAATATTTCGAAAACGGTCAACTCTATAAGAAAAACGTATCTGACATAAATGATGCCTTTTATAGAGATCTACATTTTATTGTAATAAGTTTTTGTCACTTTCTTGCGGTTTAAACGTTATGCAAAATTCTGCAAACCTCATACAGAATAATGAAGTTTTCAGAGGCTATTCCAAGTAAAGATATGCATTTTATTTGTGATATGATTATCTTAAATATAGGGTATTTTAATCAAAATCATTAGAGCCTTTTTTTTGAGAAAAACATTTTAAAAAAAATGTTTCCTTATAAAGGGTAGTTTGTGTTGAGGGAATTTTCTTGAAAATCATAATATCAGATCCTTGGAAGATACTAAATTTAAGTACCAAGTTTGATGTTTAATAGTGTTTTCGTTTTTGAGCTATGCTGCCCATATATACACGCGCACGCACACACCCACACACACACAGCAACACTAAAATAGATACACACGCTGACCTTTTTCTAAAAGTGCTATTTTTTGGACTCAGGAAGTCGCAAAACATGTATTTCCGGTGAAATCTTGGTAACGTGCTTTGGAGTGGAATCCACTATCTTCTTTATGCACTATGTGAATAGTAGCTACGTGTAAAGAAAGTTTTGTTGTTTTTTTTATCCAGTAGACACTCTTGTATTTCCGATAAAATCTCGTTATCGAATTTTTGGGAGGGGTGCAACACCTTCTCTACTACCTATGTATGTACTTAAGTAGAGAAAAATAACTAAAATTCCGAAATAACTACAGATTAACACACCGCGCATTAAAATATCTTATCTGTAGCCATAATGAACTGTTCATTCAGTTTGTGTGGAACTTTTAACTCGCCCTATAGTAAATTATGTATCTGAAACAGACGTCTCCAAAACTTCACGCGAGACTGCCCCTGAATAAGGATAGGACGGTGTGGACTATGACGTAACGTTACAGTCCATTCACCCCTTCTCTTAGATGTGCAGTTTTGGAATGTCGGTCATAATGAAATGGCTGTCCACGGAAATGTATATGCACACTTAAGGACGAATGAGAGGAATCATTTTTCTGTCGTGCTCCTGACGCAAATGTGAGGTGCTTTATTTGTTCCAAAGTTTTACGTGGGATATACAAGGCTAATATAAGTCATTTTATTTCATCTCCTCGTGTTACCGACATTTTGTGATTTGTATTGCATTTTGTATATATTTGTCATTCAGATTTTTGTTTCTATTTATATGTTTCATTCCGAAATAAAAATCACTAGATGCAAGTTAATTATTCTATTGTTAGTTAAAGTGTTTTGATTTTCTCTCTGCGATTTTGTTTGTTGTAAACAAGTTTTGTAGCAGCTTGTTTTTCTTGGTTGTGAAGCCTGAAAACATAAAATATCCTAACAGAAGCAAGAAAAAGTCCTCGAGGACCATTCGTGGTTGATCGTATCTTCACACATGCATACTTCCTAGGCGAGGGATCCTAGGAAACGACGCGTGAGGTTGATTTTACGCGTTGCTTAGATAACGCGAGAATATTTGAAGTAGAATATAATTTAACTTCTACTGATATTCCCAAAAGGTGAATACATTTTGTCGGAATCGACGAGAATAGATAAATTGCAAGATAGAATTTTCACATTGAAGAATGGTGATTTTGACTTCATGTTAATTGAAATAAATTTCATTTCTACAAAAGAAAGAAATTTTAGTTATGGATTGTTTAAAAATAGTTACCTGTCCATATTTTACGTCCTGCATTTAGAACCGTAAATCCCTGATAGCGCCCTGAGTAAAAGCTCTCATAGTTCCTACCGACTGAGTCTACTGCTGCAAATTGACACCCACAAGTGAGTCATTTATTGCTTCATACATGACACTGTGTAGGTACTTTGGAGGTAATTTCCGCCTCATATTTGACACCCTATAGGTGGGACGATTCTATGTGCTTCACATTGACCCCAGCAAGAAGCTACATTTCTACTTCACACCTGCGGTGCCATAGCAGTAAAAGCGGACGTTAAACACTATTAAAGAATTTCTACTTCATATTTGGCGCCCAACGTGGGGCTCGGTTGCTTCGCGTTAATTCCAAGAAATATTACTACCTCGACATTATAGGAAAATAATTTTAACAAAATCATCAAGTGTAAGTA
Organism: Hymenopus coronatus; assembly: GCA_030762935.1. NCBI lineage: Eukaryota > Metazoa > Arthropoda > Insecta > Mantodea > Hymenopodidae > Hymenopus > Hymenopus coronatus. The sequence continues at coordinate 102,249,660 of CM060898.1, read as the reverse complement.
CACTGATTACAATACCCATTCACATATAATTTATAATAATAATAATTAGTAGTAGTAGTGGTGGCGGCAGCGGCAGCGGCAGCGGCAGCAGCAGCAGCAGCAGTAGTAGTAGTAGTAGTAGTAGCAGTAGTAGTAGTAGTAGTAGTAGCAGTAGCAGTAGCAGTAGCAGTAGCAGTAGCAGTAGCAGTAGCAGTAGCAGTAGCAGCAGCAGCAGCAGCAGTAGCAGTAGCAGTAGCAGCAGCAGTAGCAGCAGCAGCAGTAGCAGTAGCAGCAGCAGCAGTAGCAGTAGCAGTAGTAGCAGTAGCAGTAGCAGTAGTAGCAGCAGCAGTAGCAGTAGCAGCAGCAGCAGCAGTAGCAGCAGCAGCAGTAGCAGTAACAGT